>JAODLD010000094.1:1388537-1422824 GCA_026781065.1 Mormyrops boulengeri
CCCCCCCCCCCCCCCCCCCCCCCCCCCCCCCCCCCCCCCCCCCCCCCCCCCCCCCCCCCCCCCCGGCCCCCCCCCCGGGGCAGGATTGTGTTGTCTGCTCCTCCTTCCCCCCAGCGGAATTGATGGAATTTGCCGTGAAAATAACAAGCATGCATTTTTAAAGACTCAAGCTGAGAGGTGGGATATTCAAATTTCTCCCTGATTTCTTTTTTTTTTTTTTGCCCTGGAGGAGACGGCGTCGCCAGGCAGGTGTTTGGATTGTCTCTCTTGGAGTCAGACAGCCGGAGTCGAAGTTTATTCAAGGGCACGTCTATGCAAGGACTTTGTGATAGACTGGCATATTCACAAAACACGCAAACCTCAATGCATTATGTCCCCAAGCAGATGGGAGAATATCCACCGCTTTCAGGTTTCAGCGCCGCTTGATAGTCAGATTAAGATAAGATAAACTTTCTCAATGGATTCTTGTGCCTACAGCAGCAAGGTATGTAAAGTGCAGACAAACAAACATATAGTGCGATACAAAGTGCAAAGACACACAGTGCAGACAAGTAAACATAGTGCAAGCAAGTAAACGTGGTGCACACAAAATGAAAATGTTCTCTGTACACAAACAGAACGTCCTGAAAAAGAATATTAAGGAAATAAATATAAATTAAAAATAAATGGACAGAAAGGTATGTGTGCAGATAGCATCAGACTTTTTCTAAAGCAAAGATGGGAAGCCTTCTGCCTGGGGCCCAGCTGACCAGTTTTGTTTTTAGGACTTTGGATCTTGTTTTAGTAAAGCAGTGAGACGTTTGCTGTCAGCTAGCCAGAGACATTGTACATTCATGAATGACCGTACCAGTGCCAATAATCTGTCTCCTGGAGAAACAGGTTTAAAATAATTTGTTTTTATATTGACAACTTAATAATCAAATACACATACAAACAACAGAACGACAAGCCAGCAGTTTTGTGGTGGTAACTTAAGCCTGGAAAAATGATGGAGTAAGCGTTTAATGTCATTTTTTTTCTAGGATATCATTTTCCCGGAATATCATTGTACTATTCATGCTCATTTTAGTTTATTTATTCCGAATACTGAATTTAAATTCCAAATTTCACACCCTTAATTCTCTTCAGCTCAACCATTGCAACCTTAAAACTCTTACGATAATTTTCACCTTGTATTCAATTGTTTTGTGATGATGATGATGATGATTATTATTAGGCTGGCGTTGAAACGCATGCGTTTTCCCCGAATCCAATCCATTCCCGACCGAGCCCCCGTGTTTTACTTCGCGCTCGCCCGGGGATGAGCGACGCGGCGTCCGCTGGCGCAGATTGGACGCTTCCGGCCCGTCAGGAGAGGAGGGTGGGGGAAAACCAGGGGAGACCGGGGAAAGAGTACGGCAGGGCCGCTGTGAAAGCGGGGCGCACAGCCGCTACAGACGAGAAGGACGGCGCGTCGTCGACCGCGGAAGAGCTCTCAGTCCGTGTGCGAAGACGGGGACGCGACGCTCGGTGCAAGGCCGTCTTACTGGCCTTTTCCTCCAGCTTGGGAGAAGGATGCTTTGCCCGATTACTCCCCTGTACGGCAGGTTGCTGGGCTCATCGTCTACAGCTACTCTGCCACTGAAAGGAGCGCCACACGAGGGAGGAATCTAAATGCAGTATCCCTTTACAGATCTCTGAAATAAACTCTGCTTTTTTCTCCCCCCTTTCTTTTTCTCCTCTTCAAATACGAGGCCCCTCCGTCAATACAGGGGGGAGGATCGCCGCTTTTCGCCCGATACCGACTGGATGGCTGGACACTTAAACGCTTCAAAGCCAGTTTCGAGAAGCTGTCCCATGAAAGCGATTTGAAGGGCTTTTCCGGGGAAAACGGCATATATACATATTTTAAAGGAAGAAGCGTGGAGTGTTTGTCGATCATCTAAAAAAAAAGGCTCTCCTCCGATCCACTTAAAGCCACGGCCGGTTTGTTTTTCTTTTCTTCTTGAAGAGTCTTTTAAAGGCGATCTTTCCTGTTAAGTAAATCCGGGAAAGCCGATTGCCGAAAACAAACCTCGGTGCGTCCTTCGCTGGCAGCTTTTCTTAAGTACGGGGAGCGTTACCTGCTGCCTGAAAGTGCAGCTTATTTATCTGCCGGTGATATTTGCGAAACTGTGCCGGACTAACGCGGACAAAGGATCCCTTGTTTTGTTGTCAGTGAGATCAACGCATAAATGCGAGAAAGACCGACTTCACACGCGTCAGTCCTATAGTAACGCTGTAACAAATTATGATATTTCCCGTATTTGATACTATTTAGATAGGCTGTTGTTCTGTTATTCGGATTGCGCTGGATGGTACTTGGTTCCTGTGAAGCAGTAATAATAGAAGATCGGTGGGAGAATATCGCATGAAGGACACCGCCAAGTTTGGCGTGATTTACCTCATGTTGGCCATTTGACGACTGGAGGTGCTGGGATCGAGCGGACCACATCGTTTTTGCGCGGCCCCAGGCGCTTCCCAGCCAGATCCGGCGGAGGGGTTAAGCTGTAACAATCTGCAGGGCAGTATGCGGGGTGGGGGGCAGCGCACCTAAACATCTCCACCTGATGCTGAGAGGTCTTCGACGAGCCGCCGGGGGCGGGGGCTGGAGCCTCGGGGGCTGATGCGCCGACGCCTAGCTGGGTGATCGGGAGGACCGGCTCTGCGTGACCCATCCCCCCAGCACACGTGGTGGACTGGACATCTCCGCAACTCCCGTTAAGGTACGCATCACTCCTTACAAACTCCCGGCAGAGTTCAGGCACCGCTTGCAAGACAGGTAAACTCCGAATTGGCACATGCTTATTAATTACAAATGATCATGCTCTAAATTCTTCCTAACATGAGGATAAATATGCGGAAAGTTTGTCTTGTTTAAATGAGCGACACGGGGCTCATGTTTATTATCCTCACACAGCTGTTTATAAATGTCATGTGGGTGATTATAATTAGCATTGTCTCCCCTGTTTTTTGGCAGCATAATTTCATGAATTACATGAATCAACTTATATGTTCACGCACGGATGGTATGTTGTACTTTTGTAGCGCGGACAGATAGTCGGCACGGTCAGGCATTAACACGGGGACTCTCCGCCATCACTAGATGGACCTATTACTTGTATTAATGACGGTACAATTTTGTCCAAGAGTGTGACCGATCGACTGAAAAGTCGGAAATCTGAAATCGATTTGCATGGATTTCTTTTTCGGGTCGACTGATCTCGTTGACGCAGATGAACTTCACGCTCGGTGCCGGAATGAGGTCTTGACCGATAAGCGCGCATCTAGGCTGGCGTCCATTGATTTCCAGCGGCAAGTCCCTGTGAAGCGATCTGAGGTCGTGTTACTGGTGTTAATGTCTGGCTGGGGGGGGGGTCAGTAGTCTTGTTGTTCGCCCGCGTCTAATTTAAGGCCTCCCTGAAACTGCCATACCCGGGTGGCTTTTCATGTGACATCTTAAGATAAATTCTTATAACAAGTCCAAACATGAGTGTGTCGTCGCTGATCTCTTTGTGGCAGCTTGGTCAAATCATGCGAATGTCTGTCAAATAAATAGCCCTGAGGAAAAACTAAACCTGACAGATTTGTATATAATGCAGAAGTTCTGTTTAGACATATTTAGATTATTTTTGTATTTAGATTATTATTATTATTATTATTTATTATTAATAATAGTAATCATTTATTTGCTTATTTTTAAGGGACACTTTTAAGAAACATTTTATGTTTCAATGGTATAAAGTGACATCTTTCTTGGATAAGTCTGTCTTTAAGGAAACAATTTTAACGAGACTGTTTTATCCGAGTGTATTTTCTGTAGTTTGGAGTGGATTACATGTCATAAGGCAGCTGTACATTAACATAAGCTGAGATTCTGTTTCAAGGGTCACTTGATGCTTGTCGTGGGTTTGTGGGTCAAACTTGCTTTTGCCATGATAAACGATACCAATATTTGTTTGGGAAGATGAGTACTAAACAGCTGAGTTTGTCGACATCTTTCAATGGAGCTCTTCCTGGTGTATTCCTCAGAGGGCTGAAGGGTGCAGGGTGGAGAGGGGGGGGCAAAGAGAACCGCAGCCTTTTGAATAGTACGGGTATCCCCTTCTTTACGAAAGCAGAGCGTCCCTAGGAAACCTTTCGTATGCCAAAATGGCGTAAAGCTAAGACGCAATTACAATTGACTTACATGGGAAAAATTTTTGAGCCTACCTAGTACAAATGAATAACCTACTTAATCAACCCAGATAAGAAAACCTTAAGTAACACTAACATATAGTAAAAGCTGGGATGATAAGATAAATGCACAGTCTGTATAAAGTAGAAATAATGTACGTACAGTGTCGTTTCACTTGCCAGCATCAATACAGTCATGTGTCACTTAACGACAGGGATACATTCTGAGAAATGCGTCATTAGGTGATTTTGTGATTGTGTGAACATCAGAGTGTACTTACACAAAGGTACATGATATCGCCTACTACACACCTAGGCTATATGGCATAGCTTAAATAACGATATGAAGTACAATTTAGTAAATACATAATAACTATGTTACTGGTTTATCATTATCATGTAATATGCACTTTTTTGTGTGTGCTATACTTGTGATTGTGTGTGCTATACTTTTAAATGACTGGCAGCACAGTAGGTTTATTTACACCAGCATCTCCACAAACATGTGAGTAATCCGTTGCGCTACGTTTTTACGACGGCGACGACTTAACTAGGCAATAGGAATTTCCACCACAGTCAATATTCTGTCCCTTGTTGATCGAAGCATCGTTATGTGGCGCATGACTGTATATCTGTAAGTGGCCCGCTGATAAACAAAAGCAAAATGCTATTGTTGCTTTTCTCATATTTTTGTAAAAGCAAAAATCCTTTTTCGGAACTCTTTCGGTTAGCGAAAACAGGCGCTAATGTATGTGTGTCGTAAAAGCACAGTGGCGTAAAGCTAATGTTAGTAAAGCAGGGAATACCTCAGTCTGACGCAGCGACATTGTGATATTTGTGTGTTTGTGTAGGGGTTACTGTGTTATTGTTTGACAGAAGAGCAGGGAGTCTGTAGCTTTAGATTTCATGGAAAGGTCACTATTATTTAGAAAATCATCCGTATTTGACCAAAAGCTAGAGGGCATGTGCCTGCCAAACAGGCAGACGTGCAGGCAGCCCTGGGGTCCTGTGTGACTGATTTACACAGCCTGCTCCATTTGCCCCTGCCTTTCTTAGGGTATGAGGTTTGTATCTTGGCTCTCAGGATCACCACCTTTGCCCCTGTGGGTGGCTACTGTGGGTGTGCTGGGGGGCTCTGACCTGGTAAGCTGACATCAATTGCATTGGCAAAGCCTGCCTTCCCCCACTACAGATTGGAGGCATCTGGTGGAAGGGTCTTCCCCCAACTTCTCCGACCGGCCATTGATGGACTGACCTCGCCCCCTTAATTTTTAAAGATCGTCCCCTAATAAAGAGAGAGGGGGTTGTGATCAGTTAATGCGCAGGGACTCGGGCCAAGCTCTGATTTCTGTAGCCAGGACACGGCATTCCGAGCGAAATCACAGCTCTTGGATTTTCCGGTTCTTGGAAGCCACGTCCGACCTAGAGCCTTTGAGTCATGTTTGTGATTCTGAGATGAGATGGGGGTTTGGACCAGCTAACGGTAAGGCATTACCATACTCGGGGGAAGGGGGGAGGGTTCTGAACCTGATGACACAGCAACATATTTGGCGTTCCGCACGTGGGATTCTGCATTAACGTCAAACCCCCGAATTAGCGAGCTGAATGGCGCACAGGCAGCAGGCCAGTGCGGGACACGCTGGACTGGCCGCTGGATCTGCACGACGGAGTGGAACTGAGTGGCGCTGGGTGCTGACGGGTGGATCTGCATAGTGGCGGAGCGGAACCGCTGGACGCCGGCTGCAGGATCTGCATCGCAGTCGAGCGGAACTGCAAATGTTGGACGCTGGCCCCAGGGTCCAGATCTGCACAGCTGCTGGGTGGAGCCTGGCATTGGCTTGGCTGGTCGCTAATGGTTTTATGACTGGTCATATGACCAGTGAACGTCATGAAGTGTGACCCTAATGCGACTGCCTGACGTTCCCCAAAGTGCACCTTTCTCCTGAGCTGGATTCCTCTTTATCACAATCCATCAAATGGTGCCTTATTCCAATTCACGGTCTGCAGAAGATGTCAGTACATTTCTTTAGTTCGCTATCGCTGCCTTTTGATACTGTATCTAATATTTACATACCAAAGCTTTTGAGTGCATGTTGTCTGGGGGCTTTTTCTTCAGGGAAAGGTTAAACTGAAATTTGGGTTGTTTCAGGCGGCCTGTCGGCTCTTGCTCTTGATTTCATCTGATCCGACTCCTGTTTATAACGCAGGTGCTGTAGGCTCTCCGAAACTGCTTTAGAGCAGCAGAAGGTATTTTACCACGAGTTAAAAGTTTATTATATTTCCATCTATCTCATTTGTCCTGCACATCTGGATCGAATGCTCTGTGTTCCAGCAGAAACGGTTCTGCAAAGATAATTCTGTAGCGTTGAGTTCAGAATGGATGATATTCACACGAGACACACATGGCCTCCTTTGCAATTTTTAGTATGCGCATAAATTTGATAATGACTGCTAATTACCAGTACTGTTTGAGTTGCCAGTTCACTTGTTGTTGCCCCATAGAAGCCAGTTTTATAGCTCGCAGCATAAACTGTGGAGGTCAAAGGTCAGATCAAGCACAAACTCCAGTGGCGGTCCTGAACTCATGTGACTGAACAGCACATGGAGGGCTTTGAGGCAGCGACGTGTTTTGTTTCAATAGTGTGGAAAAATTGCTGAAGTAACTAATGATGGTTTTCAGTCTAACTGCTCTTAGGCAGCAGAAATGCCAAGTTCTGACTGTAGCAAGAGCTGAATGCGTGACGTCAGGAAGTAGTCAGACTGCCACAATATTGGCAGGCCACATCTCCTAATGAAGCTCGCAGTCTGACCGCACAGTACCTCCTTGAGAGTGCATTTAAACTTGCGAGTCCCCCACCCCTTTCGGCACGCTGCATTTCTGTCTCCCTTTGAACTGTGACTGCAGTGTTTAAAAGAAAGTTAAATTAAAAAAAAATTTAAAATCGTGCATGTTTTCCCATTTATGTTTGCTGTTAGTATTAAACTTGCCTACATTCCAGACTAAAGCGATAGACCGATCTTTGCGTCTTTTAAAACCTGTAGTCTTTGTATTTGAAGCGCTCCCTGGTGGTCTCTATTATGTAATAGTACTGCAGCAAAAATGTATTAAAATACTATCTGAAGACAGTGACACGTCTTCAAGGACAGAGCAGTCGCTGGCTTGCGGTCACCCCCCAGCACATGCCGGTAATGGATGAAGTTGTCGGTGGCGATGACTGTGAGAGATCGCCCGCTTCCGTATCGCCGAAGAACATCTGGGCTGCCCCCGGGCAGGCCCCGCCTTTGGGCTAGGAGCGGCCCGCCATACCCCCCGGTAGGCTGTATCAGCGGGATAAGGGGCGCCAAGCCGGAGCGTGTCCGTGGTGTCCCCTCCGGCCAAGTGGAACTTGACCTACAAAGTGCCGGAGAGTGCTGGAAATGAAGAGCCATCCGTCACCTTGCTGCCCAGCCCACCGTCATTACTTTAGGCTGAGATGGTGCATGTTGGGGGAGGGGAGGGCAAGTCATGGCAGTGTTTCCCGAATGAGCGATGGCACCCCACACCCCCCCCATCCCTCCCTTGGGCCATGGGCACAGGTGGATCGCTGTGTGTATCCTTGCGTGTGTCTCTTTAAATATGGGCTGGCGTGGATTTCACAGGCCAGAGCATTGATTGGCTGAGGATATATCGTGGGGTGCTCCTCATTCCTGGCACGTGCCTTGCGCCTCCTGTGCCCCCCTCTTAATCCATTCTGTTTCCGTGGTGGCCCCAGGTGCGGCCTCACTCCTTGATTGGCGCCCCTGGTTATCGACGGGGGCCACCCCGCCTCTCAGAGGGTGAGGGGACCGCCACACTAAAAGATGTCTGCCCCTCCCCAGCTGGAAATGCACAACAAAGAGCGTTTTTCTCTGGCACAGACGTGCGCGCCTCACTGTCGGGAGATAGCCGGGAGTTGCGGTCGAGGGAGCGTGTTGGGCTCTGCTTGTGACGTGTCCTCTTTTTCAGGGTGTCTGATCGTGTCCGAAACAGGAGCGCGGGGAAGGCGGGCAGCCCTCCTCCCCCCGCCCCCCCCCGCCGATGTTTATCTGCCGAGTGCTCTGTCACTCTTGCTGCTGTTGCTATGTCTAGTAAAACAGTGGCTTTTTTAAAAATGAAAAGGCTGTTTGTATATTCCAGTTTTCCAATTTTTTTTCTGATTTCCCACCATGTGAAAGCTGCTGAGCAGCGACGCAAATTAATGGAAATTTGCTTCTTGCTGATTTTTATTTGCTCCCCCACCCCCACGGATGTCGTTCCCATTTGGAGCTACGGCAGCATTTTGTGCCAGTAGGTAGTGTAGCGGTTAAGGATTCATACCTGAAGTTTGGGGTTTAAATAAATGGAAAAACATGCAGCTGTATAAATAAGTACAATTTCAGGTCACAGAGAGTAAAGTGACAGATGGGGACCTAAATCATTAATGATGTAAATGAGTTTCAAAAGTACCATGATTATAGTCAAGTGTTGTACAGCATTTCTAACAGTCTGTCAGGTCAGATTGGCAGAGAGGTTATTGCAAAATTCTTTAATTTTATGACTGTATTATTATTTCTTTAAATCAAAAGCCAGGAGAGCAATCGCTGTTGGTCTCTATAATAAGGAAGCTGCATCAGAACTTTAAATAACCATATTTTATGGGGAAAAAGGCGGCAAGTTCTGGGGCTGCCTAAGACCCCCTGGTGAAGCGGGTGGGAGGGGGGGTTGGTGATCCAGGTGCCCTGTTAGTCAGGATTGCGTGCGTCGTGTCGCAGTGTAACGCGAATGGCACCCTCCACCCAGACTTACACTAATTGCAATTAGTTTTGAACGGCCCCTGTTTAGAGAGGGGGAGGGAGAGGCGTAGGTGGCGTCTGATCTCTTGAAGCATATCTGAGAGCCTGGGCCCCTGGCGCACTCCCCTGCTGCCATAGCTAATGACATCGTTAATGGCATGAAATCCGTTGGAGGAGGGGTGTCGCCCGGCACTCGTGTATTTGCATTTTATTGCACGGTACCGTTGTCCTATCTCAGGTGGGCTTTGGACAATTGGATTACATTCTGACTCCTGACGCCCGGTCCGCCTTGGCACATCCAGCTACAGCTAGGGGGCAGCCGCTTTGCTGGGGCTTTTCCGAGGGTGGGGCCTGCGAATGACTGGGTCAGGCTGAGTTAGTCACCGGGTGTGAAAATACGTGTTTTTAAAAACACGACTCCTACCCCCCATCTAAGGCTCCAGGGTTAGATTTGCACTCCAGAGGGAGTCTCCCCTGCCGGTTCATAAATAAACATTGGCGGTCCATTTTAAAGTGTCATGAAATCAAAATTAGTAACATTACCTGTGCGCAGAAGCTTTTGCTGAGAACTGCTTTGCGCTCACCGGCCGGGGAGCAGAGTAATTTTCCTTCCCAGAGATCCTCTGAGCTTCCTACAAACACAGCCGGGGCTTAGCGCCCTTTAAATGATGAATATTCGGCAAGGCAGTGACCTCGCCCCCCTCCCCCACCAAAACCTTTACTATTTCCAGCACCACAAGCTCCTGATTAATAAGCTTCAGAAAAACCGTCCAGCTCCAAACCTACTCTGGACCTTAAGTTGCAGGGGACTGGCCATCTGTACATTAAGAGATTCTCCTCTGCACGGCATTTGAAATTGCCTGTCAACACCTGGAGAGGTTTATTTTCAGATGGATATGGGTGATTTTATTTATTTTATTTTTTTTCAAAGGGAAAAAAAGCAACCTTCTTTCTGAGGTTTGAGGGGAACTTGTATGGTTTTGTGAGGCGAGACGTCTGCATGAAGGCAGATCAGTTTGCTGCCCAGGCAGAACGCCGTCTCATTTAGAAAGGGTAAATGGATCATTCAACAAAAAAAAAAGGATTCGCAGTCCTCGGAGCGAGATTGCATCTCCATGGTGACAGGAAGTCACTCTCCGTCAGGCTCACGTCGCCATGGCGAGCGGAGCAGTTCAGGATGCAGCGTCCCAGGGAAACGGCCCAGCCGCGTTCAGGCCGAAAGCCTTCACTTTGGTCACCCTGGTAGCTGGAAAGAAGAGACGAGGTCTGTGGCAGCTCCCAGTTATGTGACAGCCCCCCAGTTATTAATTCTCATGATGGTCACTTGTACGGTTTTCTAAAGCCACAGAGGGCATTGGGTCCGCATGGAGGTGTCAGCTGGTGACAGGCGATGCCCGCCCCTCGACGATCCCACGTGTCCCCTGCCCCCCACTGCTGATCACTCGCTCTCTCTTCCAGAACCCGACGGCCGTGGCTTTAAGGTTTTCATACCTGAGCGGCGTGTGTGTGTGTGTGATCAAATTGTATCTTTTGAAGTCCCCATTTGGATGTGTGAATGCAATCAAAAAAGTGAAAATGCCAAAAGTCTTGTATTTGGGTTGGTTACTTATGGTTAAGGTTAGGGATGGGTAGAGGTTAAGGGTGTCATGATTGGGATTAGGGTTTTTCCCATAGAAATGAATGGACGGTCCCCATTTAGATAGGTACACCAACATCTGTGTGTGTGTGTGTGTGTGTGTATGTGTGTGTGTGTGTGTGTGATTTGCAGTGTGGATTACTATTGCATTATCCATTAATTATTCAGGTCACATAATAATTGCACAATAATTACATTGTTTCTATAGCTGGATAATTTTATTGTGTGGAATGCAAATAACAGGTGTCTCATATCTCTATTCTTGTATTCATGCTAAAAAATAAGGATTTAGGTTAAGAAAAAATTTATTGTTACAAGGGGGAAGTTCTTGAACAGGGGCATCTTCCATGTTGTATCCTTTATTTTGTGTTCTGAGGGCATCACATCACCACATCATTAACATATTTGCAAAGCCCATATTATGTTTTAAAATACTCTTGGTCCCGAGTAGCAAAATACTTGTAACATTTTGTATGATTTGGATTGACTGTAAAAGAAGCTACTTTGGATATCGACTCATAATGAGATGTCCTCTTATGGACTGTGGTCATGTCAAGCATACAGACTGGTGAGTCACTGTAGTGTCTAACTACAAGTTCACTATAAGTCACATATGTCATTTCCTTACAAGCTGGTTTAGAGCAGCTGCCAAGGGCTGTTTTAAGTCTGGACATGTCTGCATCTAAGGGTCATGCCAGCACTTGCTCCCTCTAGAACAGTCATTACTTACTGAGACAACCTTGAGAGAAATATTTGCCATTGCTGCCTGATCAAATTATTTTTAAATACTCACCCTTATCATGGTATTTTATGTTTTTATTGTCCTAATAATGTTTTCATACTGTATAAACTCTTAGGCTTTATAAATGAAGTGAGTTAACGTTTATTCTAATAATTCCATCAAGTTGCAAGTCTAGTTTCTTTGATGCCGTCAGCTATATATATCTGTCTATGTTGTTTATCGAATTTGAATGATGCCCCGCTAATATCGATGAAAACCTTGCATTGAATATTATCTTTCACTGGCTGGGTCATAAAAATGATTAGGTGGGTAAGTAAATATAAGTAAACATGTAAATATCATGCATGATCGTTATGATACGCAGATGAAATCGAAGCCCAAATTGAATAATTATTCCTTAGTCTCTGGGCCACATCGAATTCATTGCTTGCCTGGTCATCTGATGTAGATTTACACGTGTTACCCCTTCAAGCAAATATACAACATTTAACATTAAATTTACCCAGTAAAACAGTGTAACCCACGTACTCACAGACTATCGTTTTTAACCTACGCTTATTGTTTGTTTAAAATCAGATTGATTTGATGAACTATTAGCAAACATGCGCATATACATGTATGTATACAGTATGTGCATGTTGGTATATATGCATGTATTTATGAATCCATGTACTGTATGTATATGCGTAGATGGACCAGTCTAGTTTGCGAAATTAAATTTAATTTATACTTTTATTAAATGAAAGGGGAGTCTGAAATGTATCAAATGCGTTACTTATTTGGAGTAAGTATCCGTGCATGCATGAAACCGTTTTAACAGGAAGAAATTCATTTAGCCTAAAATACGCGTACACACCACTGATTACCGAAGAGTAGGGAAGTTCTCGCACCATTCATAACCGTCTCATACAAATATGTTTGCCTATAATTAGTTATTCAATTTCTTTGAACAGTATGGAGATTATTATTGCAAAAAGTTGATTTTTCGTTAAACTATTATTTTTATGTTACAGTTATACTAATAACGCCGTAAAATGTCTTTAAAAATAAATTTAGTACCTTAGTAGCTCAATAACAGCTTAATTGCTAGTTTTGTTTTGTCTATTCCAGTTCTATACACGATCTTATTCTATTGACAGTGTGCTGTTTTTGTTCTATTTCTTACTGAGAAAAAAATATTTCCCAAGCGTTACAGCTCCCTGGAACTAACTGCAAAATTTAATCTGGAACCGAGGGTGGATTTGGGTTAATAGTCGTCTTAATAGTATAGTTCTTAAACTTTACAGTACAATTTAATATTAAGCCAAGATAATGCTACGGACTGTAAAATGACAACAAATCCAAATAAAATCAGATTTTTTTTTCCAAACTGATTTTAAAATCTGTATGCACTTATACGGCGTCTCAAATAGGTGTCTCAAATATGCGAACAGGTAAGCATGTTTTTTTCAAGGGTTCAACATCTATATTCCCGCTTTCCATGTATGAGTTGACATCGTTAACCATGATGCTGTCTCTTGTTCGGTTTTTGAATGAATTGTTCTTCTATAAAGGCTGTTGATGGCACAGTGCTTCAATACGCTGTGCTAAGTATACCTTACAGCTCAAACGTCGGGTTTCAAATTCTGCCTCTGTTCTAAGTATGTGTGGAGTTGGTTCTGCTTCTGCTGTGCAGGTTTCTCCCTGCAATCCAAAAATATGAATTTAAGATGACTGGTTCGTAAATTATCCGCGGTGTATGCGACCTACCATGGACTGTTATTCCCTCCGTGGTGTACCTCAGCCGAATGACCTATGTTCCCTGAGATAAGCTGAAGGATGTTCTTAGCGTCATAAACAGGAAGATTAAATCATTTCAGTCGGGAATGACTATGATGTGAAACCTGTCTAATCTGACTTCTATGCTATATACGTGGTAAACTTGTAAAAAGACCTATTGTCTGCATCCGCTCCAAAAACGTGAGGAAACTTAGCTCCGATAGGCAAGAAGGTCTTTTCCCGAGTGCACCTTGTTTGCTCAGAAGTACAACCTTGAACTTGACACTGGTACATATTATACAAGTACTTTTCCACGGTTCTGCTTCTGCACAATTTTACCGGTGTGTGCTGGCACTATACAAACAGAATACACGCGTGGAAACGTCTGTTTTAAAATACATTTTCGTTCATATGTACTGTTCGTTATTAAATTATATTATTATTATTAGTAGTAGTAGTAGTAGTAGTAGTATAGTATATATAGTAATAGTATACAAGTAATGGAAGTTCCTCTGCCATTGTCAGCGCAGGTTCGTATAGTATATATATAACAACTGAGAATCTTTCCATATATATACGAATGTTAAATTTCTAATAGACATTTCCCTATATAGCTTATTGAATACCAGAGAAGTTATTCATCCAGTTCACATTTACAAATTTCCAGAGGGAAATGTTTCATTAAATATTAAGATCCAGGTGGTCAGGTGGTGAAAGTCCTGGAATTCATTAAATCGGAACAAGTCGGATGACAAACAGAGTTTCCTGAGACTGTTCTTGAAGCCAGTGTTTCCTTGGCTTTTCTCCTTGGTCGAGTTCTAGACTTGGCCCGTTTACCTGCCTGAATGCGGACACAGGCAACACGACGACAGTGTCATTACCGCTAACACCACGACAGTGTCATTACCGCTACGCGGAATCTGCTCCACTTTGAAGTAAGATTACTTTAGACATGACAGTTTGTTTTATAACGCAGGTAGTTACGGGCTTCGTTTATTCTGCTGTTCTGGTTTACTTATTAAATCATTCTACACATTTCTAACTGACGGAATATGCGAAATGTAAACCGTTAATCTAATATTTTGATTTTTGAAGCTGGAATTTCTGTCGAATTAATCAAATTTAATCACAATAACAACAAAAAAAAATCGCATTGCTTGCTATTATTTTTGTATAAGAGTCGTAACTAAATTTGCATTTATGACATTGATGTTTATGATTGGGATTTGGGAAAGTATTTCTGCTTTTATTATTTTCACCCCTGGAGTTTATGATTTAGCTTGGACTTGAAAAAGCAAGGTGCTGGATTTTAATCGATAATGAGTAAGGTTGTTAAGGCTAACGTCGGGGCTGAAAAAGTCGAAACTCCAGAAACTTTGTTACTGCACGATATATTCATTCACAAAAATTCAGTCGCAAAATTATATACAAAATACGCAGACAACTTCAATGGGTGAATATTTTCTGTTGTATGCTCCTGTCGGTATTTTAATTTTTTTTAAAAGCCACACAGCACCAACTGCTAACACAAACATCATTTTCAGTATAAGAGGAAGTTGCAGTTAAATTCTTTAACTTCTGAACCTGGCTATTGATACATCTACTCCCAAAATAATTCACATTACGACAAAAATAGTGTGAAAATAGAGTGAAAACTAAATTCTATGTAAAGTCGTTTTCCATTCTGCTTGTATTTTTAAGATTCGGTGCATTGGGTAAGTATACCCATGACTAACAAATCAGGCTATCCCAATGCATGTGCTGTTTTTCCTGGATATCGGGATACTCTCATTATGCTCAGTATATTGTGGTTTATGAAGAATGACGAACATAGGTGGGCACGCTTTGATTCATGGGTTTGTTTCCATTGTTTCTCACTAGAAGTGCGAGAATTCAAATTCAAGCACATGCCAGAGCTGTTTCATTGTGGAGCATCTTTCTCACGAGATGATGAAACATTTTTTGGTGTGAAACTGTAAGGGATTTAGTCTTGATTTATTCATGTATTTGTCTATTTATTTATTTATTTAGCTGCTTATTTATATATGTAGTTGCTTGTTTATTTATTTAGTTGCTTGTTCATTTATTTTCTCCACTGCATACGGTTCATGTTTGAATGTTTGTAGATTTTGAACATCTTCACAGTAACGAACATTAACAAAGGCTAACTGACTTTCACCATCAGATGCCACATTGTTGAGCAGTTTTCTAAGATTAAACAGCAATAAAAGGGTAATTTTGGTATATGTTCTATATAATTGTTTTACCTGTTTCAAAAGTTTCAGCATGCAATTAGCAAATACTTATACCTGAAGTTATATGGTTAAAATCACTGAGTACTGTTTGTCATTCTCATTATTGAAAAAAATGTATAGTCCTGTCCATATAAACAGTTGAAAGACAACGGAAGAGAATAAGATTAGAATTTACCCAAGCACTTCTAAGCCAAGTTTCTAGTTCACTTTTTAAATGAAAAATATATCTTTAATAGTAATACAATAACACCAAGCATAACGACATTCAAGATCGTGACTATTTTTGTAACTAAAAAAATCTATCAAAACAATGTTATTATTTATGTATAGAGAAAATAGTTTTAGTCTTTTTGTTTTCTGTTTGTGGACTTTTCTTTCATTTCAAAGCACAAATCTCTCAATGGACCTAAAGACTAAAACCTGCCCTCTGGAGTGCTTGTTTGTGGTCAGTCAAACATTTCTAAGCTCATTTTGATGCCTGTTTGGGATCATTGTCTTGCTGGAAGGTCCGTTTGTGGACACGCTCCGGCCACTTGGCAGAGAGAACATGCTACTTACTGAAATTCATGATTGTGTTCTTCTGAAGAAGAGTCCCAGGACACGCCATGCATCTGTAAATGAATGGCCACACTTCATGGAAGGCAGAGGCTTCATTTCGACCCTTTACATATAAGGTTCCCATAGACCCTTTGCATTTAAGGTTACTCCAGATCCATTATATGAAACTTTCCTCTAGACCAATTACATGCACAGTTCCTTTAGACCCTTTGTGGGATTCTCAGGATTCTGTAAATCTATATTTTGCAATACACAATAGACCGGCACACTTTTGTAAACGACCCTCATGAACTGGTCTTCATAATTATTTTCTCAGACATACTTATGATAGATCGGCTCCTGTATAGTCGAAATTCAAGATAAACCAGAATCAGCAATATGCATTAATGGTGCTCATGTCGAGCGAACGTGTACCTGCTCTACGTGTTACAACAAATTCTACCAGTATCGTAACTTTAACTTGTGCCTTACTGGCATTCGGTGTTAAGAAACTTAGGTGCAATGCGGCATAGTTGCTTTGGACACTGTTTCGACCCCTTTGCTAAAACATGCTGTTTATTTGTGTGTGTGTGTGTGTGTGTGTGTGTGTGTGTGTGTGTATTAAAAACTATGCGAATATCTCAATTTATTTAAAATAAAGTTCACAGGATACAATTGTATGTCGATTAAAAAAAGTATATCAGGTGCCATACTTTACAATTACAACAATGAACACTACTAAAGTCTTTTTGATTTCAATCAAAGGTTTTACTCGTTCTTCTCCGTGAAAATAAATCTATAAAACGCCGAGAGACTACAAAATAATACTGATGCAAATAATATACCGTATTTATAAACACGAACAACCTACGGTGGAAAAAAAGAATCAGTTCTCAGATACATCTCGAGATGTGTTGCGTTTTGCTAGTCCTTCAACTAAAATATTCGGCCAGTTGATTTAGGATTTATACTGTAAAAGTAAACATATCGTTGTTTATATCAGATTATCATGCGATTGGATATTAGATTGGAGGTGTTCGTAGTTTTGAAAATTGCTGCGAAATGCATGGACTGGAATTTGGGTAACGAAGTGGGAAGTCTTTTCAGGCGTTTTCGGTGTTTTAATTTTAAAGTGAAACCAAACAGTTTTAAAAAGTTAATGTTTGGGGAAGCTAAACCAAGTAAAACATGGCAGTATACCAGAATCCCACCGAAAGACGCACTTTCATGGTAAAAGGTCAAAGGTTAACAAAGAAATCTTGCTTAGCAAAAGATAGAACGGAAAACCGTCCATTAGAAATGTGCGGTTTTTAGGCGCCTATTTTGTTTTTAAGGTTTTCAGCCTCAGAGATTCTTTGTCAGAAAAAAAATACGTATTTTTATATTCAGTAATTTAAGGCAAAGACCCGACGACGGACGTGGCAATTAAAAGGGTCTGGCGACTTTTGTTTGCTGTCTCGGCAGTGCCACGGACCTCCCTTTTAACTTGAACTTGGACTTCCGACGCGACTGGTCTGTACCCGAGGAGGTATTTTAACTGCTACACACCAAGCCTTAGTCTGCACGGACAGGAGTGAATTTACTTTTAAGAAATGTGTTATATATGGGCCTAATCATTTTTTTCTGCAACAGTGTAACTTAAATTGTGTAAATTACTTTGTCTTGTGGGTAGGGTGTGTGAATTTGCATTGTAACAAGGTTACCTCTGCTTAGCATGGTTTGCCCCTGACTAGTGTGGATTCATATTCGGATTTCATGACTTAAAAATGATTAAAATCGATAATGTTGTAAATGACTATTTCTTATTTATTCAGAAAACAAGTCTTTTATTATTTTCCCTAGTGTATGTTTCCCAGTTATTTCCTATAATATGGTTTGTTGCATGTATTTTCTTAATGTAAAGCTTGCAATTTATTCAAATTTGAAGGTCCGGCAAAAGAATTTGGAATGAAAATTTAGTTTTAATTGATGGGTTCTTTGAAAGAAAGTTTGTTGTTCTCTCATTTCTGCTTTAAGAAACCGTTTGATTTTGCTTTAGAAATGAAGGCCGTTCGCTTCAGAACGTGTATCTCTTTGAATATACCTATACCCGGAGACCTTCATGTTTTGCTACTACGCTACGTCTTACCAACATTGCTAATAACAATAAAGAACATCGAGAAAGCTATTAACTGCAAAAGAATTTCAGTGTCAAATAATTTTATTATTATGCGAGTGATTATGTGTGGGGTTTACTTTAACAATATGCAGCGTTCCTTGGATATTAAAACTGCAACTCTTTATGCTGTAAAATGTATGCGTTGGCACCTGGACAATATCCACAAATAACGACATACACATTGATCGCAATTGCAGTTTTGCTTTGGACACATTTGGACACACACTATGACGTCAACAATTATTGTAGATACAAAATAGAAACGTCATCATGCTTTGTCTGAGAAAATCCACATTTCCCTTGTTCTAAAGAGTTTCAATGTATTACAGTGAAGCTCCTTAGTGAAAGCATTTTAAAATAAAATAACGGGTATGTGTACCGCAGCCATCACCAGGAAAAGAAAGCTGAATTTAGATAGATAGATAGATAGATAGATAGATAGATAGATAGATAGATAGATAGATTTTAGACATTTTCTATACTTCCCTATCCTTAAAGAGCTTAACAGCCTAGTGAAACGGTGAATTACCATGACTACTGGAAAATAATATTGTCGTGTACGCTGAAATATATGAGGTAATACGTATGGTTCCTTACTTAATCTACATGCATGCATGTGTCCTTCGGAAAGAACCGACACATTTTAATTAAAGGCAAGTATGGTCTGTGGCATTCCTTTGTTATCACTGATATTACATCCATTATACTTAATTAATAATATTTTTTTCGCAGCCTTTTAAATACATTGCGTCAATGTATATCTACTAAAATGAGACAATACAAAAATATTGATACGGTTACTAAGGTGCAATTACAGATGGAATGTTGCGCCGGAGACGCGTCACATGACCGGCGATATGCAGAAGCACTTTCTGATAGAGAACCTTTTGCAACACTTTTTAACCCCTGTATGATTCTCTATGGGATACTGTGCAAATTCATGTTATTAAAGATATGTTACCGAAATAATTAAGAGAAATTATTTTAATTATTTAAATAGGGCCTACCGTGTTTCCAAGCATACCATGCGCATTGCCTTGTGGGAAACAAAGTCTCTGCGTAAGAAATCGACCAGTGTGTTAATTGTTTGTTTTAATAAAGTTTCCGTTTAGCATTTAGTGATTGTACAGGATTTTCAGCACATACTACAAAAATCCTTCACGTTCATTTTGGTTGTTACAGAAAAACTTTAATACGTGTATCACGAAACGAAGTATCACATATCTTAAACGTTTAAACCGTTTTTTCGCAGTTTGATGTATCTGCAAATAAAGAAATACATAATATCAATTTAAAAGCACCTATTATAAATGGGAAATTGTTACAAGAATACTCTAAAACTGACATATATCAGTATAAAATGAAAGTCAATTAAATGCCATGCTGTTGTGTGATTGCTGTTCTTCTAATTGGTTGCATGTGTCGTCAGCCATGTTGGCTCTTTTACCGAAATGTCTGCGCTTGGGCTGCATGGTGTGCTGAATGGAAATGCAGCAGATTGGCTCCAGAGAAACATTTTAAACGTGGAATCTGGTGCCACTGGTCACATGAGCTCGTGGTTAAACTAGAGTAAATGACACGGACAGCAACCTCAACTATGTAGGCCTACCCGTGGAAAACAGGTCTTCTCCACCATCCAGATTTTTTTGGAGAGACGGCGCGTACACGTTGTTTTAAGACTCCAGAAGGGGTCAGTTACTACATACATTACAGGCTTCATTATGTTTTCCTATGTTTTGCTGCAGAAATTCAATGAACATTTTACCTTGTGAAGAATCACTTTGTGTTCTGGTGGTGATGCTCCTTAACGTTTTTTTTTTTGCTTTTTTGTGCATTTTTTTGTGCATTCAGATACGTCACAAAAAATCACTGACTGCGTTCCAGCTGCACTTATTATTGCAATGACCTGTAAGCCACTTTGGGCGAATCTGTCTGCTAAATCAATAAATATAAATGTATTTTAATTATTACCCCGTCTCCATGGCCTTCGATAGATGGAACTGACCCGCCAGGTATCCACGATTATGTTGAAATTCAACTGACAGGAAGTCACAAGTCCAAAACAACTTGTCACTCAGCATGTACAATAGCACGTAAATTAAACAGCTAACATAGAGCACCGAAACACACTCACACACACGCACACACACGCACACACACACACACACACACACACACACACCAAAAGCTCTGTGTGTGTGCCTTGAAACTTCTGAACTGTATTCCCGGATTGAAAATAATACGCATATTTTTAACAAATAGATTTAAACATTAATATTAAACGTCGCAAAACTTACGAGGAGGAAGCCACAAGAGTTTTGCGAACACATTTTGTAAGAAGTTGCCCACTTATACATATACGTGCATTTATTATACTTATATATAATATTCTTATATTGTTCTATATGACTTTGATTTAATTGGTTTATGTGTTCAGTTCGATAGAAATGGTTCGAATTTTAAGATAGTTACTCATTAATAACGGATAGGTTAGTGCCAGCAAGCCTCTGGTGTAGTAGGCAGCTAATATGTCGCAATTCTTGTGTTTGCTTTGTATGTTATATACTTATATGCAATGTATATTTAGAAGCGTCAGCGAATCCATTTTATTAATCTTTGCTTTGTAAAATTCACCTATTGAAACTAAGTATTGTTATGTGAATCGGGGGCACGTTTGAAGATTTGTGATACGCTCCTTAATTAGTTTAATGACCAATAACTGGTACAGTTGACAGGACATTTTTGGTGCGTATTCATAATTAACTAACCAGAAGGTACGTCTTCACGCTTGGTACTGTGTCCCTGTCGTTTACGTGCTATATGGTTGTATTATTTTAATGATTGCTTGTTCCGCAGAGATATCTTATGTATAATGAATTCTTTTGCTTACAAATCATGCAAACGATTCATCCGTGTTTTTTTCCCTTGTAAACATAAAATTATGATTTATCAAGACACTGGAAATGATTGCTCGATTGACTGAAAAAATCATAATCAAAGAACAATCGTATCCGTCTTATTTGATTACCGGCCGGACTGCTCTGCACTTTGATGTTACACATTCGAATGTGATACTGCCTGAGGAATGAGATGGGAAATACTTATTTAAAGTACTTCTAAGGCAGGCCTGAGTCATCAGCTTACAATCGTCAAGATTTAAACTTTGAAATTACTACTTTGACGTGGAAATGTTAAATTATGATTGCAAATTACCAACCTACTATATGTTCTAAATTGCATCGTCGACCATACGAGATGGAACATTGAAAACAGACATTAGCCAGAGAAACATGATTTCGCAATATAGTTTTCGGATGTCTTTTTCTAAACGAAAGGTCAGTATTTTGTCGTCATCCTCACCATTATCCTCACCGACATCATCATCATCATCATTATCATCATCATCATCATCATCATCATCATCATCATTATCATCATCATCATCATAAATAACAACAGCAGCAACAACAACAATGACTATTATTATTATTATTATTATTATTAGGGGCCCAAGGAACGTAATTGATGGAATCGTATTGTTTTTATTGCTGTTGTTGCTGTTGTTGTTCTTGTTGTCCTTATTTTGTTCTTGTTGTTGTTCTTATCGAATGATAGTCCGACAGTGTGTCACTGGTCCCCTGATTGAAAGTTTGCATTTTAACTGGACAATGCGAGTGTGAAATTCATTCTTTATGTCTAGACTCCCTGCATATCGCTGTTAGTCTACGTTTTGTATTGTTGTTGTTGCTGCTGCTATTATGATTAGACGAAGTCTTAACGCTGTTCTTATAATTTTATGGTTTTGCATATCCGCAAGCAGCCGTCGGCATCCCGCCTATTTGCAGCGTCTGCAGTGAGACATGCAGCCACTAATGCTTGCTGCATTGCTAGATGTAATCTAACACGCGCACGTGAACCCACACCGGATAAGTTAAACATTACACAGAGTATTCCCTTCATCGCTCGTTTAACAAATCTGCTCATTTACATTAGTTAGATTCACCGTGTAATGTGCATAGAATAAGAAACTAACCGAGGATGTATCAGAGCAGGTTGTGTATGGGAATAATAGTTAGTTGTGCATAGGCTTAAGTTGTCTAATTATTTTTAGACTGAATTTGCACTATGTGGAGTTACACATGCGACACTAGCCAAGGCTCGGCGGAGGTTAAACGCGGAGCTGTCAGTCACCCTTCGTGATGCCAGCGCAGCCTTTAGTGTAACTGAAAAGCAAATTACACGTATAGCTACCGAAGTAACTAAAAATTGAATGTACTAAAACTTTTCAGTATAAGTTATAATACTCGGTGGTCATTTAAATTTCAAAGGAAAGCAGTGAAGGTTTTTATGTCAAACAAACAGGCAACAATAAGCACTCAAGTGAACATAATTAAGATTTCAGAATTGTTAAATTGGTCTTTGATCATGATATTGATTACTAGGCGTTTTGACTGCGTTCGTGTAATACGGGTTCTGTCTCCAAATAAACCAAAACAAAACACGATATACATATGTCCAATACATGAGCAATCGACAAACATGGGCACTACTGAATAAGAGTGTGAATGTAAATTATTTTAAACGGATAAGAAGCACTTTGTATAAGCGGAGACATTTATTATTTAATTAATTTTGTGTTTCGGTGGGTGTCTTGATATTCAGTCGTAGGTTAATTTGTTTTGCGTGTCCTGTGTGTCTAGCCATTAACACCACGACGATATATTTGTCAAGAGAGATATAGAGCTTTAAGGAGGTAAAAAGGGAGACGGGAATTGCTCTCGAAGATTCTTGCCAATAATAATCTGCTAGCTGTATTTCTTTAATGGAATTTTTAAGGAAAATGCAATGCTGCCGATAAGACACCACATGGGCTATATATGTAATCTTGATTAAGACGCGAAATAGTATCCGGATTCAACAACAAATATGCTACAGTGTCGATAGTATGTGCAGACCACACACTGCAGAGAATTAGGTTTTTGGTGTGTTTTGTATAAAAAAACGGGAAATCTGTCTGGGTTCAAGTTCTTGATTAATAACTAATTAAGTTATTATTATCCTCAAAGTTTTATCAACACACAACAAAGCACTTGAATATATCTGAACTTGCTTCGAAATTTTTGAATATTCTTGTTCAATATTCGGTAATAATAAGTAATGTATAGCATTCTGCATCTAATACACCTCACTTTTCAATAGCGAAAACTAGTGACAAATTTACAAAATCGCCTCAGTATGCTAAAATATTATGAATTCTCGCAGTTCATCAGTATTCTGCAAGAACAATATACATAATTAAGGTTGTACGGTGGTATCTTCCTTCACATCCAGTTCAAAGAAAGAATACTTGATTAGCAGCAGTGAACGGTTCGCCCTAATATTGTCCCGAGAAATATTATGAAGCTTCGACGTCCCATTGACAGTCTCCTAATTGCGGCACTTTGCATGTAAACTCGACAGCGCGACTGTGAAGTTCATTCTTCTCTGTCTAGACTTATAACGACCCTGTTTGTCTGCGTTTTTTTACCTTGACCTTGGACTTCCTCAGATTTGAAGTTTGCAAGAACTGTCAATATTTGTCAAGTATCTGAGTCACGCACGGAGATGTTACGTTTACCTCAACATCAAAGTTGACCACGTGTGTGGGCAAATACATGTGTAGTTTCAACTCAGCTCGATTTATGATCAGTATTATATAATACAAAGGAACAAGCTCTGCATTGTAATTAATCCTGATGCCCCTGAGATTACTTCCGGTACAAACTCTTCAAAAAATCCCTAATTGATTTTGAGAATTTGTATTGAATTCATTAAACTACAGATCTCTTAATCTCAACCAAATTGAGATTCAGAAGTAATGTCACAAAATGTTACCATTTTTTATAGTTGTGAATTATATCTGCATTATCTTCAGCAAATTTTAAGTATTAAAAAACGTCATTTGCTCGATCAAAAATGAAAATATTTATTTGCGCCAAAAGTTAGTTTAATTCTTACTTATTTGTTCTCCAGATTTTAATTTTCAGTAGTTTTACCGTTACTTAGTCAGATGTTATTTTTCGCTGACGAAATCCTAACAAAATTACGACTGACAACAACTAATATATTTTGTATAATTAAATTCTGACACACAGCTTACAAAATTGACGTTTTTACGTTGTTTTATTAATATAGAACAATAGAACACGCGTATTCAGTTTTCAGTCTTGCGACCAATATCTTAATGTAGTGCTTTTAAAACTTTGTTATCATTAATTCTATACCCCTCTTGTAGATACATATGTATAAATAAAATTGACTAATTATGCATGTTTGTGTGAAGGTAAATAAAAAGTACATGTAAAACGAATAAAAGGTTCTCAGCAGAGATACCCAACGTTGATAGCCGCAGCACCGTGTAACTTAAATATAACAATATAATCTTAAATAAATGAAATATATATTATTACATTTGGATACAATTAATTTTAGATACTTGTATACTTTATGGTTATTCTTGCAGGTAGAAATTTTGGTAAAATTACCTACCAAACGAGTAATTATGTGAGTAACAATGATCTGGAAAAGAAGGAAAATAGACCAAGTTTACACAACACTGTTATTATATATTAACTTCATATTCTAACATAACTTTATATACCAAAAAAGACAACATGGGCATCGAAATATAGACACATTTCGTCTGTCCATTAAATATTGTAGCATGGGTGTACCAACCTTTCACAGGAAATTGATGTGTATTTTATGCAGTAACGTCTGTCCTGTGGTTAGTTTCATGTCATCGATATCTTGCCGGCTTCGGGAATATTTAAAATCATCTATTTAATGCTTTCAAATGATCACAGTTTTTAAAAAATAAATAAATAGTTTATAGTCACCATAACAGGATTTAGCACATTGCAAATGACCATTACTTCGAGAAAAGTTTTCCTGTATCGGCTAAACTCTATTGATCTTGTCTTCTGCATGCGGATCGCAGTGGGTATTTTCCCTATCCCTTTAAGGATTCTACGTTTCAGAATGACTCTAGCCAATGTGAACATCTGGTACACTTTAAATGGCAATCCAGGGGTAAGTGTTGGATTCTCTTTAAAGGGATGACGCAGAAACCCCACCTCCAGCGTTGAGTTATCATATCACAAGGGCCAGAGCTATGATCTTATAGATGGACGGTTCGTTTGGGTCTTCTGTTGCGCATGCGCCGTGTAAAAAATGTGCTTGGAAATTAAGTGTCTGTCTTGGAGTAGTCGAGTTTTAAAAAGCATCGACAGCTCGTGATATGACGACTTCACTGGTCCTGCATCCACGCTGGGCGGACACCTTTATGTACGTGTATGAAAAAAGCCCGAATGAAAATAATCAGAATAAAAACCAAACTATGGAGGGACTAGGTGGGAATTGCCCCGCTTCCCACTGCAGGGATCTGATCTCGCACCCAGCGCTTGGACGGCATTCTGGCAGCATTGCCCCTCACCAAGGCTCTGTGTACTCGGATATATCTTCTTCAGACACCGGGCGACAGTGTCCCGCTCCGCAAACTTCGTCCAGCGCTACGCTTGGATATGGCTACCCTTTCGGAAGCCCTTATTATGGTTGTAGGTTGTCTCATTCGCACAACGTGAACTTGCAGCAGAAGCCCTGCTCTTACCACCCGCCTGAGAAATACGCAGAGCCCAGCGGCGCGCTACCCACTGAAGAACTATCTAGCAGGGCCAAAGAATTCGCCTTTTACCCGAGTTTTGCCAGCTCCTATCAGACTGTGCCGGGTTACCTAGATATGTCAGTGGTACCCAGTATCAGCGCACACCCGGAGCCCCGGCACGAAGCATTGATACCAATGGAAGGCTACCAGCACTGGGCTCTTTCCAATGGCTGGGACGGGCAGGTGTATTGCTCCAAAGAACAAACTCAATCGACTCACCTCTGGAAGTCGCCGTTCCCAGGTATGGAAATCAATTATTTTGTTAGCGTTTATTATTGTTCATGTTGATAGGAACCTTAAACCCCCTCCCCCTTCCAGCACTATTTTCGTTTCTACGCATGCTAATAAATAGTTCTGGACGTGGTTATTTCCATATGAACAACAAATTTGCTTGATCAAATAATATAGTCTTTGCATGTTACATACGGGTTATGTTGGCGGTATTCTTGCTCTTGGGTGTTTCAATTACAAATTATTGTGTGTTGTATCGTTATTCCCGTGTTTCTCTCTTTTTCAAAATATCTATCCATCCATGTGGTAGCCTAAAGACTATCTTTAAATGCACAGTGTCTACACATATGTAACAACTAAAGATTGTTGCCTGCATGAGCTAGCGTGATCCTTATTCAATCTTCTATCTGATGATAACATTTAAATAAAATTGCTTGTGTAAGAAGTGAACAGGGGTATCTACACACACTAATGAATCGCCTTGTTTCTTAATGAACTTACGTTTGAGTTCGCGACACCCGTCTTATAAAAAACCGTCATTTGCGTTAAATAATCGGGTCTTAATAAAAATCGACAAATTAATATGCCTCACATATGTCATCTATGTTGAAACCCATGTTATATTAGCAAAACTGCTTAAAAAATTGTATTCCCTAAGAAAATTGCCGAACTTAAATTTACCGATGGGACGTCTGTCAGTCACTCTTGTATTTTCCTCACAATGCACAAAGAGCAGTTCTTTCTTTCAGGCACTTGGCATTAATTGTCCTTTTTGGACAACGACACTTTTAAGTTAGTGTTCAAACAGTGCAAGTTTCCGTGAGCATTCCTGACATATTTGTCATATAGCCTTTCACGGTTAAAGTTTTGCTGTTTAAGAGTCATATCACGAAAGGATACGTTACCTGGACGTGGAATGACATTTGTGGACCAGTTTATTAAGCTATTATTTTATATCTCTAGGCTTATATGTTTATTGAATCCGGATTTTTTTAGACGTTGTCAGGGTACGTTAACCACCCCCACGCCCCACCACCACCACCACTGCCGAATTTAACGCCCGTACCCAAGTACACACAAGCACATTCCCCTCTGATGCGTGTCACTCTCTGGCGCCCTCTCTGCCATGTAGATGTTGCGGTCTTTTAACATAATTTATTCATAGCGTTCATTTTTCAGCATTACCTATAGAACATTTATATTAAATAAAATTACAGGTTAAAACCCAGGCGGAACAAAAAACATTGTATATATTATTACGCATACAATGCATTTATGGCTCTGAATAAAAGACATTTATTGCGGTGAATAGTTCGAAGCCATAAAATATTCTCCTAGCGTTTTATATTACTATCTGCACGGTACACTAATTGTTTGTTTGTTTATAGTTAAGTCCAGAACAGATCATTTGAAAATGTTAGCTGAAATTGGTAACGCGATTAGCTGACTTTACCAGCGCATTGCTGAATTACGTAAGATCTTATCCAAAATATCGACAAACAATAATCGAAATGATATAAGATTCCTGTAAAATACCGCTGAATAAACTGTTCTTTAAAAGTGCACTACAGTTGTTCTGCTGTGATTTTTTTACTTGAAAACCAAAGGTTCCTAAAATGTTTACTTGTAACGTGGAATTTGTTCTCTATTTTCAGATGTGGTTCCATTACAACCAGAAGTCAGCAGTTATCGTAGAGGCCGCAAGAAACGCGTTCCATATACCAAGATTCAACTGAAGGAGCTGGAAAAAGAATATTCCGCCAGCAAATTCATCACCAAAGACAAAAGACGGCGCATCTCAGCCACAACCAACCTCTCCGAACGTCAGGTTACCATTTGGTTCCAGAATCGTCGGGTGAAAGAGAAGAAATTTGTCTGCAAATCTAAAACCAGTGCCCACATGCACCCTACCTGATCCCCCTGTCATTCTCATCAAAGCTTAAACAAATCATTTGAAAGTAAAGCAGAACAATATCCAAACATATTTCTCGTCAGACAATTACGCCTGAGAAGAACCTACCCCGCCTCGAAATCCCGTCTTGAGATTTTGTTTTATTCAAAAGTCGAATTGTATCACCAATACCAACTGCCTCTTGGCTTATTATTTTTATTTTTTTCTGTGGGAGGAAGATGTTATTTTAATCTACGCCTATATGCTGTTCTCCCTTTTCCTCGTCTTCTTGGTTGAGGAAAGACCGATTGTAAACATGATATAGTTTAAGCGGTGATACCCTCGAAGCTCCTAAAAGGCTAGAGCAGAAACTGAGAGATTATAAACTGTACTATATCTTTATTTCAGATATGCTGATAAAATGGACACTAAATGGTCTTTTGGGAATGGTTTTTCGTCCAAACTCTTTCAAACGATATTGGGATGGGGAACTTCGATCTTCCGAGAGCTTATATTTCATTGATACTTTGACTTTCTATTTTTAGTGCCTATGGTATTCGCAAGGCTGCTAATTTTGAAATGTACAGTACGACGCATTTATTATTTAATTAATATTCTCTTGTCTGACTGCGATTGTAAATTCAAATGTTTTAAGAATTTCGTATTTTTAAATGAAGGATATGGTCTTTGCCTTGTAACTGGAATGTCTGTAATCAATTAAAAATATTATACCATTAATGCACAATTGTTCTCCTAGTTTCAATTATAAAGGTAGGTCTTCATGCATTCGATATGTGCACTCGCCATGTAAAAGCAATATCATCTTTTCTTTGTGCAGTATGTGAACTGTGATGTGGTGTTCGATGACAATATACTCATAGGCAACGTGTTTCATAAATAATAAATAATAAAATAAAAATATGCATAAATACGACCGTGTTGTCGCCAAGTTGTCTGTATTTCTGTATCAGTGGATACAGATAAGGTGAGATTCACGCCAGAGTATCCGAGCAGAGTACCTCTCTGAAAGGCTTTTGGAAAACTACTGTCTTTCCAACCCGATTACCTGCTAAGAAAATTAATAATAGCTAATTTGATCTGATAGATTCTTTGTGATGTTTCCAGTCTGGCTCTATGCTGTCTGGAAAGGAAGTTGAGCCCTAACCGGGAGACGAACGTCAGGAATTTAAAATTATTTTCCATAACAAAATACTCAAACATTTTTGAGCGGTATATATATCTAGGTCACGTAAAATGTATCCGTACACATATTCAGAACTGAGTATGTGCCCTTCATAGGATATTGTGCCTATCAATGATGGCATATTTGTTACAATGTCCCCAACAAAAACATCCAGTTCCAAAGGGCCGATGTTTACCTGAAATCAATGTATATTGTTATATTAGTAAATTACAGACTGTTTGTTCAGTAAATCCATATTGTAACGTGACCGTTCAACCACAGTGCATGCGAATGATTTGATCGTATCAAGAAAGTTACATGATTTACGCTGATATACAACGACGGCATAGTAAGGCACGCGTTCTCGTATTTATCTGTGAATATATATTATATATTTCCTAATTTCCTAGTTTTTCTATACGTGTAATTCAAATAGTATTATTTATGCTGCGTGATAAGTTAGGCCTACTTTCCCGCCAAAATTAACTAAAATTAAAAGGTGAAACATAAATTAAAATATGTTTGTATTTTGTCGGTTATTAAAGCACCCTACCATAATGGTTAATGTAAAAAATGAATAAAAAAAAAATAAAAACAGGACAACTTGATATTTTCTTTATGTTTTTTTATGTATTTTGTCTGTTTTCTCGAACGCAAACTGATCACCCATTCCAACTTCTGAAAAGTGCGTAATCAGCCTGGCCTTCCGCGTATTATCAGCCTGAATGACTATTTTTATTTAAAATACATGTATATTCCTATTAGAAACCTTTAATAGTCTTTCTTACTGATTGATAAAACTGCTGACGAGAATACTTGTTGCCTAATCAAATTATTGTTGCAAACAGGCACTGCAGTCGGATAAGACCACAGAAATCTGCATCGTATACACAAAAAGAGTGTTTATTATCTCCTCTGCGAGCTCCTCGTTTGCTGCCGTTGTAGAGTGCATAGGCTGTTCTGCGTTACGGTGCCTGGTAAGGGGAAAAGTTGAACTGAGTTTAAGAGCACTGCGAGTTCTTGTTATACAGCAACGTCCAATGAGTCCGATGCTTGCGAATGTAAGGGGCATAGCGATATCTGTTAGGCTTTGGTATAGATGCGTTGGTGTGCGCGGTGAAGTTCCTACAAGGGCCTTGTGCAAGGAAATCAACCATAGGTAAACCGACTTCATCGTCTGTCCGCCAAGTAAGTTTCCATTGTCGTGTAAATATAATTAACGTCACCATTTTGGTGCCAGTTATTGCCATCAGCTGTAAACGTGTCTGCATCAGGTCACTGCGGTTATTTTTCTCCTTAGATTTTCCATCCATGGATACTTTTTCACATTTTCAATTTTCATTTTGAATTGGGCATGAGTCTTTTTGTTTAATTTTCTGGAGGTCATCATATTTGTGTCTTTTTATGCAGTGAAATTTTGTTAATAAGTTGACTATTGAAATCCAGGCATATTTAGACATTTAAAAAAGCAAAACGAGGCACAGCCTGAATGCGTTTAAGTTTAAATTTTGTATTCACAGGACAATTTTCCACATTTTAACTGGCACATCATATTTGGAAGAAAGCTATTTTTATTATTCTTTTGTTTTTTGTATTTGCACGTGTCTATTTCTGTATGTATCATTACTACTATCGATCCGCTCATCCCGGTCCAGTACATTATTATTATTATTATTATTATTATTATTATTATTATTATGCAAAACGGCCTAATTTTGAGAAACAGAGTTTTCCTACCTTCTTGACCAGTAGCCACACCATGACACCTTTAGATGGATTACACAGGCATGTAGATGTTTGTTCATATTTGGTAGTTAATATGATATATTAATATATTATTCTTGTTTATTTCAGTAAATATTATATGTGTCTTTTCTCTTTATGCAGGTTAATTTCTCTTACGTATATCGTGTTAATTGGCTTAGATGTGCTCTCGTGGTAACCAACAGAAAAAAACGGAGCGTATAACGTGATGGGTGTTTCCATCTCTTAAACTTCATAACACATCTAAGCCTCATATTGGGAATTTCTACAACCCGGGCTGCCGCTCAATTTTTTATTTTAAACGATTTCGTGTTTAGCTTACAGATTAAAGTAACATAACATAATCATGCTCGATTGATTGGAAAGGTCAAATTGCAAATATCATAAGAAGTTACGGAATACTTAAGCTATGTTCAATTTAATTTTTAAAAACTTACGCATGGCTAAGAATAAAATGAAAGAAGCGTCGCCTGGCGTTAACGTGCCCTAACAAGCCCGCGTCTTATTTCTTGTTCAGCTTACCTCCTAAAATCCACACTAACAATTTTTGTGTTAACAAGGTGTGACGGGGAAACAGCTGCGCGTTCTCGGTTTTGGGGTTGCTGACGTCACGCCTTGCCTACCCTTGACCATGACTATGCAGTCACTTTGACCTTGACATCACAGCTACTTTTGCATAACTAATAGGCAATGATGTACTTCCTTGTTGGGACTATGGCGAAGACTATTATAACGCATAATTCCCCGCTGTGTGTATAAACAAGTTGCAGTTTTTCAGGTCTAGACGGCTGGAGTAATAGGACGGAACGCTATAAAATAAGAAATACACAAGAAATCCCTATGTCATCTTTAACATGACGTTATGAATGAATCCCGACACTAGTTTTTAAATTATTATTTGTTTTAGATTTAATTTTAACAGTTGCATTACTGTTTATTTTGATACGTGTAACAGGTAACATAATGTCAAATCATTATCATATTGCAAATATAACATTTTCATTAGCCTTAAGCTTTGTGACTGATGCGCTGGGTGACATTTGCGGGTCATCAGTCAGACGTCACCCAACAGGGCCATTTTGAAAGTAAGTTACTTTTCATGCAATGTGAGTTAAGAGCAGTATGTGGACCCTTTACAATCCATTTGCTTGATATAACCGAAATGGTCAAAGTGCTGTGGATCATACATACCATTTCAATCAAATGAAACACCTGAAACAGATTAAACGAGTTTTCGACAAGTTTTCGGCTCTCAGACTGCAATCCTTCTGATAAAGGTTGCAGCGCGGACAAGTATGAGTGTTAATGACGTTTTCATAAAATATTATAACTGAAATTTCCCAAAGGACTCAATAATTGCGTTCAGTTTTTAGTAGATCCATATGGTTACAAGCCAAGTTGTAAGTCGAAGTCGATATCCTATAAATCGATGCTTTATGAGTTTTATTAAGTTCGTGAAAATTATTTACATTGTAACGTTTATTAAAATATAATGTTGGTTTGAATTTCTATATTTCTATGAAAAAGGTGCTATATTATACACAGCACATGTTTCATATTATCTCGCATGTTTGTCGCGAACCACATCACGTCATTGAGATTTCATATATATTGAAATTGGATATTGTACCCGTTTATTAATTTAGCTGAATATCAATAATAGTTCTCAAAATCTATTTAGCTATAAAAGCCAATATTAAACTAAATTAAACATATTTAAAAATAAACTGATTCAGTTGATGGGCCATGGGTGAGACAAGATTTTAGAACGCCTGAGATTTTATTCCGTAGTTGATCAATGCCTGAAATGCGACATTTTCTCGATGAATCGGTTTAAGTTACACTACGTGATTTATTGTTCACGTTTAAAGAAAAGGTTCAGATAGGGGTAAACAAGTAGTATTCTAACGTGTAAAAACAAATAAGGAAGACCTACATTTATAGACGTAATGTAAAGTATTTTTGCTTAAAAGATATTTTATTAATCTCATTATCACATCATGACTGTGCAAAATAAGTTGAAACAAAAACGGCCATTTTAATTAACAGATGTTCTTGTGAAACGCTGTTTGTGTAATGTTATTTTAATATTACCGTTTTAACGTATGGTACGATGTTAGTACATAGAAAATAAATTTACAGAACCTTCGCGAAACACAGCATGATTTCTGAAGGAAGCCGACTGGAGTAGTCTACTATTAAATAGTATTTCGTGTGTTCAAAATGGTAGCTTGTAATGAGGGTTATCAGGACCGTACATTATTACTTAACGTACCGTTATTTGTATTTTTCATTCATCCGCTCCATCGGGCATGTAGATGGATTCAGAAATCGGCCTCTTGGTTGGGATTTAGCTGAGAGCACTGCTGATGCAGATATCACTGAACATTGTATGCGGATGGCCAGAGCAAAGGAGGCAAGGAGAAGGGGGATGATAACCTCTGGTGGTTGTAAGATGGAAATATCAGGAAGTGAAAGAGGCGGAGAAAAAGTCGCCTTTCTGTAGGCCTTAGAATCAAAAGTGAATTCCTATATTAAACGAAACGACTGTAATTCTAGTTCGGCCTGTAAATATTAGTAAAACATATTAGTTGTACTTTGCATAATAATTGTTGGTTCCAAAGATATTGGTATTAAGCATGCAACTAGGGTAGTAACAGAGACCTATGGAACAGTCTTATATCTCTCATCCGTTGAGTGCCTCTGAATTGGGAATCAAATTTCTGCTAAATTCATTTGTGAGTAACCGATTTATTTTCATAAATCATTTTTTGCTCAAATGCAAAGTCAACTAATTTTACACTAAAAAATCGGACGGGTTAATCTCGATCCTTCTGTTCTTTCGTAACGTCACGCGCCGGATATTGTCACGTAACACCCGCTGTTTTTACACCTGTGGGTGAAAGCTAACGATCTAAGAAATAAACCAATTGTTTAATTTGTACGATCATTGTTTCCAAATTACTATAATGATTAAAATGCAATTTTCAGGTAGTAATTCACGTAGTAATTATGGGAATCGTCGAATATTTTTGTTACATTTTTGGGAGTTTTGGTTGCTTCAGTGTAGATATAGAATAATATACGTGTCTAAATAATGTGCAAATTGAAAAATTATTTGTGCAAAGACTCAAACTTTTAATGCAGTGTTTATGTGTCAGGCCTATTACCTTTGGAAATTTAAGTGTACATTATTCTTCTAATATTATCATTTAAATATTATATGTTATTACATGAACCTTTTTGGGGGTTTTATTATTATTATTATTATTGTTGTTGTTGTTTTTATTATTTTTATTGTTGCTAATATTATTATTATTGTAAATCTTAATGTAATTTTTAAGCATAGCGCCCTAATTATTATCTTCCATTGCGCATACTTTTGCATATGATGCTTAATACAGTATTACATGTGTTGTTTCTAGTTTTTAGCTTTTAGTGTGTA
>JAODLD010000094.1:1422975-1433596 GCA_026781065.1 Mormyrops boulengeri
AGAGAGAGAGAGAGAGAGAGAGAGAGAGAGACAGAGAAATGCTTTTTGTATTTGTCCTTTTTATGTCACAGAGTCTATTATCTTACTATTATCATAGCTTCAGGTAACACATCTTATTTCGATAAGGTGATTCTTACACTTTCCTTCGGCACACCTTTCTACCGGGTTATTAAAATCAAATATCAATACTGTGTTTTACACCAAGGATGTTTTATTTTTGTTCATTTCCTTATGCGACATGTATCATGTAGCGCGCTCCATGTCAGGTAACTAATGTTAACTGCTGGGGTTCTTTGCTCATTTAATGAAAACTTTATATATATACAAATCACAGAAATACGCGCATGCTATATTCTTTCCGTTCTGCGGAACGGCCAGAAATACAGTCCAGTTTTATTAAAACTTTACTATTGATCTTGCCGATGCATGTGTTCGCACAAAATGCTAGACAAAATGGAGTGTGAATATTAAGTTTTACTTCAAGATACCATTGAAAATGGTGCTCCTCTCAGCACAACATGATAACGCGTTGAGTTTTGCATGTAGTGTTTGTTTTTCACAGGCCTGCAACTTCCTTAGATAGGATCATTCAAGATCCCTACTGCAGGACATTAACTGAAACTGAAAACTGCGAGTTGTAACTGACCCAAGTAAGAAAAAAATGCATTTGTTTGTGTTATCCTTCTGTCTCGACACAACAGGAGATTCCAAGACGGTTAATTCAATAGCGTCCAGACATCAATGGACTAGACAGTGACCTTGAACTGCCAAGCGCCAATTGGTAGCGTCTTTTCTTTAAAAAAGAAAGAAAACGACTGACTGAGTCAGAGAGGGAGAACTTTCAGCACCTTTTTACAACTGCTTTTTTGCGCCTTTTGAAAAATGTGTGCATGCTCTTCCGAAGGACCGTGTGTGTCTTACGATTGGGAATTCTGTGGGCATATGCCTATGGCTTTTCTTTTTCTTTTTAAACATCTTGTGTTTCTGGTGTGTGGAGTAAGGACTCGGAAAATTCTCAGTTATCGGTAAGGTACAAATCCAATCTGAATAATTGAACTGGTAGGAACGTATTTGCTTGCACAGGGCTACTTGCCAACCAACTCTGCAGTATATTTTTTTATTAAAATAAAAAAAGGAATGTAAAAATTTATATCGCTGATTTCACAAGGATTTTGCTTATTTTTAGTTATACATCTATATTTTGTTCTGTGTATAGGCCACTACTGAATTACTTTTTATTTATCCCATTTCGGAACAATTTGAAGTTCCAAGTTTAAAACGCGTAAAAGTGTTGCGCCGTGTTTATGACATGCCTGTATAGACCGTAAGACACAATCCTGAAAACCTGTCACGTTCTGTTTACTGCGCGGTCCTGGAATAAATAGTTATCTTAAAAACATATTACGTAAGAATAGTATAGCTGGAAATATATTTTGCATTAATTGATTGGTGGTAAACGCTATCAGTTTGAAAGGTGAAAAGCTGTTTTGAAATGACCATATAATGTATAACTGTTTTGTGTGTTAATGAGCAACTTTGAAAAGGTGGTGTGTTCGGTTTTCCAACTTGGTTGTAACTCAGTTGTACATTAATTAAAAATTGATTTATTTACAAATATACTTCTATAACTATAGCAGTGGTTAATGCACATGTTTCGGATTGAGGATGTGATTAATTTCACAAGTATTGGGATCAGGTACTTTTTATTTCTGTAAACTTAATATGACATCATGTGACAGTCCTGGTAAATTAATCTTAATTTCATTACTAATCTGGAAAATGGGAAATTTGGAAGTCATTTAGTAAATGTAATTTCTGTATTTTGAACTGAACCTAAAAGTGCTTAATGATAATCTAGTGCAATAGATGGTGACGTATTAATCGCAGAAGTATTCGTGTCGAACGAATGATCGACTCTCTAGGATAAGGTGTATATTGTGTTTGCTCTTTAACAGTTCGTGTAAGCTGTCGTGCAACGAATTAAGTACTTGGCTAAAAATGCATGAAAACGTGCACTTTAAAGATCATAAGAAACGAAGAACGGGCAAAAGAAGATAAAAGTGTTGACCTGTGACTCCGCGGGTCGGCAGATGAGTCCGTCTACGCATTTTACATTTTTTCTGTTAAATTCCTTTTTGTGGCGTCTTTATTCATCAGAGACAGTTGTCATAAACCCCACATTGCGCGCACTTATTATTCCTTTGTCAGTATGGGTCAACTGCTTTGAAACGATACAACACGTTGCATTTCTTTTGCCAAAAATATTGCAATACAAAATGATACTTGCTTTTATTAAAGATAATGAAATTCTTATAAAATATTTGAGCTGTAAGTATTTTTTCATTACGTAGCACTTTTTAGTGGCGAATAATCAATTTAGAATTCGATAGAATTCTTTCAGCACCCCTCAACTGCCTCGTAAAGCACATAAAAGAATTGGGTGGAGGCTTCGTCACAAGCTTCCCGGTGTATAGTTGCCAAACTTTATGGGGCTGTCCCTTAAAGTTTTTAGTTTGAGGTGTATGAAAATTATTTGAAACGTATGCGCTTTAAATAATCTTATTAAATATCATTTTATTTTACAAAGCCAGTTTTCCCAACCTTCTGCCCCCGATACTGTAAATACGTGCCGAGTGTGAGCATCAGTCTTTTCTTAAACAAGGCTGTAAAAGGAAGCGTCACAGCTTTATGTGACATTGAACTGAACCCTTATTTGCTCAGAAATAAAATGTTGTACAAATCAGGGTCTTATAGAAATGCGAACCTTAAAACCTTTAAACCATTAATTAAGCCATGCGCTGTTTAACTAATCATCAATAAACGGTTAAGGAGAGTTATTTAAAAAAAATGAACATTAAATGCAGATAAATAATTCAGACATACCTATGCAAAGAGGACAAAACAGGACAGCCTATCCCGTTTTTAATAAAATCTTTTATAGTATTTTAAATGCATATAAAACCTGTAATACAGAAGTTAATGTTTTGGTTTTTTTTTCTGACGTAGCCTTGTGGGTGGCACCTTCCGTACAGCAAATTGACTTAAACACGTGACCCAAATAAGACCAATCAGGGCCACCTCTAGGTTTAACTATGTTAAATGTCAGATTGCAATAAACTAGATGCTGTTGGTCAGGCCCGCTGAAATGGGCGAGCATAATCTTCTTAATCCCGGGTTTGTGGGACCGTTGGTAAACATCCACACAGGAGACACATTTTACCTGCCAAATTTCAGAGCATCGGGGGGACAGCTGGCGGGTCTGCCCTCTTTCTCCTACCCAAGAAGAGATAATGTGTGTTCTCTCCCGTGGAACCCATCGGAGCCGTGCAACGGATACTCTCAATCCTACTTAAGCGGCCCCATGTCCATTAACCCTCAGTTCAGCCGGTCTTGTGAATTACCTCGGCAAGAGGAAGGAAAATGCTATTACAGCAATATTGCCGGGCACAGAGAAACTTGCTCGGAGGGGGGCAATTTAAAGAGAGAAGACAGGGCGATGAATACATCTACGGTGTCGTCAGATAACGGACTACACAACAGCATGAGTGGAGGTGGCGTGTTTCCTAAATTTGATTACGGGACAGAGGAGGTGATCCAAGACCCGCCGTCCTGTCCGTCCCTCGAATCTGATTCCAACTCGTCTATGCTTAACGAAGGGGGCAAGACTCTCGCAAGCATCCCTCAGACCATGACATCCCCTGGTAGCCAAGCAGGCAGTGCAGCTACGGGCGGAGGTGAGTGACCCACGTTAAACAGACGACATAAATGTACAGTTCATGTATAGTGTGTGCAGTGTAAGACCCATGTCATTTTCTGTTGTTTATATGGTTATATAACATACTCTTTTATTCTGGATTGTATTTTGACTAAACGCCACTAGGGGTAGCGCGGAAAAATATCTTAGTACTCAGTCTTGGCATTCTTAGACAACACATTCCTTAGCACAGGCTTTTTCTCATGTGATTTTCATGAAATTTGACTGTCATTCAAAAGTACTTAGCCATTTTGCCTTCTCCTCTTTATTTAAACTAATTTCAGGTTTAAGTTATGCACGATATGACAGCTTTAAGCAGCAAAAAATAGTGCCAATGTTATACTCGCTGAGGAAAGACTATGCAAAGGGATTTGACGTGATTCCCCTAGCTTAGGCAGGTATAACGCTTCAAAAAATGAAAATAGCTTGGGGTGTTTGAAAGCTGACCTGCGCCGTCATGTTAATGCTAACTTTTACTGCAGCTGTAAAACTTGTCGTGTCACAGAGTTTGCTACTGATCTCTGTGACGTATATTCTGTAAACAGGGCGAAGGGGACGTTTACCATATTCTGCCTTTTTATGCTGTTCATACATTTGCTATTGAAAATGTGACTGGAAGCCACTCAAAACTATTACGTATAAAACTAATCATTGAGATCTGGTGATCTTTCACCCGAAGTATTGGACATCACGACGGTTTTCATTCAGCCATGTCTACGTATTAGGGAGGGAAATTGCTAATTTTAAAATTTAGGATCATGGTCTTTTTCAGTACTTTTTAAATAGCTGACGAATATAGCAGCCCATGTGCATAGATTCGAACTTAGACCACACAGGCCTATATATAGATACAGGTAATTGTAGGTGATTCAGAAGTGGAGAATTTGTACAAGGTTAAATACTGATCCTTTCTGATGAACTCTGAAGCCGAAGTTCGCTTGCTTACGTTGAAACGTATTCCAACCAGGTGGCCCGTGGTACCCGATGCACGCCCGGACCCGCAAGAAACGCAAACCCTACTCCAAACTACAGTTGGCCGAGCTGGAAGGTGAATTTATCCTCAACGAATTCATCACGAGGCAGCGGCGGAGAGAGCTCTCTGACCGCCTGAATCTCAGTGACCAACAGGTTAAGATCTGGTTCCAAAACCGGCGAATGAAGAAGAAAAGGTTGTTGCTTAGGGAGCAAGCCTTGTCATTTTATTAAAGACCCTTTAGGGCTATAACCACGATTCTGTTTGTTTTTCATTTTTAAGCATGTTGTAAATTCTTCAAGATACCCATCTTACTTTAGTAAACCAGCATGTACAAAATATACGACATATTTTAGATTTTAGTGTATTGTTTCAAATGATCAGATATCTACTAGTAATTATCTCAGTTATAATGTTCTCGATAAAAGTGATACTGTGTAATAATTTTTTGATAGAAAAAAACTTTTCATATGCTAGGCGATGCAAACGCCCTTGAACTGCAAGGCATTGACTGTGGACTTGACTTAAAAGGCGATACTGATGATGAAAATGTAATTGTACATTATTCCCTAACACCACCGACTTAGAGGATTTATATTATCCTTTTAATGTAGGTTGTCAGGTTTTAGAAATGACTTTCACACTTACGCAGGTATAAAATTTTTATTTTCTTCAGTGGTACTAGCGGTACTAAACCCGTGTAAATGAAAGTTATTCGTTCTGTTAAAATAGGCCTAGTAATATGAGTACAACGCTGTTATTTCAGTACAACCCCTGAAGTAATCTATTTTACCTTTTTTCAGTAGAGCAATATTAAAATCATACTATTAGCTGTCTAATTATTCACGTCATCATTTTACCTCTTTATTATAGTGCCAATAACTAGTCGTTAAGCTGACAAATGCTAGTGTGCTGAGCCCGAAAGTTAAAAATTAAGGAAAATATTTAAATGATGTTAGCCAAAAAAGCGGCATCCGAGCAATCAGCAAGTCGAAAGGCTGTGTGTCTTTCTTTCAGCTGCCTTGTATATTGATATTTAAAACTAAGTACAGGCTCAGGTGAAAACTCTGCGAATCGTTCGGTAACCATTAGTGAATCTGATATCGCTTTGTGTTTTTTCCCGGAATCAGTAGAAAATAAGGCAATTTTAACTCAGATCAGCTTTGTTTATTTGGTCTTGAAGGTTCACGGTCACGGACAGGGGATTGTCTTCCGGTGTCTCTCTGAATTTGTTTCTCTACAGCCTTTTTTCTAACACAGCTAGTCGCTGAGTGCTGATTCACACAATATTCTGAAACTGTATATTTGCATATCTGTATATGTTTATGTGTCTGTCGGACTTCGGTGTCTGTATATTGGTGCGGGTGGGGGTGAGGGGAGGGAGATGAAGCCCATGCTGCTATTCTGTGCTAATTATACTTATATGCTTATTTGCTTCAAATGGTTGAATATTAGAAGAGAATAGATTCGGTTTTGTTCTTTTATCTCAGTGGTCACGAGAAAAGAACCTGCGCATCTTATTAAAATACATAAATCTATAAATCAATTACTGGGACAATGAAGTCAACTTGAGGGGGGAAACATTTGACCGTATTGAAGAAGCCCTTTTGCAATATATTAAAGAAAAATATTTTCTCACTTGAGCCCCGCAGGGTCGTAAATATATACAGTTTATCCGGTGATTATATTTTCATTAACAGTTACAACGCCAAATAGAAGAACCACGCTCTGCTTTTTATATATTATTCATTATTGCTTGACAAAGGTTCTCAATATCTTTATTTTGTTTCTTGAAACTGCAGTAGTAGATGCAGTGGTAGACATAGTAATCCAATATATAAAAGCTTTACGTTGTATGTTATTTCTTGGATGGGTTTGAGACGGGGAACTGTGGTGAAATTTAGGACTAAAAAGTTGGGCAGTTCATGTTTGCAAACGTTAATGGGTCCTGCTGGCGTTCCCCGTTTGATATCTCTGGTGCTGCTCGTGTGTCATACGTGTAATGTGATTCAAATAACTGTGTATCTTGTCCTAAAATAAAGAAACGTGATAATGACAATGATGATTGCTATTTTGGTTGCATATCCTGTGTAATCCATTAAATCTTTCCCACTTCTAGATTATCTAGACGGAAGTACCAATTCGTATGTACGGATTCATATCTGCGTTTGTAAAACGCTTTCTTGTATAATAATGTATCATGCGACTCAATTTGACGGAATGTATCAATATGTGTTTCTGAACATTAATAAAAATTGCAAATGTACCAATAAAACATGTATCATAATATATTTTTTTTCTAAATACGTGTATGCCAGAAACGTAATGCGCTTTGCATAGCACCTTATTTCATTAAATGACTTCCTCTTCCGAATTCAGCAAAACACCTACTGGTTTAACTCCGTGTCATAATAACAGTAAATGTCATTTTATATTCTCTGTAAATCTGGCAGTACCAGCTCTGTTTTTTACAAGACTGCTAAGAGGGTCCAGTGAAATTATATGTTTGTGCTGAAAGGCTTCTCCCACCGTTAACTTAAGATTTTACAAATCCATATGAAGATATGGGGACAAATGAAACAGGAAACCGTTCAATTTTATTTTACAGTAGGGCCCTCTATTCCCTGTAATTTGACATAATCGTTGTATACTCTTCCACTTTTTCCTTTTTATATAGTAAACTGTTGGTATAACCTTCGCAGTGTGTGAGTGCTGTTACGAGACGTATATGCAGTTATATGCTGTTGTTTCACTGAAAAGGTCAACACCACCCCTTGCCCTATGGGGTTTATAATATATATCACAATATATATCCTTTATATAGGCGTATTCAATAAATACGTATTTATACCCCATTTCAATAAAACGTTATAATCATAATTCGTCGTTGTATTCATATTTTTTTGCATGGTTTAACTTGTGACACAAAATAGACCCCTTACTTTATTCAGTGCGTTCAAGGAAGGTAAACATTCGCTCCGATTATCAGCAGAATAACCGGAAACTGACAGTGCTCCTATAAAAGACACTCGTGTTTTGCTTTTAGTGTCAGCGTTTAATCAAACAAAATTACTCGTATTTCTTGAAATCGTACGAAAATCGAATTTCACATACATTCATCAATTCCGTTTTCAATTTGATTGTTATATTTGCTGTACTGGATTTATGGCGATCAGGTTTGAATTTAACCTTACAAGTCACGCCAGGTGGTTATTACGGATTCCAAAAAATATAGCTACTAGATGATTTTGAACTTCACAAAATAATTACATGAATATTATATTATTATATATTATGTATTTTAAAATTCATGCGATTGCTTTTTTTGTGTCAACTAGTGGTAAATAACTAGGGTTGCTTGGCTGTCCTTACTATTACAAACAATTAACCCAACAGGACTCCTTTAACCGCTTTCAAGCGATTCTTGCCATTAATTAATTACGTTATAAAATCGAATAATCATAGATTCGCCTCTGCGTCCGGCAGGCACTTGAAAAGTAATATTTATAACAGTCCGCTTGCCAAACTGGATTGTTTTATGCGTTTCGGAACCGTTTTTAGAGCAACATTAAGGGTTGCGTCTTTTTCAGAATCGTCTTAATTATAATGTAGCTGTTGTCTGTTAGATTTATTGTAAATGTCCAATTTAGTCGATGTGAAATTTGTCGATATTTCATATAGTCCTGTTTTCGAGTTTTAAAATTAGTCTGACCCCTCAGGCACACCATTAAAGATGTTTCGCAATGTCATTCTGAGCTTTTTTCTATTGTTTTGAAAATCATCCAAATCCATCCAAACCGCTCCATATGATTTCATATTGGAAAAACCACAACCCTTTACAGCTTGGGTCCACGTACTCCTCCCCAGTGATCCAGTGCACTTTTATCTCACCCTGAATTCAAGAAATGGCCTTTTCACTATAACGCAATCAGTCTCATGAAGCTGCTTGGACAAAATGCATGTGAAGCAAGAACAGTCTAGAATGAGCCTGGGCTCTTACACGTACAAAGACATTGTAGTTTAACCCGTCAGTTAACGGACATTCTTCCCGGAAACATTCACACTATAGATAATATAGAAGTACAGGCATATTTTGCATAAAATTATAGCGTTTTCTGAAATGTATTGTGTATATAACCTAAATAAGTGCTTATGATGGGTATAAAAACACAGTTTCACAGTAACTGTTAGTTTTCAGTTTCACGCAAGTTACGAGTTACTAGCTGTTTCTAAACTGACCCCACTGATTAATTAATTTACGGACAAAGCTATCGTTTCAGAAGGTCTGCGAATATGACTAATTTCTCACTCAATGATGACGATTTAACGAACTTTATATGAGAAAAACTGCCGTGTGTTTGTTGTATAATTTCCGAACGTAAACGTACGTTAACTGATAACACTGACAAAACAGTACAATGATATAAAGGTATAAAGTAAAAAAAAAAAACACAGAGATTGAACCGCTGTCAAATAATATTTTGGCAAAATGCATAAATTTAAATGTCAATTCAAAATAATCCATGCCTATCAGTTGTGCTGTTTACGCTTAAATGAGGAAAGCAGTGTCTGGTTCTTTGATTTCTTTACATTTACTGCTTAACTAAGCAGCATTTTGGGTGCCTCACAATACTACGCATAAATGAAATGAGTTGGTTGTAGCAAAAATATATATGAAAACATACTTTTCATATATACTCTATTCGGCTTCGTGTTTTCCTATTGACATACTTGAGTAGCATCTTTTTAATGTATTATTAATATCATGAGTTGTCAATTGATAAAATCCATGGCGAATCGCGTAATTGTCTACAGTACATAAACTTGACTTTTGAAAATATTGATAATTGGATCCTTAGTTCCCCTGATGGACGTTAGCGATTTGTCACCAGAACGACACGTAAAATTTTGTCACGAGCGGTAACTTGCCTATACTCTTCATTTACTGAATAGTGGAAGCAGATAAACATATACTATAATCATTGATGTTTTCCATAAGTCGTTGATGGTGCTTTGGAAACGTGTATTGATTCTATAAAAGTGATCAGTCAGTTTCAGATAATAATGCTTTTAAATCGCATAGATTTGGGGTGAGGAATATGGGAAAAATGTAACTGTATGAAGCAAACACATAGAGGAAATAAAATAAATATAATATAATATAATATAACATAATTCTCTTTAGATTTTGTACGTATGTTAAATTAGTATGTTTCCAAAGCTAGTGTCCATGAATTTTTCATTCGTTAATTTTGATTAAAAATTGTTCAGGAAAGTGACATCGTCGAGGTTTAGCCTATCCGACTGAATAAAGCATTTCTGGAAATTTCTCTTGTAGAGCATAGGAGTACGGTAGGATATTTCATCTGCTTATGGTCTTGTGAGGACTGTGCATTACAGTGAATAGTTAGACCTATATAATGCGATTTCTAAGATTTGAGAAATCTATATATAGCTGTATACAGCAGGCCACGTAAGTCTTACAATATAAAGCACAGTCTATATCATATTTCTAATGCCAAACTTTTATTTTGCGTAAGAATTTTTTTCCCAGGTAAAAATTGCACGTTTTCTTGTGCATACATGTGAAAGAAATTGTACCATTTTCGTGCGTGCGAGTGTATGTGAGCATTGTCAAGTTGGCAGAAAATAATTTGCTAGCTTGGTGATCCTGATGTTGCCAGTCGCCTTTATTAACGGATAAATAACTCAACAATCAATATACTTAAATATTACTGCTGTTGAGACTTTTACATATAACTTTTTATTCGTTGGTTATTAGGGAGGCCTATAGTTGTCATTTCTATAAGTTTGTTTCCTTAACATCTTCCATTTTTTCTCTAGTCGTGTTATTATTGTTCGGTGTTATTATTAACTAAATTATTATGCATATA
>JAODLD010000094.1:1433625-1456346 GCA_026781065.1 Mormyrops boulengeri
ATATAACATGTTTATTACTTTTTGAATGGGTGTGTTTCGTCTGAAGGTTTATTTTATGTTAAACAATTTAATCTGGAGACTGGTCAAGTTGAGCAAAACGTTTCCTAAGCCGTTTGGTTCGTCATTTGTCACTCGAACATTGTTCTGTCTTCATATGGGACTGAATTTTTTGCAAAAGATTATTTGGAGCCGCTACAACTACAATTGGTATGAAAAATCCCTTCAGGCGAAGCGGTTTGCTTAGTTTGACTGTCAATATGAGCTATAAAAATTGTTGACTTCGTTAAATAGACTACTAGAGTGATTAATATACCCACATTTATTGCAACTCCCCTTGATAAACATTTAAGGCTCGACAAAAAATTTAAACTGTGCGTGTATCCAATACAGAGAAACGCAGGCTGAAACTGTGTAAATGTAAAATATTTCAATACCACTCTCGCTCTAAAGGGTGACTCGTGAGCATCTCGTGAGCTCTCTAATCTCTGTGTGGGCGGAACGCATACAAATTGAAGGTCAAGTTAGTAAAGCGCCATATATGGGGTCTCAAGGTCCATCCCAGTGAGTTTTGAAACTATAAGCCAAGAAGGCTAATCTAGTGCAAAGAACCGTTTTTGATAAGCTGCTGTCCTTTTTTTTTATCGGGTAGGTATTTTTAATTAGGTTGACGTGTATCGGGATCGTAGAGACAGTGAAGGGAGTGGCTTAGAAAGCAATGCGAGGAGACATTTTGTGGAATATTTCACGTCCACAGTGAATCGATCCCGACACCCCAAGCCCGGTGGTAGTGAAATTAAAACAGATACACAAAATGCGTCAGTATGTTTAAAGCTCTAGCAGATACGAACCAATCTATATTTGGTACGAAAATTAAGATGTAGTTCCGTAAGTCATAAATCTACCTTCTATAAAACAAAACATATTTATCTTAATTCGTTGTTTTATGGATTCGGCTACAAGATACAGAAGGTGTATTAACCAGTCCTCAGGGAGAAAACAAACCACATCAAGCTTTTAAATTCTAGTAATTTGTACTGGAGCATTTTCTCGTGGGAGAAAACGTGTATATGTTCCAAAGAGAGGATGGCATGTTAAATGCAATATATTAAATGCAAAAGTTTATAACAGGCATTTCTTAATGAGTCCATTTGTCCTTTACCTTTTACAAAGTTAGCTTTAAACTTGCGAAAATATAGGGAAAGAAAATAACCGCGATAATTTGGATGCAGCTTTAAGTAATAGAAACGGCTGCGCTAGCTTTGCCCTGTACAAAAGAACAAACCTCATGTAAGCTAACTAAAGACACAAATTCCATTTGTCAATACTATTCTCTAGCATATTACTTTAAAGTGCCCAATTTTGACTGGTCAAAGCTGGTACACTCTAGTGGTCTGTAACAGCATATAAATCTTTCCTCCTTCATTCTGGCTCTCTGACTGTAATACAAATGCAAAAATTAAATATTGAGAAATACGTAATAATATTATTACTGTTAAGTACATTGTTCTAAATGTTGAAGACCTCAGGTGAACGTGGTATTTTGATGTTACGCACTGAGTGTCCCTCAGTACGGTTCTATTAATTTCGACATCCATGCTGTGTATAGACTTACTGGTGTAAAAACACGTGCCTGGTCGCTTTAGTTTAACAAACCTCTCGCTGTTTTAATAAGTACTGGATCGAACAGAAATTTGTTGAGTTGTAATTAAATTAGTAGAGAATAACATTTAGACGGCGAACAAAAAAAGAGAGCAGAAATAAGAAATTTGAGAGTACTGGCCGCGTAAAGATTATTACTAGAACTAGAATAGAGATGGCACCAGCCTTTCAATGGCAAGAATAGTACAAGTGAGAGCTCAGCAATACTGGGGCATCCTCAACAAAATACTAGGAGCGGGGAACTTCGGATATTTTTGTCGCTTGCTGTGAACAAATTAAGGAACGCAATTTATTACTAAGATACCGATGACCTGTTATGGTGCTCTTATGGATGATATTGTGTGTAAAAGTACTACTACTGCTACTAATACTGCTTTTAACATTAACAATATGCATCCGTGTATTTTCTACACCCGTTTCTCATATGCAGGGTGGCAGGGGACTGGAGCCTATATCAGATAGTAATAATAATTTGTATTATTTTTCCTATCGCTGTCATACCTCTTTTAATTACGTAATTTATAAACCTGTGTACTTTTTTCTAGAAAGTCTGATTCAAGAGTTTTATTTGTCACATGTATATAGTGGGACACTAGCATTGAATATTGAAGAACAGATTTCTATGCTATTGATTGGAGAATTCATCCCCAAAAGCAAATTTGTTACGTTTTCTGAGACATATTTCCCATTCAAATGAATATTCAAGTAGTTTGCCGTGGGTTAGGTAGATATTTTATATTTTATGATTTTTTTAATTAACTGTAGTCAGCCCTACAATTTGACACAATATACGTTTTTATAATAATAATAATAATAATAATAATAATAATAATAATAATACTTAATTTAAATGAATTTCTTTGCTTTTGGAAGTGGTCATATTTAAAACCACGCTCATAAAGATGTCGAAAAGACGATATGCTTTTATTAAATATTTTTATTAAATAGGCCTATACAAGATTACTGTATTTCCAAATGCAATCTCCCAAGTAAACTATAGAAGCAGAACAGCATTTGCATAGGACCTACGTTTTGGCCACTATAATTGTTCTCACTGATAAAAATAAAAATACACAGTTTACCACATAATTTGAAAGCACCTTCGTTACCTGGGATTATATGTGATGTGTCTTTAAATATACGTCGTGAAGAGCTACTGTCTGATCCCGATGAATTACGTATACATGAGGCTCAGAGAGTGGGAAAGTACAGCGACCAAAAAAACGCGTAAAGGCTACCGGGGCAAGAGTCGTAAGTGAGCATTCGAAAATGTTCCGAAAAAGTCTTCAAAGGGTCCGTTGCCAGTCTCATAAGTTGCACGGGAAACCAGCTTAATGCCCCGGGTTTCCGAGCACCCTTTAAGACAGACCGGTCAAGATCAATCTGTTCGTTCTGTGACCATGACGTTGCTTGTCAAAGCGACATATTGTTAAAAAAAACGGAGAATAATCTTATTTTATCAGTACTTGACTTGCCATAACATCGAAGGTACATTGATTCACAAAATAATAAAGAAATTTACATATTATTCTTTTTATGTTGTAGCGTTTGTATACAATGTATACAGCATGCGTCAAAGACATCAGTCTCAATATCTAGAGATGATACGGCTGAATGTATTGCCCGAGACCACTGTAAAAATGAACGCCTTTTAGTTGTTGCTCCGAACTGTTCACAGTTCATACAACCAAATTTAATAGTCTGGCTTACATCCAATCAAATTTATCTTGGCCATGAGGGGACAATAATATTATTTCACACGCTTGCCACATTTAGTCCTCGTTTCTGGTCGAATTTATGAGAAGATACAATAGTCGGACTAACATGACCAATGCGTACCTGAAAGAACTACAGGTTTTCTTAATTTGGTCTTTTTTTCAAAGAGCCTTCTTTAATTCTTTAGCTGTTTTACTACTATAGCGCGTAACAGTGAGGCCTTGCTTAGAATCCGCAGACAGATGTCGTAAAAGGTCTTTGAAAATCCGCTCTCCGACGGTGTTGTTTTGAAGCAGAGAATGTCAAATATTTACAACACCAGTTTTGGTCTCAAGACTGGAAATTTCGTAGCTTGTAGACATTTTTTGGTTTTGACAGCATATACTTTGCTTCCCAAGTATAATTAAGTTATTCAGTTATTGTATTCATGAAAAAACCGTTAAACCTAAGTACACCTAAGTCAAGTAAATAGGTCATTTCTGGGTCACATTACTGTGGAAAAAATATATTAACGAAAGATCTTAGTTCTTAGTTGTATGAGATTATAGGCAGGTAACGTGAACTGGCGTGAACAGACGCAGGAAACTAAACTATGGTTCCAACGAAGGTTAAATAATAGAAAATTATTAATAATACGCTTTTAGTTTCCCTACTATCAGGCATCATGATAAAGTGCAGTCAGGTAAATCCAGTTTGCTCATATTATGTACTGTTTGCTTCGGATTGGCCTCTATGTTTTCCATCTATGTACGTTTATTTGAGTAAGTCATGTGTATAATAATCTCATACGCACACGAGTGAGCGTTCTTCTCGTAGATAAGCCTTCGGGGGGGAATGCCTTTTAAAATGACTTTTGCTGATCGGCTCTCGTTTTTCTACACTCTCTGATATTGCAAATGAATGTCCCTTTGCTATGGTCACTCTTTTATGGTAGGAGCCGGTGAGGAGTTTAGTGGTCAAATTCAAGTGCTATGTCTAGGCAGGGGTCTGCTTCCTTTGTACTTGGTGTTACAAGTCCGGCGCTTCAATTCTTTCATCAACGGCCGCAGCTCTTCCGCTTATTCAGAGGCTCTGCGCTTGTTTGTAAGTTTATAGGTGTATAGGAATGGATGTTTCTAGCATTTAAAGCCTAGTTTAAGACATTATCATTTACTTGTTTTCTCTAATCAATTTTTTTCTGTCATAGTCTCCCCATAATAGTAGGTATGTACCTGTTCGACTAATGTCTTAAAATACAATCGCACGTCTTTCATTCTTTCCACGTGTTCTTTTCATATTATTTCATGATGTGATTTTTTTCTTACATTTTAGTGAAATCTAGGATACTAGGATACGTCTCTTATGCGACCAGTATCATGTCACCACTGTTCTGATGCTTTAACCAGATTTCATAGAGAGTCGCAACGTTAGTCAAATTCGCACAGCTTACTGGACAAGGTACAAACAAACTATAGTACGACTATTGTTTCTCTAATACAGCTAGCCATTTGTATGTAAGTCTCATATAAACAATTACATAAACAATCATGTTTCTGCTATTGTGCTCACGATTTGTGGTTACTGTACGGGCCTGTTCCAGTGGATTTCTCAACTAGATATATAAGAAAATATATTAATGTATTAACACTCACGTTTGTAATGACATTCATTAATAAACTATTATTCCGTATGTTATGATACTGTCTAAAAAGATTTTCCCAAATAAAGAAATCGAAATCGCTTATATACATAAGATTTCGAATTTCATAAATGAACTAACTGGTGTGTTACTGAGATAAATTTAAGGAACTTCTTTTATAACGTAATTATTTGTTTGTTTGCTTGTTTATTTATGTTTGCAAAAATATACCTTTGCTAAATTCTGATTTAAATTGTTTTTTTTGTTTATTTATTGTGATTTCCAGATATATCACTAGGTTTAAATTCTGTTTCGACATTTACTGCAATGTGATTTTTCATGTCCTGGCGCCATATAAGATTTTCAGCTGTAAGGAATTCAAGTCCAGAAGTTTAGACCTTTAAGAAGTAATTTACTGTTCATATTCTCAGTTTCTCCGACCCCACAATATAAGTTATTTTAAAAACGTAACTATAAAATTAAGCATACCAGTCATGGCTTTGCAATATGGAATATCAACCACAATTTAAAGCTAAAAATATTACATGTAATTAATGTTTATAAAACTCTCAGAAGACTACTGGGAATTTTTGAGCATCGTTGTGGAATTGCTACGGGAAAAAAATGTATTTATTATTAATTAAATGGCAAAATATAAATTCAGAAAGGGTCGGTGGAAAATGTATTGCTAATACGAAATATATACGTTACTAAATCCACGAGTAATACTGGTTTTAGTGTAAAAGCAAGATCAGTAAAAATCTTACGCATAAAAGGAAATACATTAGAAAAATATGTTTCTGTGTTGCCGTTTTACGCTCTTGATGACAACTAGAAGGAATGCCTTATGAAAGCGGTAAGAAATCTGCTATTGATTTTCATAATGCTGCAGTGGCGTTTCGAAACCAATCGTTTGAACCTCCTAGATCATACCTAAGTGAACCACTCCTACCCATCTAAGTGTTCCAAATTGATATATGACAATATCTACTTTCGATCACGTGTCTCCGAGCGACTTAGACGGATAGCACGTCATCTCGCCTTCCCAAATTTCCCCTCCTGCAGTTCGAATCCAAAACATCTATCTATAGTACTGAGAACGAGCGAACGATGTTTAACTCGGTGAATCTAGGCAACTTCTGCTCCCAAACGCGCAAAGACAGGACTTCTGAGTTTGGGGACAGGGCAGGGTGCGCCTCCAACCTCTATCTCCCAAGCTGCACCTATTATGTACCCGAATTTTCTGCGGTCTCTTCGTTTCTACCACAGGCCCCGTCTCGGCAAATCACCTATCCTTATTCCACAAATCTGTCTCAAGTACAACCGGTTCGAGAGGTTTCCTACGGTTTGGACCCGTCCAGTAAATGGCACCACAGAAGCAGTTATGCATCCTGCTACACAGGAGAGGACCTGATGCACAGGGACTGTCTTCCGCCATCCACCATGACAGAAATGCTTATGAAAAACGAGAGTGTCTACAGCCATCACCACCATCACCATCCTAGCGCCAACCATTCATCCACAGGTTTTTACTCGAGCGTGGGGAAAAACAACGTTCTTCCTCAAGGTTTTGATCGCTTTTTCGAGAGTGCACAATGCGCTGTAGACAACCAGCTAGAGAATTGTTTACACAAAAGCGAGACGAGCAAGCTGGAATCGGAGTCCCAGCCTTCGAACGCTATCTCCGGCGCTACAGAACCGGAAAAGGACGCGGAGGATGAGGAAGAAAATACAAATTCGGGATCCTGCGGGTCTTCATCAGGCACGAAGGATGGAAACGCCAGCAAGAACAGCCATTCGAGTAGGTACCGAAGCTGTAAATGGGAAAAAGGTGAAGGGACTAGCCCGGTGTTTTGTCGGTCAGATTTTATGTGGAGTTTTATAAGCATTCAGTGGATTTTATTATAACCTACAAAGCTCTTTCTTCCAATGCGAAGAATTTTACGATGGGAAAACGCTTTGAAAAAAAGGGATGTTATACACAGGCGCGACTATCTCAGAGTCTGTGAAATTTTAAGAGCACGCTATTGTGACAAATGCTAACTTTGATCATGAACTTGCACGTTTTAGGGTATTTCGAAAAACCAATTGGGCAGAACACTACTTTTGACGTCCTGTGAAATATCTTTGAGCGACCCTTTATGCAATTTAGCTAACACATATATTTTAGACGACATAGCTACTCCCAAACGTAACATGGACGAAACAATCTAGTTCATAAAACGTTGGTGTGAAAACATTTTTCTGTTTACTTGTGAATTCACCAAGGTTCTTATATAGTATACTATTTCTTTTAATGTAGTGTAAATAGAAAATGTGAGCTTTGACATTGTTTCAGACTGAAAACAAAATCAATTGTATTAAAATGTAAGGACTAGCCTCAGAGCAGACCCTTGCACGAGCTAATCAGAGCATAGCTTCAAATCATACATTTATAAGATCATCACCATCGTCATCATCACAACAATCATCGTTAATTTAAAGTAGCCTAACAGTCTGCATTTTAGTACGTTTAAGCTAAAATGTCTCGTTCTTGTGTCCTCGATGGTAAAAAATCACTCCCGAAACGCGTAGGCCAAAGCAGAAACACTGGGTTCCTTCAGAAAATACGTTTCTATGGGTCTGTATATAGTGGTATATATTGTATTAAAAACTCCTTTTATATGGCATGTGCAAAATTGCATTTTTAAATAACGGCTAATGCTGCTACCAAGTACAATAATTTGTAAAACGCGAAATTAACATCCCCGCAACCTTGCTCAGGGTTAGCGTTTGGAGTATGAATGGTTGAGTCAGACTTGATTTTAGAAAGAAATGTGAACAGTGTTTTGAATCTGAAATTCATGTAACTGAAGTTAGTGTTGGCGTTTTGATACTCTGGCCTTTTCGTCCATTCATTGTTGCATTTTTCCTTGTAAATTGGCTACAGACACTATAGCGGATCTTAAAATAATTTCCTATGATGCAAAATACTCAAGGAAACTGAGATGACATATGTAAAGCATTTTTAACCCAGCCACGTTGATATATTTAAATTGAAAAGTGGAATGTAACACGTATTGTAGCACGAAGTGACAATCGGAAACGCGTATTTGATTCAAAGTATACAATTGTTCACCATTACTTTTGAATACGTTAACCTATATTTCGTGTTTACTGACCACATTCTTATTTGTTGAACGACAAAAAGCGCCTTGACCTTGTATCTCCTGTTTGCTTCGAGGTACTCCACGCGCAAGGAAGAAGAGATGTCCATACACCAAGTTTCAGATCCGGGAATTGGAACGGGAATTTTTCTTCAACGTTTATATTAACAAGGAGAAACGTCTGCAACTTTCCCGAATGCTGAACCTGACAGACCGACAGGTCAAAATCTGGTTTCAGAATCGCAGAATGAAAGAGAAGAAATTAAGCCGAGATCGTTTGCAGTATTTTTCTGGCAATCCTCTATTGTGAACAACAAGTTATCATTAACTAAGCATCAGTATTATGATTGAAATTATAGCATCAACTTTTTACTGAAGGGAAGATAAGGTTCATACAGTTAAAATGTATAACGCGACAACATAAATTTATTGGACTTTGAAGACTGTGTTTTCTGAGGTAATTTGCGCAATATTATGCTCTCAAAAATAGGAACCAGCGAAAGACTTTTTTTCAGATTCCGAAAGACTCTAAAAACAGATGCTAAAGCATTCTAAATTTTTGTTTTCGTATTGGAAGGTTGCAAATTTGGGAAAACGATGTAGGGGCTCTTAAACTCCTAAATGTTTATCACTAGGCCCTATACCTTCTTTTGTTTTTCATTTCGCATGCATCGTATATTATTTGTAAAATATGTAATATTCATGAAACACGATTCACGAACTTTATATTTTATAATATACGCTTAATTGTTTCCTTCAGTCCTGGAGTCTTACCCTCTGCATGACAAACGGAAGACAGTCGAATTATACATAGAAAGTGATATTCAAGCTCCTACTGCATTAGGAACTGTGATGTGAGAAGTTTGTACCGGGATAATTCTCCTCGTAAAGACTATGCAACGCTCCATTTCTGACTGTATATATGCCTTTAAAACTTATTTCGAAGCCGGATCTCTGTATCAGCTTGAGTTCTATACGTTCAGTTGTCTTTGTCGTGCGGATGGAGAATGCGGATATCATGCTGCACCGAGTAAAATAAGAATGTAAAATAAAAATGCACAGCTATTTAATTCACAAAACATCTACATTAATACTGTTGTAAATAATATTTTGAATCGCAGTTAGTCTATTATCATAGTAATTTTATGAAATAACTGTTTTATAGTTTTCTCAGACTTGGCGTTTAGTTTAAGCTACAGCTACCCTGTGCGTCCATTCGAATGCTTTACTTTGTGACATGCTTTGGTGTACTGAACTGAGGCCTCCTCGTGCTTCTGTGATTTATTTTGTTAATATCCTATACCAATTTTAAAAAATAATTATTTAAGACAACATTATAACCTTCTAGAAACTAGTTGTAAAACAATCTATTTACTTTTTACCCTGCAGACAGGAGGGGGGGATTGTGGCGAATCAGCCATAAATTTATCTTAGTACAAATTCTAGATGTTTTGTATTATCATCTTACAAATCGTTCATTATAAACATAATCGTAATTTTGGTTTGTATTCTATTCATTTGGTCGTAATCCAGTCACGTCACAATCACCCCATTCATCCAAGAGCAGATCAATCTGCAAATAATTAGGAAAACGTAATGCTGAATTGGTTTTCGTCCAGGTATGACTTGCACATAAGGGAAAACACATTGCTATTATATATGTGTGGGAATAGGGTGATTCTCGCGTTTTTGACTTGTTGGACTGGAAATAACGCAACACCGAGTGGCAGCGTGAGACGAAAAAGGCTAATTCAGTGGTCACTAAAGGAAACAGTCACTGGTCATCTCAAAACTCTTCCAGTCTAGACACTGTCATAAAGACAGAGGCACTAAACAGCTATTTTTCCTTAATTGCACCGTCTGTTCCGCGGAGTCACACTTCCGCCGTAAACAGCAAATAAGTAAAACTTACTGCGACTTGAGCTGATGAAATCAGTAATCTACTCTGGATCGTTCGATACTCTACAGCTCAAATCCCCCGAATAACGCGTATCCGTATAAATGGCCGCCAAAACTTGGACATCTATTTCAAAGCAGCCTGTATACGCGATTTTACTGAAACTACCTATAAAACTAAAGTTTATTGACCACGTGGCATTTAACTGCATCCCTACTGGTAGGAAAGTATTTGGCTGAAATAAGACCGAACAGATCGGGGGGAATTAATATATATTCCTCTCTGCCACGTGAAATAGGCCTACTACAAAATGGAGCAAAAGCGCGCAAAGTGAAAAACATATGGATATATTTTAAAAACGGAATTGTGAAATTTAAGGGAGGGAATGAGTGAGTAACTAGAATTCCAGTGCGTCTTTATGTGTTCGTTTGTGTATCCATGGAGACACAGAATATCTCAGAACAGTAAAAATCTTAAATATTGACTTTGAACTTCCGTGAAGTCAAGGCCGTCACCTTTAGCCCTTTGTAATAGAGAGAAATCAACGAGTTGCTTCGCCCAGAGATCTCGGCACTGACAGGACTGAAAGCCAATAAGAATTAGGGTGGGGGTGGGATACGGGCCAAAGGGACATCTGTGAAACTTTCGTTTCATATCAAAGTACAGCATGTAACATGGGTGGTTCAGTTACATGCGTAGTGCATCATAGATAGATAAATATTTCGAACTGAACGTCTCCTACAAATGAACCAAACACGTAAATAATCGTTGGTGTTATTGTGAAATTGAATCGCAGGACAGTCAGATTGATAAAGCCGAAGTGAATCTTATCCCTGTTTTGGCGACTTATTTGGCTGATTTCAGCTCGCGGCTTATCAACAGACCGCTCAAGCACCTACCCATCAACGCTAGGTGTCGCGTCACTGATGCTGTATTATATCGGGAAGTGTCTAATAACCCACAAGGCGTGTTCGTCTCCTACTGACGCAATAAAGAAATCTGTAATACATAATTTGGGCCAAAAGGTGGCACCTGCGCAGGTCCGTGAATGGTTAATCCAACTGTGCTGTATTTCGGTTAGCCAATTAATTTTTCAATTGCCTCTCTAATGCGACGAATACGAAAGAGTAAATGGGAACGAAACCAAGAATACCGCGCTATTCAAAAGATTTAATTAATCAGAATTTGTGGGAAAAGGCTTAAATGAAGTAACACCAATACTAACACTGAATACTCAAGTGTAAACTATATGCAAGACCATATAAGCTGAAGCCTCTGGATATGTTTTGTGTTAATAATATAAATTAAAAACAACATTATATCCTGTATTTTCACGTGAAAAGACAAATATTTAGCATATATAACTTAAGCTGGAAACGTGCTTATTGCTGCCGAACAATTTCAACGTTTCATTGTCGCGGTCTTGCTTTTGATTATTAGCGTGTTGCTGCACTTCAGGATGCAGGTATAGATGACTTATAAAAAGTAATGTTATATGACGGAAATGAAATGATAATGATCCAAAAAAAATTCTTCGAGTAAATACGGTTTCATTTCAAAGGCTCATCCTCCGCACTTCAGCTAAGACTCTTGTTTTTGGAATAACATCGCATTTTGTAAAGCCAATGGCCCAAGGCCCGCGGATCTCCATGTTACTGCTACGCTGGGACCATGAACAATTTTAGTCTCAAACAACATGAATATTGCTTCAGCCCTAAACAGATGGGTCTGTCTTTTCGATCTCCATACTTTCGAAAATCACAGGTTTTAGTTGGACTCCACTGCCGTACGCTTTCCTCTGAAATGTAAGACTGGTACTCAGTATTTATGATGACATCGTTTATGAAACAAACCTTTCTTGATTTTCCCTCTGCTTTCAACCAATACAGGTGAACATTAGTGGTACAGCACACGGAGCGGCCAAGTTTATGCGTGTGTGTGTGGGGGGGGGGGTTGGTGTGTTTTTAAAGTAAGTATTTTATGAGTACAGGGAATCAAATCAGTTTTAGCCACTTTGTATGAAGCATCTGTCTTGAATTTGTTATTCACACGATAAATCTGATAGTATGGTATCATACAGTAATGTACGGACACGGTTAAGGAGATGGTTCAATCAAAGTAGCGGGACTGTGTACTACATAAATTTATATTATGGAGTGTTACTTTAAGTTGTAAAGAATATTAATACAAGATGGGAATGTAGTGAAAAGTAACCAATTCGTTTTTATAAATATAAATATAGCCGTATCCGATGTGATCTTTAATTAAATTATACCCAGTTTTAAGTGAACACATCTGTGCTTGAAATACGCGTGAAAGTAATTGACTTTGATTAAAAAGATCTTGCAAATAAAATCAGCTGTCTTTTTCACACTCGAGATAAGCGCCAAGATTAAATGACAGAAGTTACCGCTATGGCACATGCCATTTCTCATTTTTAATTTATTTCACAATACCAACTATCAGTAATGCATAGTAATACATGTAATACATAGTATATGGTGCATAGTACAATACATAGTACATAGTACAATACATAGTACATAGTACAATACATAGTAGTAAAGTAATACATTTAATCTTTTAATCTATTTAGCAGACTGGTTAAAATACTATATATAAAGTAAACTATACATAAATAGTAAATCTACACTATATATATAGTATATTATATATATAGTATACACACACATATATATATATTTATATATATATATATATAGGTCTATACGCGCGCACACATACACACACACGTGCGCGCGCACACACACACACATGACTGTCCAGGCCCGCAGTTTTTATTTTCATGTCATACGTCCAGCCAGTATAAACTTATGAAAGAAAACTCTAAACGCACATCTTACAGCGTCCGGACAAAAGGCGAAACGGGGCCTGGGACAAATATTGCATAAGTGGATCCAGGCTCCTTCCGCTGCCTGTCACGTGTTCACTGCGCTCCCATTTCAGGGATTTAGCTGCAGTTTCTTGCCTTGTCTTTTAAATGATGAATGTAGAAACATTAGTCAACAAATTAATATGAGTTTTAATACTTAAAAGTCGTCGATATATATGTTGTATATGTTTTTCATTAATTTATTATGCCTCATTTCGAGAGGAAAGCAACGAGATGTTTGGCTATTATCAATTCCAAATAACACATAAAGAAACCGCGGCGTTTCTTAAGTCGAAAATTAACAATCGACAAAGTACAATTGATCATTATGTGTAGGTTATTGCGTTAGCCTATTGTTTTGATTAAATTAAATATATAATAATGAGATAGGTCTTAATAAGTTAGGTGTCCTACGAAAGCATTTCAAATGCACAATTGCCTTTTATTTAAATCCAAGAAACATTTCAAATGTGTCTTCTCACTGAGAAATAGATGAAGAACAATCAAGGAACAAAATAGCAGGTCGGCTTTTGCTGATATAAATATTTATTGATGAAAACAGTGAAATACACACATTCCGGTGGATCGTCTCAATGTTCTCCAGGGGTGATTGTCAATAACCTAATTGTCGGCGTCCCTGAAACTCAGACTGCAATTCGACAGTTAAACAGACACATAGCAACCATACAAAAAAACACGGAAGAAGACAAAGGTCAACGTACACCTGGCCTTTCAATTTAGTTTAAATTTTTTCTTTTTTAAAAATAAATATAATTTTATGTATTTTTATTTTTGTTATAAGCAGATTCTTGAAAATGAAAATAGCTTACCTGTCGTAAATGTTTATCGCCAAGGACTTCTTCATTGTCGAGCAACAGTTTTGATATGTAAAATTAAGAAGGCCTGTGTAATGATTACTAATACTGAAAATTCATTAAAACGCCAGACATACTTGAAATAAATCATTTAACAAAAATAATTTTTGCTAATTCCTCATTGTATTGGTGAATACGCGATCTCTGTGACGTAGAAATATGACTTGATTTTTAAAAACCATTTTAAGTCATGGATTATTAGGGGTCCAACCAGCGATAGCTGCTAGACCCATATTGTTTTAAATAATGACTTCATTACATAAAGTAGTATTATATTTAAATTTAAAATGCAGTATATTACATTATAAAATAATCTATAGAAACGGTGATACACATATTATGTTCTGAAAACTGCATCTGAAAATAGTAACTGAAACTAATTACAATATATACAGTTCAGATACCATTAGTATCCTACTTCTGAGTGTAACACTATTATTATTATTAGTAGTAGTAGTAGTAGTAGCAGTAGCACTAGTATGTTGTTGTTGTTGTTTTTGTGCGTCAGTGTGTTTTTGTGATTCATTTCGGGCGACCTCTGTGCCTCTGTGACAGAATAGCAGGCAAAAGTTAAAATAAAGAACGACGTAGAAAATAACGAGTCAGTTGGCTTGCTCGTTAATTTACGCACGAGATTACTAAGTACTTACGAAGGGTTTCGGGAAACACCAGATAACGAAGTACTTAGTTTTATGAAGCATTTGGGAAACGTACCCCAAATCAGCTGAAGAATAACTTCCCCAGTTTCACATTTAAGCTGTACATCATAATAGGCGTGATAGACGACAGAACAAAACCACACCTGGAATAAAATCTAACAGAGTGAATTAAATGTTTGAATCATTTTAAGGCGATATAACTTCCCCTCATAGGCGTACAGGCCAATCTACCGAAACATAATCTTAAAATTATTTTACCATCTGTTATATTATTTGCCACACAAAAGAAAATCATGTTTATGTTTGTATTCGTTGAATATTACTTATATGAACATCAAATTATAAAGGTTAAGCAGGTTAGGATGCCAGAATAATGTAAAAATATATAATGTAAAAACGGTGTCTTACGCGAAGATCTTGCACGGGACGCTTGCCTTTTTAGCTTGCCTAAAAGAATATATTATCATATTGGCCTTTCAAATATGATTATAAATTCTACAGTTCGATTCTCTTCGTTGTGCTTCTCCGTCTTTTTGCTATTTCAAAATCTGATGATAATTGTGGATTCAAGAAAGCTTTTTTCTGAATCCTGTGCAAGAATCAATCTGAATTCCAATCTGCTTTTGAATGCATCTAATTTCCGAATGCTTAGTCTTAGTAATTAAAAAATCAAATAAATGTAACACAATTTTGTGTTGATTTGAAATGATTTTTGTTTATTTACAATTTACAATTGTACGTAAACCGCCTCGACTTGGGTGATCGGTTAGATGGACATTGCGTAGACTAATTTGTTAGTTATAATTGTTATCGTCTGTGGTTTTATCATAATACTTTTTCATTCGAAGATGTCATCAATTGTTTTACTTGCTGGAGCATTAGCGGTGAAAAACTAGTTACAAATAATGCAAATACCACGTTGAATAACAGACATAAAATATTAAATCCTAAAGCACTGCGAACAATGATTTAACACTGATATCCTTGTTTTCTTTAACCATAATTACAATACATTAATTTCTTATTTCAGATAATAAACAAAAAAAACAGGATTTTACGATAAAATAATAATGTTAATCTCTTAAAATGTATAGTCGTTATTTTTGTTGACTTGACGATAGATTGATTTTTTAAAGCTGATGTCAGCAGCTTGTATAATGCGCGATTCAAATTTGTTAATGATATAAACTATAGACCTTGAATGCACATATTTAATATCTCCCCTTTTGTTCTTCTGCTTTCCATTGCCCTTATTAATACATGTTTTCAAACCACATTTTGGTTTTCGTTAACTTGAGGGCCTCTACTTTTTTCCATTGTTTTCATGCCTGAGTGCAGTTACGCATTCAAACTGTCTAGATGGCGCCATTGCTTCATGAGAAGCATCGCCAACTTACCAACTTGACCCTGATGACGACAACGTGGTCTTGAGCATCAAGGCCACTTTCAAACCCCTATTGGTCTGAAAACCACGTGGTATGCTACGGTGAATCCGCAGTCATTTCCCAAGGCTTTAGTATGTCCTCTCTCCACCCCGCAACGTCGAAAAAATGTCAGACTCCTACTGTCGTAATCTTCTCGAAAATAAACTGAACTTCTGGCTTCCGAATTAATATTATATAAAGAACTAACATGACATGTCCCAACAGCGTGGCCCCGGGTTCTCTCATGGATTCCTTGGTAGGAGGATCTTCCGCTTACAGAGATGAGGGCTACTGCAACAGTCCTGTAATGTATATGCAATCGGATGCTGAGTATGGCTGTCCTATGACGAGAAATTACGGACTTTTAGGTTCATCTGTCTCCAAACGAAACGAGGCTTCTCCGAATGGCTTGTCTCGCAGCGTCTACCATCAGCAGCATTATTTATCTCAGCTGGACACTTGGGGAGAAGACCCCAAAACTTCTCCTGTAGTACAAGAAACTGTTACCGTACCCCTGTCATCCTGTTCATTCTCCACGGACAATGTCAAAGAGAAGACTGTGTGCCGGGTGTACCGCGATGATTTAAACAAACAGAGTACTGAACCGATTACCTACACTCGACTGTCCAACAGTACTTTGTCTGATTGCGCTCCGGTATCTGTGCCGAACTTCTTCACTCTGAACCATCAGAACTCAGGTGTAACGCAACATGTAGAGAATAGGATAGTGCCAAGTTTTGCTTCGGTAACCAACGTGATACCTCCCGGTGACAAATCCCTTCAGCAACCCTTCACCGATAATGGCAAAGGCGAGCAAAGTCTTCTCGACGCCGAGATAAAACGCGAGGATCACAGCTCGGAAACAGGGAAGCCGGAAAAAGAGGTGAAAGTATCCAAGATGGACAGTGGAACCGACAATTCGGACAACGATGCGAGAGGTAACCATCTCTCACGCTGTCTGTCTCTCTCTCCCTCTCTCCCTTTCACACACACAAACACACACGCATACACGCCCACACACTACACGCGCATAGAGATATAAAACTTTGTAAAAGCTGGAATGCAGATTTTCTTGTACATTTATTTTTTAGTTTAAATGTATGCAGAGATATAACGGAAGTTACAGCGTTACTTTGTTGATATTTTTCTACAGCAAATATTTAAGCAACATATTAGTAATAAAAAAATCAAGTACAGCCATTGAATGCAAAACCCGTAGGATATAAATAACATTTCATTATGAATTGAATATTAATGTTGAATAAACACGAATTAAAAACTTTTTTATTATTTTAGTTTTATTGGTGCTCTATTTTACCGTTTCACAATGTGCTTATTATTAATGCTGATATATTCATTTTTTCTTGATTTTATTATTTATTAGACATTGAAAAGTATATTTATCTTTTACCTATTTAAATTTTAAAGTCTGATCACTGATTGTGTGCGTGCGCAATGGATGTGAGATTGTTTTTAGCTGATTATACACACACACACACACACAAACACACACACACGCGCGCGCGCTTAATGTAATATAATGTAAAGTATAAGGTTTGAAATAGGCCTGTTGAAATTGGCCTGTTATTTTGACGGTTGAATTAGTGACGTATTTTCAATTGTAAATGTTCTTTACAACTAAAGTGCCGAAACTAATACCACCACTGCTCCCATCTCCTTATGTAGTTTTAAATACATATGAGCTTCTATGTCAGTCTCAATGTAAATTTGAATTATTTGTTATTCTTAACACTGTCAGTGATATTGGTATTGAGGGTGCTGGCATAAGACGAAATTAATTCGCGTGTTTCCTATCTGAATTTGTCAAAATGATATGCTATATTATTGATTTCTTACAGTTAAATTGTTGCTTACTTTTCTAAGTAGTTTAATACAAACATTTCTACCTTCCAAAAACAAAAGCCGTTATAAGACTCACATTACCTCTATGGTAACCCTTTAATCAAACAGGATGAAAGAATGGCAACGAACTTACTTTTAATCTGATATTTCTATTGTGTTTTAGCAAATTATAATCAATATTTTTCCGGTTTTTCTCGATTTATGAGCTAACTAATTTGTGACAGATTTCCCTATTACATAGGCTTTCAATCAGACCATCTCTACCCAAATAAGACAATCAGCGGACTAATCCTTATTTTGGCGAAACTTGGTGGAAATGGAGAAACAAGATTTTTTTGACCTTGGTACCGTGTAATTTAGGAAAGTCAAAGCCGATCGACAGAAACTTGTTGAGAACGAACATGTTTCTTTGATCTTAATAACAGCATAAATTGGACTTAATAGTAATTACAAAATTATAAACGAGTTAAAATAAATGTACGCTATGAACGACAAAGCGCCAAACAAAACACAATATTGTGAAAAATATTTCAAGGATGATTAAAAACGAACATATTGCTAAAAAATAAAACACATTTAAATAGTTAAAACTGACACATTTGTAAAAAACAATCTTAAATGTGAAATACACAGAAAGTACTATTTAACACAAATTTTACTACAAAAACATTTACATCAAAGTTAGATTCTTTTTCTCAGTCTTCACCTTTTAGATTTTGACAATTTGGTCAATTTGTTCGTAAAAAAAATCCAGTTTGGGAGCAGTGATTTTACACTACTTAGGGATCAATAAGGTACTACAGTGACTGTATTTAGTTATAGCAACACTTATTTGATTCATTTATTTTGATTATTCTGCAGAGATCAAAAATGTGGAAAAGACGACAGGAAATTGGCTGACAGCGAAAAGTGGACGAAAGAAGAGGTGTCCGTACACAAAACACCAGACGCTTGAGCTGGAAAAGGAGTTCTTATTTAACATGTATTTGACTCGCGAGCGCCGACTGGAGATCAGCAACAACATCAACCTTTCTGACAGACAGGTCAAAATCTGGTTCCAGAACCGCAGAATGAAACTTAAGAAAATGAATAGAGAGAGTCGCGTGCGTGAACTCACGTCGGACTATGAGTACACCTAAATCTGTATATTAATGCTTTTGTCAACCCACTTCACCATGCGCCATCACTTTCCAAATAAAGAAAGAAACACACATAAACTCGCGTGCGAGAATGCAGTAATCCATGACTTTTATTAACAGTCTCGAGAAGATCGATCAAGGTAATTAAACAAAAAAAACCATAATTTCACTTTGCGGTCTGCAGTTCAAAATAGAGTCTTATTCTTCAAAAACTATAGTAATTCACGCATATTCTGTGCAGTGCGCACTTTTAGATGTTATAGCGTTAATAACTGTCTGTGTTTTGTTCAAAACGTGATGTACATCTAGTGTCGTTTTCATTCAGTATATTTCATGATAAACAGTACTACTTGTCTTGTTAAAATTTATCTGTTTTTGCTGGTTAACTGATTACTGTATTATTTGTTTCATTTTGTATGCGGTTAATGTATTGCCTGACAATATAACTTGCATGTTCTTCCCATGTTTACCTCTCCGTCTATACTGGACGAAATATACACCCCGTTTGATAAATAAAACGGGTTTTGGAAAAGTTCCTCTCTTAGGCTGTCCTTTCCCTGTTTGTCATTTATGGCTTTCTCTGAGAAGGAGAGAGAAGGGGGAGAGGGAGAGGGATATTTGCAGTTATAATAGAAGTAGAGGACTATAACGTTGATTTAAATATTAGCCAGGTGACCACAATAAGTCAGGCTCATAAAATAGTAATGTCAAGACGATCCTTATACAGAGCTCGAGGTGGATTTTATGATCTGCAAATATAATGTGCTGCTGCAGTAAGATGCACTTAAAGGTGAGGAGGCGGGCTGATCCACAGATTTGAGCTTGCGATGTGCTAGATTCACGGGTCGCTACAGTGGTTATTCTGGGATCAAACCGTGGGGATTGTATTCAGAATAGAGGAACACAATCACGACAACAAATAAAATCCATGGAATCGATAGGAATCATTAATGAATAAATATACAAAGCACGAACATCGCGCATCCGGAAAAAAGGTAGGGAAAACAATTAGCTTTTACTTTGATTTTACGCTTTGCTTTGTTTATCTGTTAAGTAATTGGAGAGAATTGTTGATGTGCACGTTGTTCATTGTCTTAAGCGTTTCTTGACTAGCCTTGGGGATCTGCTTCTACTGAGACTTAGTGGATATGCCAGTTAGCGCATTTGCAAGACATTGTTTGTAAGGCATTCGACTTGTTGTATTACACTACATGACCATATTAGACAAATATAACAGGAAACCAAACGAATGATGTCTGGGTAATTATGATTTTGAAACGAATAATTTTCTGCTCCTCTGAATTAACGTATTACTATAGTTATTGTATTTCAGCATAAATAACATTCGTGGCATACTTGAATATAGGTTTGTGATTTATTTATTGACAACTTATTGTATATGTATTATTATGAGTTATCTATCATTTTGAGTGACAGCCGCGGTTGTTCATACTTTTCTGCTGTTTTGCCTCATTTCGACAACCGATAGAATGTGTTTTATCCAAGTGAATATAGGAATTGGCTACATTTGCTTGGGAGTCTTAAAGAAAAAGCAAGAATTGCATAAGAATATGAAGACTTCCCAAAGAGTTCTCTTGCTTTTTAAGGCTGCATATTTCTGCGAAATTAGCTTTACCTCCCAGTGACGCTCTCCAGGATAAGTCGTCGTGAGATGGATGGATTTTTTCGTGTTAAACGCCGGCAGACTTTGTGACTGTTCGTGTGTTTCTCGTCGGATCGCCGGCTCCGTGCAGCTGCTGCGTGGTTTAGGTAGTTTCATGTTGTTGGGATTGGCTTCCTGGCTCATCAACAAGAAACTGCCTTGATTACGTCAGTTTGTGTTCATCAAGGGCGTCCATTTCCGTTATATTATACAATCAATTTTGAACTCTTTGCAAATGGCATTGTAAATGAACTATACGGCTATATCCACGGCTATTCCTACGTTTATTGGTTCCTTTGAGTGGCGCTCACTAAAAGTCTTACAGCTCTGCAAGAAAGAATGGGTTGTAAACATCACGGGGTAACCTTCAGTCGCTTTTTACTGCTCAACTTACTTTGCGATTTAGGCTGACCGGCAAGATCATAAGCCGGAGGTGTTTTAGGGCGTCTGTATCCGCGTAAAAGCTACTCTGAGTGTGGGCCTTCAAGTCAGCCGCGTTGGATGGAAAGAGAAATGGCACCGATATAGTTATTCTTCTCGAAACTCTCCTGATGGTGTTGTCCTGATATTTGTGCGAAAAGCCTTCCAACTGTCATATTGAAACTGTATATTCATGGCTTTTAAATATTTGCCAACCTAAGATTGGTCTGTTGGTATGATATCTCAATGTTAATCTCTTGACAAAACTAAATCGAAAACTTCCTTTCCGCGGTAATCTCAACAAGTCGTGTTAGTGCGTGATTGTTGTTTGATGTTTACCACTGTTACACCATCTGGAAATTAATGAGCATGATTTCGTCGTTTGGTCAGTCGAATATTCTATTGTCACTTTACTTTGTTCCTGCAGGACTGTAACGGTTCTAGAGAAATGATGTAATTTTGCTTTGTTAGATAAACAACATGTTATTCATTGAGCCTGAAACATGAGAGGAATGTATCTGAAATATTACAAATACGTATATTTGTGTTATAGACTTATGAGGGTTATTGATCTAATAGTTTTAGAGTTAAATGTGGATTCATGCTGAGAACCTTTAAATGCCGATATTGTTAGAAAATGGATCAGCAAGTTATGAATCAATAACAGACTTCTTGTAAGCTATTATGGTTAAATCATTTTCTGCGATTAGCAATATAAAACGTGTAAAGTCTAGTTTCCCAGCCGTTTGAATGTGAGAATATATCATTTTACTTTTAAAAACCATGGTCAAAACTCAGCTAAATAGTGTTTGTATATAAGTGAAAATACAGATAAAATGGCGAACGGATAACTGCATAAATGCCAACACAACCTTAACTACGGAAGCAAAAAGAGGGTAGCGGAAATGTCATAATGCTTTGATAATATCTAAAATATATACAGTGTGCTTGCTTTTGTAAAAGAATGCTTCTAAAACAAAACCTTACACACCCCTCTGCCATCAAATAAGCATAGGCTGAATTTCATGAGTATCGAATGTGAACGAAAAATACAATACCGAATACAAACAGAACACACGCCAGCGTGTTTTTGTTGGTATTTTTTATTTTTTAAATTAATATATCCTCTTGGGAACATGAGTTGCGAGAATACAGTTCAACTTCTTGTTTCCGTTTTTCGTTTAGTGCGACTTGTAGCTTTTTATATTCATACAAAGGCCTATATCTCATTACAGTCTTTATATCTCATTTAATCTCTGTGTTCGTGAAGGTGAGCTGCTCAATTTGTTGGGAATCGCTGAATACACGCTGTTATAAGCTCAATCTATTGTTACCTGGTCAGTGCAGTGATTCTCAAACCATCGTAGCAACCGCTAATCGAGGTCTCGTTTAATCCCTTATTTAATGGTGACTACTGGTGAGCCGTCAATTTCCGAGTCCTCCACGCGATTTGTGGTAAACAGCAGGCCTCCTCGAAGGACAAAAATACGCCATGTCACACTCCAAAGACCAGAGAATACATACGCAATGCATTCCATACTTTTAATCACAATGTGCAGTGATAAAATATATATGGAATAGGATGGAATCAGAGGTTATAATTGTCATCCATCCATTTAAATAACCTCTTATCCAATTAAATTTACAATTTATCATAAACCTACACTGAAAACCTGGATGGGAAACATTTGGGGGTAAAACATGAATTCTGACACTTGGAGAGAATTTAGAGTCACCAATTCAGCAGCG
>JAODLD010000094.1:1456446-1482530 GCA_026781065.1 Mormyrops boulengeri
CCTAGGACGAGTTAAGCGTTACTCAAAACAAGTAATGTGTGATAAACAAGTTATTCAATTCATCTTATTATTAAACTATGAGCACACAGTGAAATGTGTGATATTTATATTAATTTTTCAGCTACAGAAATATTTTTGTTACTATGACTGGTTGTATAAGTAAAAATACCAATTGACGACTCTGATTATGGCTCATCTCTCTAACATTCTGTTAGTAATAAAAGGTGTGGACACACTAAATACAGTTGCAGAAGTAATATTGTTTAACGTGTCACATCATGAATTTAATACCATGCTTTTTAAATTACTTACCCCACGTCACCTTACCACAGGTGCTTTTCAATCAATAAGTTATAAACACTCCATTCAACAATGAATTATGTTCATGAAACCAAGTAAAAATGCAGAAAAACAACAGTAAAACATACATAATGTAATTTCCAAAATGAATACGTATTTGACATTCTGCCTCTCCTCTTGGCACGAGAAATGCATTTTTAATGTTTGTATTTTTTTTTCATTCCAAAACGGCACATATGTGTATGTACGTGTGTGCGCGCGCGCGCGTGCATGCGCGTTTGTGTGGACATAAATTATGCGCTATTATCTTTATATGCCAGATTGCAGTCGTTATTTTTCGTTTTTTTTCATGAGCGCACACTATATTTTTTGCGACAACTATAGTACTGTTAGAAAATGAAAGAATTCAAAACCACATTTACTACCCTCTTGTAGCCTACACCCACATGTAAATGCAAACGTTTAAATTTATAAATTTGCTTATAAATTACCGACATCAAAACGATATAACAAATGTAAGCACACATTATGTTGGACTTAAGGATAATTTAGCTAACTTTGTGTTATGCTGAACACAAGAAAATCACAGGTAAACAAAAAAAACTATCACGAAGAAACAACTGACGTCATGGCTTATCTCCTATATACAGCAAACTTTCACTCTGTGAGGCACATAATATAGATTTCCAATAGCCAATAGCTTGAATGACTTTTTTTGAAAAGAAAAAATATATGTATGCGTTAATTTGTGCAGTATGTTCGCATTATAAAATAGTTAAGTGGTTTACTTTTCAATAAGCTTATGGTATATTATTATTTCATTGTTTCTGTTCGGCGTTGTACAAACTATTTTAATTTTCTAAAGCATGACTATATTCTACTGAATAAGCGTGTGGTGTCTTGGGTATTTTAGTCAGCTGCTCAGCTGAGAGTTTCATTTCTGTCAACGTCAATACCATATATCTACACAACTTGCTTACAAATGAAATTTGTCAACACATTGGGTTATTTTACTCCGTACACTGTTCTATGTTATATTAACCTTTTTAGTGGAGAATGGACTTGAACGACGGCAATGAATATCTCCAGAACACGCTACAGCACACGAAGCACAAAAATTCAAAGGTCTTAACAAAAAGGATATTATTGCTGCATCGCTCTTGATTTGTCTACATCAGTATTCTGTACATATTTAATCACAATATCTAATTTATTTTAAACAAAAGTATGATATTAGGTTTACTTAAAAAGGCAGTCCAGAGTGAAAGGCTATACTCTATTTGAATAATGTGCTGAACGACGAAGCTACATTGAAAATCGATACACGTCTTCTTCTTTTCGGGCCTAGGAAGAAACCGGACAAATTCCAACCGAATACAAATGTTGTTGAATCAGGATGTTCTGATTTTAGTTTATTATACTTCATTATCTTAATTGCGTCACAACAGAAAATCAGATTTGCAGTGGGAGTTGGTGTTTCAGGCAAAATCAGAAAGCTGAATAAATCAAGAACTTATTTATTTTCTGTACGAGCAAATACATACGTAACATATCAGAATGTCTCCTCTGATATGCATGTCTATTACTAATATAATGCAGTCGCGAGCTGTTAAGAGTAGGCCTTGCGTAGATCTAGGTTTAACAGAACAGCATTTCGCCCAAAAAGAACATTAGAAATTCATTCATTACAAGCAGCAAGCGGGTACATGGAAAGTGGAACACTTCTCCGGGTTACATGGAAAGTAAAACACCTGCAATGTAAACAATCATAAGCCACGCACAGCCACACCAATTTAACTTGGGTTGCAACATTTGCATTTATCTGTGACTTGCATTTGTCCAGCTTCACTCCACATTAATATATCACAAAATATATTAGAGCTCTTTCATTACATACTTTTAAAATAATAATATTACAATTTTCTGCTTTACCAACGACTGTAGTCAAAACTACACTAATTTCCAGTAATAAATTGCAAGTCCTAAATTCCCGTCTTATCTATAATTTTGTATATATTTTTGTTTCGTTGTTTTTGCTGATAAAACGGATTGCAATTCGTATAGGGTACGAATAATTCGGACTTAGTTTTTATTAACGACACGTTTATGAACAATCAAATGACCCTCGTAAAAAATTTATTGATGGACATAAAAACACAAGCAGCCCGTCGCAGAATATAGAGGTTTTGGATGGGAATGTTTGCAATCCTCTCAGTCCCACCTCCCCAAAATTCAGTTCAACGTTTCTTGTTTTAATAAAGAAGGAATCTTATGCTACATTCAGGATGGAACAATTGCCTTTCTTCGTACCGATGCGCCTGGGTCAAGCGTAAGCGAAAAAACGCATAAAATGTGACGTCAGTAAACCATTTCTTAAATGTCCGAAATTACATCTAATACAGTTATCAAAGGAAGTATAAGAAGTTCAACAGAGCATAAAAGAGTTCGGTCGACAGAGATTAATTACATCAACAAATAGTGCCAGTTGTAAACGTACCTCCTGCTTCAGTACGGAAGTGAAATCCCAAGTTTTTATGTTTATTGTGAACACGGTATAGATACATATCAGCACTGTAACATTAAGTTATTTCCTGTAAAAATGAAAGTCATGAAATAAATCCCACTGTAGTGCATCACCTTCGCTGAAAGAATCGCGCATTGATCCAGTGTACAATATTTCGGGTAAATATAATCACGTGTTTCACAGGCAGCCAATGGGCGCAAAAGAAGTCCATGGAAATAATTACCTGGCGTGATTGTTCTATGGGCAGATAAAAAGTACACCTACAGTCCATATAATAATCGAATGCATGTAAAACAGAGAACGGGCTTTATCATGTCGACCACGGGTCCAATAAGCAATTATTACGTGGATTCCTTGATAAACCATGAAAGCGAGGATGTGCTGGCGACTCGGTTCTCCACTCCTGAATTGCTACCCTCCGGCTCCCGTGCTGCGCCCTTAGTACCAGAGTGCACCGATTTTCCTTCCTGCAGCTTCGCCCCAAAATCTCCAGTCTTTACTACGTCTTGGGGCCCAGTTCATTCTCAAACCTCAGTGGTTTACCACCCGTACACTCACCAGGCTCACTTGGGGACGGACTCCAGGTACGTGCGCTCTTGGTTGGAGCCTATTTCAGCGCCTGTGTCCTTCCCCGGCTATCCGGCAAACAACAGACCCTATGGGTTGAAACCTGACGCCATCCCAGAACGAAGAGCCGGGGACTGCCTGGCCTCCAGCGGACGCAGTTTTTCGGAGTATCCTTACGGCTCCTCTGCCGATATGCGAGATAAGACGCAGCATAACGTTCTGTCTCCGGTGTCGGATATTTTGGCTTCTGGAAAGCATAAAGACGACAAACCCGACTTAGATCCGAGTAAGTGGAAGTGATTTCTTTTCCTATTATATTTCCTTGTGTTCCAGGGCAGGATCTGTTGGCGTTGCGTTGTTTTCTTTCTTCGCTCTATTAAAATAGCCTCCCCTTTTTCGCCTCCTTGTTTCGGACTTAAATGCTATAGATGGTTCATGGTACGAAACAGGACAATCCCCAATAGTATATAGGGTTGTAAAAAGGGAAAGAGGCTGTAAAAGAAGACACGGAAAAACTTTAAAAGCAAGCCTTTAAGTGGTGTTGTACAACTTAAGTCCAATTAATTTCTTATCTAAGACAAATATAAAATTGTCTACTATTGCAGTTATTATAACTTGATTCAGCTATTTATTTTGAGCAATGTCAAAATACGTGCGGTATTGTGCAATGTAGACAAGGAGAGTAGTAGCTTTGCAATACAATTATGACATATTATTATTATTATTATATATCTGAAGTTAGTAAGATTCTTTTCGCGTGTCAATTTAAAATGACGTGCTTATCACTCAATGTACTCAAAGTAATGCTTTATGTAAAGGTCTCCATGAAATATTATATTTAACTAAGATCACGTCACCAAAGAAGACGCTGCATATCCTAGATATACATATGTGTCTAATTGTGCTATTTGTATTACGCAGTATCAAAACATAACTCAATGAAACAGAGAAAGGGAAATCTCTATAATACATCGAGGCATGGGTGATGTAGACCTGTAAAGGCTTGAAACTGGGGGCGTTTAAATTCGTTTATGGGCCTATAAAGCAAATGGGAGCACTCACTATTTTACGACTGGATCCGTTTTTAAAAGCGCAGTAAGGAAGAAACGCAAAACGGAGATTTTTTCATTTGTATGAAAACTGACTCCTTAAGCATATTTTACAAATATTCAGATAAAAATAACATTAGCATTAATTCAAATGGGTGTAATGCAATGGGAGGTTAAATGTAAGCCCTTGGATATATAATGCTATATAGATTAAAATGCATTAAAATGACCTTTTCTGCTAAAATGTTGTCGTTATCTTAATTTTAGCAATGCTTGCTTTGTCGAATTACAGATAATCCTGTGGCGAATTGGATCCATGCACGTTCCACTAGGAAGAAACGTTGTCCTTACACGAAATACCAGACTCTCGAACTTGAAAAGGAGTTTCTTTTCAATATGTACCTTACCAGGGACCGACGGTACGAAGTGGCGCGAGTCCTAAATCTAACGGAGCGTCAAGTTAAAATCTGGTTCCAGAATCGACGAATGAAGATGAAGAAACTGAATAAAGAAAAGACTGATAGCATTGAACAATAATGGGAAACGGTCGACGTAAAAAGGACAAAGAGAAACTCTCGCAAAATAGTTTTACCGTTTTACCATATTGTCCTTCCACATTTCCATTTAAATGTTTGATTTTCAGTGTAACTGTATTACAGTCTGACGCATTTTTTATGTAAACAACTCCCGATGTGCTATCTGAGTTTTACTTTTTAACAATGTATGAGTGCCTGTGTATGTTTGTGTTCTTGTGTATTTGTCTAGAAAGAAAACAAAAAGGTCACGTTCCTTATTCAAATACAACCAGAGAAAATTACTTGAAATTATACATATATTTTTCTGTTAATTCGTAATTTATGAATGCCTTGCGTGTATTTGTAGTTATGGCTGTTTACTTTTAGATTAATTAACGTGTTAAAGGCTTTCTATGGTGAGTTGAGTAATATGACAACAAAACAGGGATATTTGTCTATAAGGCTATGTGTAAATAAATTTAATGCACCACGGTGAATTTTTGTGCTTCCTTCGATTCTTTTGATTCATACTCAGTAGAATTGTACACATGATAGTTGAAGTATATACCAGCGCCAGTGTCGTTGTTTTCCATAGGTGTGGGCCTTGCAAAACAATGATCTCTATGACAATCGTTGTCAGAAATCTAAATAATTGGGCCGTGGGCTTGTTTTACAAAAAAAAAAATCCAGATTCTAAAAGCATTTCGTTCTCCGCGCCATATCTAGGGAGTATATTCATTATTAAAAGCATCTGGCAAGCTAAATCAGAGTTCTTCCCGTTTCGTTTCTTTAACGAGCCTTTCCCAGCAGTACTCACAACCATAATTTACCATGTCCTTGAAATATGATGATTCTGGAATATATTTTCCTTATATAGGTGTAATTTTGGAGTATATCTGTGGACGCGTAAGTATTTATTTGGACCCACTTACAGATTATGTATGTACTGCTTTCAAGATACAGAAAGTTTTTGCCGTTGTGTTTAAAAAATAATAATTGAAATGTTGTTTGTCTTGAGGCCGCTGTTAAAGGCCCTTTTTTCGTGGACTCAAATTGCCGTATATTATTAAAACTGCCAAAATCCTACAAGGAAATGGTTTTACACCTATTTCATTTATCCGATGCTCTTAAGCTCATCTGAACATAAAAATATTTTACCTGCATATGTCAATAGTTACGTCCAGAAAAGTATTGCTACATTCACCTATATGTTTTGCGTATAAAACTAGGTTATTGTAGTCAAGAACGCTAAGTTCATATAAATAAAGACACAAGCCATCAACACAAACCAATTAATGTTGATTTCTACACATGCTATTGTGCGGTTGTGCTGTTTTAGCACTAAAATGATGTAATGGTACTCGAACATACCCAGAAATCCACGCATGCTAGTGTTTACGTAGCATAATGCTAGCCAAATATCTTTAGATATTCCGAAATATTGTTGAATTATTATTATTATTATTAAAAATGACACAATGCACTCTTCATTATAGTCGCTCGGGGTTCCGCTTCCTGCATGTTGTACGTGTAATAGCGTTTATTTCATGGGAGCGTCAAGAAAGCGCACTTTTTTGACGGTACACACAATACACGTCGGTTTCAGGGATTTTTAGAGCCCAATATACTATGACATTTCCGCTACTGAGGACAAAAATGCAGGTTTTACAGCTCTAGTGGAGCCTGCGCTGTTTGCTTCCCTTACATTCAAACAAAGCAAAACCCGGGTAACTGGCTAGACGTCTGGCCTAAATTATTTTATTGTTTTAATTTGAGACAATGGTGGGCCGTTTCAAAGGAAGCTTATTGCTCTTATTTTGTCTGAAAGATCCACTGCAAACACGTTTCCCCATTATCCTTCCTCTTCAAAGTCAACGAGGGCAAGAGTAGAGAATTTCTGCAGAAGAATAATCAAAGGCATCAAACTTGAATTTTCCCAGTCATTTTAGTTTGTTTCTTTGTGATTTGCATCAGTTTCCTTCTCCACCAGGTCTAAAACTACAAATTACGGGTCCGGCGGTACAATGATTTTGCAGCAGAAATATACAATGACATTTCCACAAATTACACATATTATGAACATATTATGGCTCTGAGTTTTTTTCTTCGCACAATAATATCAAGAGAGATGTCTGTGATTTAAAAAAAAAACATATTCCGGAAAGGTCGTTTAAGCAGGAATAAGGAGAAGTTTCTACAAAACTGAAGTTTAGCCCCAGACTTCAGACAACGTAATATTTTCCCAAATGTCGCGTGAATTTACTTACATAGAACAATAATCTTTATGCTTTATTAATTTTGAAACGTGTTTTGCAGGTGGCCACATATGTTTTCAACCTTTATTTGTAATTATCACCACTGCTATTTATTGAATGGTGTTTGTTTTAATCGCGATTATTTAATATAGATGTAAGTTAAATGCAGTAGGCTACGTGTAAAATAGAAGAACATTTATTGCTGTTGGGATGAAGTTTAAGTATTCGAAAATTAATGCAGATAGTGTAAAATCAAACATACCAATTACATTTTTAAATGAAACGTTTTTGCTTAAATTCTTCTTGATATTACCAGAAATAACCACAGAAAGTTAGCTTTTCTTCACGAAACGTGATTTTAGTCTTATTTGTATTTCGCATGAATTTCTTCACACATACAACAATATTACTCAACTATGAACACTAGATGTCGCTGTTGAATCACGGGTGGTATTGTTTCTTCTGTTCAAAACAGCTAAAATGTGAAAGTTTTACCATGTAATTATATAAAAATGGCACGGAATAAGTTTCAGCTGGAATAGAACACAGTTGGACATTGATTTATGCGCATTCGTGAAGTGATATATAATAGTAAGACACAGGAATACAAGTACAAATATACATTGATGGTCGATATAGAAATATGTTTAATGTTATTTATTCTTTTTGGAGAAACACTGTCCATGTTAAACATTAAGCATCAATATTCACATTAAGGCTGTTATTTCTGAAATTACAAACATTTCTTCCCTATAATGAGGAAGCGAAACATTGTTTCTATAATTGGGGCGGCGGACCAACAAAAGGAAACTTTTTTGGGCGGGGGGGACAGGAATGCACACAGTGAGGGATAGAATTAATAAGAATATTATGGATAGAGGACAGAAGAGAAGCCAAGATCGTACAACAATAATAGTAGATTCATATATTACACGTCACTGATATTAATGCAATAAGCGTCAATATAAAAGAAAATCAAAAACGTACGCAGAATTTACGTACAATTGCAGAATTGGTTACATTTATGTTAGAAGATGATAATTACTAAATATAAAATAAATACAGCCTGCAATATGCATATAATCATAATCGCTATTGTTAGCCATCGTCCATATTGGATTTAACACGTCAAATACTGCAATATTGTAATGTAAAATTGTGCCTTGTCAAAGTACCTCTCATTCATCTGTCAGTTCCCGATTTGTGTTTTTTAAATACATTTTAATATAGCGAAATACAATCCGAAATCACGCAGAACGAAAGAAACAAGCGCGACTTCTTGTGGGTTCACCGTCCGAAAACAACGCACCCATTTAATCCGGTGAATATAACGACGAATATTTCAGATATCTTCATTTAATCGATTTTTCATGATTTATTTCTTTTCAACAGATGTTGAATCACGTCAAGACAAATACAAGCAGAGATAATGTCAATGATTCTGAGCGTTCACGTGTCAAGTTAGCCTCGATACCATATTGTCATTGACTTTTAATAAGAAATGATCCTCGCAAACCATATTCACATCAGTAAAATTCCATAATTACAGTTAGTGATCATTTGATATTATGAAAACGATTGAAAATATTAGTAGGATCCTAACAGAGGCTTAACTTCTGTTAATAAAATAAAATAACAATATCATAAATTGCAATGCTAATATAATTGCTATTAAAAATTCATATTATAAAATCAGTTAAAACATAATGTGGTGTAATTATAGTGCAGCCGATGCGTAAACAGTTCTCGTTGTTAATGCCAAATCAAGTGAGATATCAAAATACATTCATAACAACCGTTGTTCTTCACCACTGGTTTCTTCCGTAGGAACAGTTGAAAAACCAGTAAGCATTGTTCAACATTGCTTCATAATGTTGTTCAAGGTAGAACGTCTGAAACTGCTCGTGGATGGGGGAAGGGGGGGCTTTAAAGGTTGGTGGAGACTGAAGAGGAGGGGGTCGATGGAGTGGGGGTGGGAAGAAAAAATCTCCTGTGCGTGTATCGTCCGACCTAGCCAGCTTTAGCCCAAGCACGCAGACACTGCACACGACATGAGCAGGATTTGAAGCGGCAAATAGGGGAAAAAGAGGAAGGACAGAGGAAGGCACTCAGATACGAGAAAATTTCAGAGGGGGAAGAGAGAGCGGTGTGGGATTGTTCAAACAAATAGCGATTTTACCCCCTCCCTCATGTTCCGGTTGTTGTGTCTGAGTTTTATGAGACTTGGGATATAGTTTTTTATTACAAGAGCAAACGGTTTAAAAACAACATTTTATTGTGAATGCGAAAAAAACATGAGCTCTTATTTTGTTAACCCTCTTTTCTCTAAATACAAAACCAGCGAAACACTGGAACCATCTTACTACGATTGTCGGTTCCCTCAGAGCGTTACCCGGAGCCATGCGCTGGTGTACGGACACGGAGGAGCAGCACCGGGATTTCAACATCCGTCTCATCACGTCCAAGACTTTTTCCATCACGGCACTTCAGGAATCTCTAACCCGGGCTTCCAGCAAAACCCGTGCGCTTTGGCTTGCCACGGAGATGCCACTAAATTTTATGGATACGAAGCCCTTCCAAGACAATCACTTTATGGTACCCAGCAAGAGGCAAGCATAGCGCAATATCCAGACTGTAAATCGTCAAATGGCACGAACCCTGGAGAAGGACAAGGCCACTTAAATCAAAACCCGTCCCCAAGTCTCATGTTTCCTTGGATGAGACCTCACGGTCAGAAATCTTTGTATTCCAATACTCATGTGTGTCAGTTCTAAGGAGATTCCATGTTTGTGTGTGTGTGTATGTGTGTGTGTCTCTTTGAATGTGTTTCTGTGCCGTGAGGATGACTGCTGGAACGTCAGTAGGCCGCTTTTTCGCAAAGATTTCATATTCATACATCCGCTTCTTAACAGGCTACATGCAGACAATGTCAGGTGTTCGTGATACTCACATTTATGCAAAGTTTTCGTCGATATCCAATTTACCCAGTTTTATATTCCATTAATTGATGCTGCCATGTATTACTCTCTAATGGAGAAATAACTAGGGTTATATTAAAGCTTTGGATGTCGGCTAATGAAGTCCAGGGTGTTAAAATGGCAACGCACAGATATCCATCAAAAAAGAAAACAACAACCGCAAAAGCTCGGGAAGAAGTGATGAGTATAATGATAAATATTCTTTATCTTTGAACGCTTTCATATTCAACGTCAGAACGTAGCCTACGCACCTGTTCACACACAACACGAACAATTGACAGTAATAACCGTTTAGTACCCTCTTATCAGAAACACTCTGGCCTTTGCTTTTGTTTGGATGCGTTACACGAACACTCAACATAACTAGGACTGAATAAGTGTGTCTGAAATGCCTGTAAATAAACGAAAAATAAATAAATAAGCATACGAGGTGAACACATTTTGTTGTTGAGAAAATATGCACAAATTGCACATGAAATTAATTTATTTAGTGTGGTTTATTTTGAAGTATTTTATACATTTTACATGTTTATATACAAAACACGTACATATACCACATTTTTAATTGCATGAAAATGCTCAGTTAAATAACTGGTAAGGCTATCCGCATCCTGCACATTAATACAGCATTAGTGAATACATGTCCAGATGTAGAACACAGTAAAAGTCCTCCAATTTACTAAAATTAGGTGGTAGACAACGTCTGTTTGCACGCGAAGAAGAATTGTATTAATATATCCCATTACAATATGCTACAATTGAGAATCTTCGCAGAAATATGCTACACATTTAAAATATAAATTAAAAATAATGACATAAACTTCTGAGTAGTATAATATATTCCTTTATTATGCAAAATGTCACACAGTGGATCCACAATGATATGAGGATACATGTTTTGTTGATGTTAGTGTTACTTTTTGTATAATCTCGACTGCTACCTCGCATTCTCAATATAGATTATTTGTTGCGGATTACTTGTTTCGTTTTCTAGCTCCGGGACGGCGCAGTGGACGGCAGACTTACAGTCGTTATCAAACACTGGAATTGGAGAAGGAGTTTCTGTTCAATCCCTACCTTACACGTAAGAGACGCATTGAAGTGTCTCATGCACTTGGCCTGTCGGAGCGGCAGGTGAAGATCTGGTTTCAGAATCGTCGTATGAAGTGGAAAAAGGAAAATAACAAAGACAAATTCCCGGGACAGAGAGGGGAGGCCGAGACCGACGCCGACGAGGAATGTAACGAGGATGGCGAGGGGGGAGAAGATGAAAAAAAGGAAACGGAAGAGAAAGATGAGACTAAAAAGTGATTTTATTGCCTTTCTTTATGGTTATATGGCATGAAGGCCATACAGAGAGTGTGTGGGAGAGAGAGAGCGCCAGAGAGCGCATAAACTTTATTGCCACAGTTTAATTGAGTCAACAAGTGAGAAAAATCCCAGAGTCGTAACTGTCAAACCATTTCCCTTCGCCACGCGCTCCCATGATAGAACGAAAAATCGTCTGAAGTCCATTTATCTTGATCTACAAGAAGCATCGACTATTTGAGAATAATAACAGTTGTTTACGAAAAGCAACTAAAGTCTACTTCCCAATCAGGACGATGTGAATTGGCTTGTGTAATTTTTCAGTTCAGTAAAGTCAGGACATTTATGTAATAAAAATAAGAAATGAAGAGGCAACTTGAATCAAAAGGAGAGCCGCAAAACACTATATCGGTTTAATTACGGTTTCAGTACAAATAGAGCCATCGCAGTTATAAAAAACGAAAGTATAAAATTAATTACTTTATGAAACGTCACAATAATGACAACAATTACAGCTTTCAGAGTCCTTTTTAATATTAAAGATCCTGGTCCAATTCAAAATATACAGGCTTATCTTATTATCTGGCAAACCTTGCATACAGATTCTATTCACTGCTGCATTTTGCAGATGCTACGGGACGTAATAAGTGGACTACTTCTAGTTTAGAGCACTTTTTACTCTAAATTTCAGTGGCTGTCTGTTCAACATCCATCCATATCCAAAACAACTATTCAGCAGCTCGGACACGCACGTGGTTTTAGCCATGTCACATTTACAGAATTACTGTTGACTATCATTTGAAAGTTAAGACAGTTTTACATCGCCGATGCTCTTAATTTCATTGTTGGATTTCAGCAGACTCCGTCGATTTATGACCCCTGTGTATGAATTTAATGCTCTAGCCATGGAAACATACTTTCCACAATGAAAGTAGTACTGTTGAAGTGACTGTAAATTAACTTTCTGTGTTTTATTAAAATATGCTGTGTAACTTATAAAATGTAATACTACCTATGATTAATTTTTATTTGTATTTCTGTTTTGTTCTATTTTAAATGTTTTGTAGCCCTAAAGCTTTGCGTTAGCTTGATGGACACTGCTATGCAGCTGAATTCATATAATATATATAAAATTTCTCCCAACAACTTAAACTGCCTACACAATGTTAAAATGCACATTTTGTTTTTTATTACTATTAACTAGAATTTCAATCGATATTATTATATTGTATTGATGTTATAGAGTAGGTTTTTATTGCACTGAATATAATCTCCATGTATGTCTATTCGTATCTTGCAGTTAGCAATATGCTTGTTTTCGTATGTTTTAATTAAAGAGTTCTGAATGTTCTGAGTGACAAAAATGAAATAAATAAAACACGAATCATCAACTGAATATGGTTCTCTATGCCCCGATCGATTCTCAGTGGTGTGCTTTAAAATACAACTTGGTTAAATGTTAACTTGGTCGTACTATTAAGTCGGAGGACCCTCAGCAGCAAGCCTTGCCTATTTGTTAAATTGCTTGAGCTATTATTCCGTCATTGCATAAACGAGTAGGTAAACGAAATAGAAGGAAAGTAAAAAAAAACTAAACTGGAGACTAAGGGGGGGGGGGGTCATCGCTTGTCACAACTTGTACAGCCGTCCTGGGTTAACTTCTGGTTTGTTTTCATTCTCTGAAGTTTCGATAAAGCTTAAAGATGTAGTTTGGCTTGTTTGCTTCAACATGTATGCTATAAACATAAGTGTTTGAAAGGTAAAGTTCATTCATTTTAAAACAGCTTCAGATACCTGAAGATGATTTCATTTGAAATACGCGAACCATAAGAGTGATCTTTCCTATAGAAGAGCCCAGCTAGTGTGGCTCAAAACTACCAATTTCCGGGACAGGTCAGATTTTACAGATAAAGCTTTAAGAATTAATTTTTATAATTTAATAATTATTAAAGCTATTTTCTGAGAACTTGAGGCATTTATAGAATTTAACTGCCGCTACAGGACAGGATAGACTGGTACTACCTTGAATGATCTGCGTAACACAAATTGTCAAATGTAAAACGTAAATAAATTACGCTTTTAAACATTTGACTACACTTTGTTTAACATCATGTTGCAATTTCGTTTTTAGAATTATTTCTAGGATTAGGAGCAAGATACACAAATTAAAACTCGATGTAAACGACAGTTATTGAAACGAACAATGTCAAATTTTATCCATGCACACTCATATTACGCAAGCGGCAAAAATACTTTGCAGTATTTTAATTTTGAATTTACTTTACAAAACAATTTACCAACGTACATACAGATAATAAAGTCCTTAATAAGGACACAGCACATTAATTGATGTTATTAATATTCCAATTGTCTTTGGATCACCATTGTTTGTTGGATATCTATTTTTTTCTTGAAGCGAGTCAAAATATGTAACTAAAAATAGTTCAAAATTAATATTTCAGGTAAATAGTGGATCCATAAACAAATCGATGGCTATGCTTGAAATAGAAGAGTACAATATTTTGCTTTTACTACGCTTTGCTAAAACACACAAGAAAAAAAAGTCTTTCGTTTTTATGAGCTTTCTTATGAGGACACGTAAGATCTACGTGGTGTCGTCATTAGAAAGACTACATCGTCGATCCAAATATCTACACTTCTAATAACAACAAGATATGTTACTATATATCTAGATCACTTCCCCATTCATATAGTTAAACATGGTACATTTATTTTCTTACGATTGGTATATATTTCCTTTCGCTCTTTCATTCGTACTAAAAATCGTAACCAGAAACGGGCCATGGATATCTCAAGAGTTGATTATATTTGGCTATTGCGCACTTATTGAATATAAAGTACACACTTAAAACTAAACTAAATACACAGACTACATGATACATTTATTGTTTTCAGTCGTTTTAAAATCCTGTAACTTAATTTGAATAACCTGTCCCCAAAATATTAAATTAAAAAGAAGTTGCGCGTGTGAATTAATATTCATATGCCTTTTGGGGATTTGGGGATGTTAATATTAAGTTGCAAAGGAAACAAACTAAATGAAGCCTACATTATTCCGAAAGGTTAAATCACAAGGCGGGAAAGAAGAACATTAATAAATGTTATTTTCAGAATTCAGAAGTTTAAACAGTAAATAAAAGTAAAAGCTGTACTGTAATTAAGGAAGATAAGCTCTCAGGAATAACCGAGCATTAAACGACGCTACATGTGAACATGTTCCGCGTCCCCATGTTTGCGTGGATGCGCGTGCGCGCGTTCGCAATGCGTCCAGATTGATTCAGTTGGTCGTCAACGCGCTGGAATCAAATCAAATGCGCAGGAAATTCCTCATATCTTACATAATGTAAAACTGAACCCATCGAAATATACCCAATTCATTTAAAGACTAAACAGACTGCAGCAGATTTTGCAAATATTTATCAGTAATTCACCTTATTTTTGGCCTTTTTGTGCTATTGGGACAACTTTGACTTAGGCATTAAGTTACACTGAACTTGAAACCAATATTTTAATAACTACAAAAGCCACGACACATACAAGACTTTTTTTTACCGCTGTTTAAAAACATGTAACGTTAGTTGCGTGCGATTTGTAATGGTGTTGCAACATTTTCTGAAGGCCTGTGTTTAAGTAATTTAACAGATATTCACTGCGGTGATGCTTATTTTACTGTTTTTTACAATTACAGTTTCAAGCATATATAAGAGGAGTTCATGATTCCATATGAAGATTATGCACATAATGTGTGAGAAATAGCAAGAAACAGCTCTGTCAATAAAAAAGGGTTGGGGTGGGGGCCGGGGGGACATGCGCAACGCATTCTTGGTTGTTTGGGGAGAAATTTACAGCTAAGTAATAAAACTTTACGATTGAATCGTTGCTTGGATTGGCTGGAGCTAGTCACATGACTCAGTCTTCATGAACCTGAACTTTGTACTGTAGTCTTTCTTCGGATCACACGTTCTCTACACCACTGCAGACTTAATGGTAGCGTAGAAAAGAGTCCAGTCACTTTCAATTTTCAATTGGTTTTATGTGTTATTTAGTCTTACTGGATGTTAGGGGGCAACGTTATTTTCTAAGCCCCTCACGCTACTACCATGCTCCGGTGACTGTATCGTCTCCTCTTCTTTCTCTCCTGTCTCTCAGCCCTTAGCTGGCAAAACTGTATTTTTCTTTCTCAGTTGGATTTTAATAGAACACGAGGATTCGGGTTACAAATATCATGCTGTCGTGTGCGATTTCGAGCCTTCCGTGACTCCATTCAAAACAAGGAGTGCTTTTCTTTGCATTGCGTTTCTGCGTCTTTACTCGCCGTCACTACTGCTCGCCATAACGTTGGAGCACCATACATGCGTCACAGTAACAGCGAAGAAGACGCGGGTAAGTGGGGGATCCCCCGCTGCTTATTGGTTTAAATGTTCAACTAATAGTCCATATCAATAGGAGTTCGGGATATGATGCAACAAATGTTCATTTTTTTCGGCCCCAAAGCAATTGTGGACATATGATGAATGCATATTACGAGTGAAAGCTTGGTAAAGTGAACCCTCATCTCATCTGGATTTTAATACAAATGGGGTGTAATCTTATTGCGGGAGTTTATGCCTTTTCGTTGTCTTCGTATGATTGTTAGTACTGGTTTGCTGTCTGTACGCAGGGTGATTCTTCCTACGTGTTAATACATTGTTTAACAATGCCCAAAATCTGAAAGACTTATAATGTCATAAGTGGTTTTGTAGAGTCAACCAAATAACCTTCTTTCTATGTCCTGTAGACTTTTGCTTGTGATTGGTGAGTTTGCGTTACAACGCATATATTTGACAAGGCCAGTAATTAGTTACGCCGCTAATGCATTTTCCAGGGTGTCAACAACTATTATTAAATATTCTGTATGCATGGTTGATTCACAAGGTAACGTGTTACAGTCGCTATTCGTCAGATTAGTGATGTGCTCTGTCGTCAGACAGGATGTAAATAGGGTACAGTAACGCTGCTTGTGGCCTAATGTGTACAGAAAAACGTCCCTAGCGCTCAAGCGGCTTGCGAATGGAACCGAAACAAAATGTCAATGGTTTCTTAATGTTGTAAGAGGACATTAAGACGTTGTAATGTTTGTTATGCCGTTTCCTGCTAGCATGTCTGCAAAGCTATTCCCGGCCATATATGATTAACACGTGAGGAGACACTGAGACATGGAGGAAATCATATCCGTAGAATAAGCTGTCGTGTATGTGGATGCACTAAACGGTGGGGGGAGTGGTCAGATACATATTTTTATTCTGTTTACATGTATTTTAATGGTAATTGACATCATATTTTGTTTTACTACCCTTGCACAGATATGTCTTAAAATGATCGCTTGCATCACAGCAACATTCATCTACGGTCATTCTGCTGTTCCATCGGAAACGCCCTTTGCCGTTGTAATAGCCTATATAAACATCCAAAAAAATAGAATATATGTGTTCCTTTACCTGTTCTATTTTGGTGGAGTTCTTCACTGTTCTGTGCAGTCAGTAATAATTGTATTAGAAAACATTTCTTGAACTTCCGTTCACGGATGTATAGACGTTTGTGTTAATATAATTCATTCATTAGTCTTTATCCATTCAACATTAAATAATAAGATTACTTGTTGATGTATACATCCAATTAATATGCCTTTGTTATACAACCTTGTGCATGCAAGTCCAGGCTAATTGATTTTTCTGAAAAATGCTGCGCTGATTAGTTCAAGTAACCTGGGCACAGTTTTGTGTGTTACAAACGATGTAAATATCAGTGTTTAATATTATAAATTCCATAGAGCAAACGTTAATGGTAACAGTGCTGTCCAATTGAATGGACTTACGAGGAAAAATTTTGCAAATAGCTTTTTAAGATTTTCAGGCACAGAGTGCAATTCTATTTTATACTTTAAGTCCAAAAAAGACCAGTCCTGTCACTTTAACCCATAACCTGTGTTAATTAAAGAGAGAGAATATCGCAATTGTTACTTTTCTAAATATATATTCTATTCATAAGCGTCATTGTAACTGGACAGTATCAAGTAGTGAGGGCAGAGCTACCAGGAGCATAAAACGAAAATGACGCACAATCGCTATTTATACAAACCATTTGCTGAGATTTCTTACAGCATAAACATTTTCGCTTTAAAATGTACAATTTTACAGTTCTTCAAAATATTCTGTCAAAATTCTAATGACCAATTTCATTTAAAAATAATTTTACATATTGTTACACAGTATACTATATACAATGCTATCAAGCAATTTCGCCATCATACCAGACCAAGGTCTGAAAAATTTGTTTTTGATTCTATATGACAGCGGCACTGTGTCCATAAGCTATTTAGTAATATTATTGTATATATTTTAAACTACTGTATTTTCAGAATCCTTCACCTACGAGTTTCTGAAGTACTTTGTGATTGGGTCTTGTCCTCCCATGTTTAACACATTGGCAAAGCAACCCCGTTGACCCGCCCCCATATGTAAATAGATAAATACAACACTGCCACCTTGTGTCAATTTATCAATTTATTTGGCAATTAATTATATGAATTACTGTTTGCCATAATTCATGGACGCACAAATACACACAACCGTATCGATATCCAGCATTATTAGGTGAATACGCATTACTTCATCAATCCTTAAGTCTCTGTATGTTTAAGACCGCGATGAGAACTTACGTGTCACATTGAATCATGTTTCTCCTCTTGAACTTGTAGTCAAGCGGACATATACACTTTCTTATGACGTGGACGGCTTAATGCTTAGTTTTATTTGTATTACATTCAGCAATAAGTATATGAAGAAATTATTATATAACCGTTTATGTTTATATAGCAATGATGATAGTGATACAACTTCAGACTTTGAAATAAACCAAACGGCCGCTTGAGCAGACTCTCATTTTAATATCGCGAACCATTGGAGACGCTTATGATGAAGTACAGCTGTTTGTAGGGCGCACAAAAAACTTTAAAATAGCGTTTATCAAGTAAACATTTGCGTGGTTAACAGTTATACATAATAGTATAGGAATGTTTTATTCACGAACCAAATATAATAAAGATATCAAGTGATTTTGTTCCTTATAATAGGAATGAACGAACAGATTAAACTTTTACACAATGTTATACAGTCTTATACATCGGCAGTAAATCACATCCATATATAGACCTGGCTATATGAACAAAGGTATAATTAACCTTATGGTGAAGACGACGGCTTCGGATATTATGGCTCTAGTTTTTCCACATACGGCAGGTTTGTAGCAAAAGCGTGGCAAAAGACGTCGGCCAGCTGTGACCAGTCTTCCGGTACTGCGCCGAGTTCCGGAACCCCTGTGGTGCAGAGCAACCGCCTCCGCGGTTCCTCAGTAATAGCGTCGCTGTTAAAGAGAAAGAGATAAAAGAGGAGCTGTAACATTTACGTAGCACTGAAATTGCGTGAAAGTGAACCGATTAATATATTATCCAAAACATTGTTCTTCAGTGAGATATGAAAAACGTCGCGTGGGTTCTGGTATCTCGCACTCGGGTGTGTGATGTGCGTGTACATGGTGGCTTGGTATAAAAAGAATGGAGGATGTAGAAATACGTCTTACCAGCTTATATTTTATTATTGATTACTTAAGTATTTTAATATTAGAAAGCGATTATTAAGCGGCCAAGTTATATAAACGGAATAATAATAATATCGCCTCGACCACGTACTCGACTAACAGTATGGATGGAAGGATATTTATTATAATCAGGACACATATTTTTTTAAATGCATTAAAATATATCAATGTTTTGCAGGCATAAATCTGAGCTAATTTGATGTGCAATAATTACACAAGTGATTATGAGTAAATCCGCTAGGTGAAATATCGAACATAGTTTGTTTATATAATTATAAGTTGACCATCTAATGCCGCGTGTATGTGTCTAATAGCTACCAGGCACGTTTTAAGAAGCCTGGAATACATTAACTTCAAAACCAATGGCCTTTCATCACTGCACAAGCACCAAATATAATTAAAACCTATTATACACGTGAAGTTATGTACGTATGCGTCACTGATATAAATGTAATTTTTTAAAATACGAAGCTCGGTCGATGTTGTTTTAAAAACATTAACGTTAAAATGGTCGCAAACGCATTTAAAAGAGAAATAATCTTTCGACAATGAATGAATATATAAAGTAGGTGTAAAGTATCCTTTCTATACGAAATTATTGTGACATATTACAAGCTGTCGAAGTGAACATGCATTCAAACTTGAAGAAAGTATTAAAAACCTTTTCATTATTTTAAGTTGAATGCCCATTAAAAGAAGTACACTAAGCACACAGAAAAATTGATTGAACCCAGACCTAAGTGATAAATAGTAAACGACAATGATTGCTTTGGCCGTTCAGGCTTGTTTTAACATTCCACGCGCCAGTAAAACTGCTTGGTCAATTTATATATTAAATGTTATTCAATAATATTAACGCCGTTCCCCCATTTTTATGTTTATGAACAGAAACAAATACTGTTCTCACGGTCTATTTATAGTTGTAGATACAGGTACTGATCGTTATATGTCTAACAGTAAATTGTTTTGTGATGTTTATTTCAAGTAGCGGTGCCCATCGTGCCTGTTTCTTTTGTTTTCGATGAGGCAATAAAACACTTTCAAGTTTCTGCTCAGTTTATGGCAAGCTCTAAAGTAGTCAGCCATCCGTAGGTTATTTACCAGTTGACTGAAGGTCGCGACAGCTTTTTAATTTCACAATCGGCCGGGATTTTCGAGCTTGTAGTTTCAATAGTAAAGACCGTGATGTATTGATATACACAGTAAAAACTGCTGATCACCTAAATAATATGATACCGTTTTGTAAAACCCTCCTTTAATTTCATGCAGAATAAAATGTAATATAAACGTACCGTATTTTATCCGGCAACGAGTGCGTCATAATTTTTAAGTGTTTGTGAATTCAAATGTCGTATTTCACATAACCGATCGCCCAACTTTCGCAATGTTTTGTATACAGCAATCCTATTGTTTGGCTATAAAGCTAAAGTTTAATACAGGTATTTCATCTTGTACATTTATATAGGCTAATGCTATATTTTAGTGGCGCTATACTAATTTTATACCAGTTTTACTTATCTGCTACTTACTTGTCTGCATAATAGCCTAACAGCGCTATTGTGAATGGCCGACCTCAAGATTTCAGAAGCATTTTCCTTCCTTTCATACAAGATATCACTCTAATAAAATCGGTTCTGAGACAGCAGGCCTACAAATACATGTGTTTTTGCTTTATATTTCACTGCAAAGAAACGCAAAGAAACAAGTGCGAACAAGTATTAAAGTTATTTTTATTAGTGGATAAATCGCTAAACACTATTACATATATACTCTGCCTACATCCATAAAAATAGCACACAAACGCTTAAAATGTATTTGCACTAACGTCCTCGAAAATATAGTGGGAAGGCTGAGTTGTACTGGCGATTTGCTGGAAGCGGTCACCTGTCTGATTTTATGACTTCTATAGCTTACACAGGCGTTAAGACATTCTTCTGCAGTAAAACAGATTTACTCTAGTCCCCGCTCCACATGCATGCGCACCACATGTACACCGCGGCATTTCTTTTTGGGGCATCAGGGTTATACACTTTCCAAAGCGATCAGTAAACACGCCAAAATGGTTGTTCACTAAAAATGCAAGGAAATGCTATTTTACAGAAACATTTTGTTCTGATGTTGGGTGCATCTAAGATCGTCATGTTCATCGTGTGATTGGTGCTCCGATATCACTATAAATATGTTAACAGCTATATTTCCATGTTTAACCCAGGTATAATATCCACGCTACTCCCGAAAAATCTTTTAACATGATGTCAGTGATGCATTCTGGGCCTGCAAGTGTCCTGCATATTACCAGAAATATTTTAGCGCCGGTAGAGGATGGAGCCAGTGAATTATTCTTAAACTGAACGTGCATTAATATAATAACGAGTGAATTAAACCGCCAAGATTAAGATCAGAACGAAGCCAGGCTGTTCCTTTTAATCAGCGTCAAATCGTGCGCCAATTTACTGTGTATCGATTAAGTGTTTCTGCACTAATATAAAAGTTTCTGTGCATCTCAATTTCGTTTTCGCATTCTTCGAATCTATAGGAAAAACAGATCGGTGTCATGTGTTTTTAGGCGTTGGAGGATGTTATTTAGATTAAAAGTGAATATTGATTTAAACACACAAAACAACGGAAATAAAAAATAACTTTTGCCTGATAACATGAATTAATGAAAGATAAACACAGCTTAGTTTCTCGGTTTGCCACGTTAATCTTCACGTTTTTTTATTCCGACAACCGTTTGCAGGATCTTTTAACGCACAACACGTCTTTAAGTTGTTTTAAACCCCTATAAAGTTAACGCAATTAAATTACCTAAAATGTCGAAATGCGTTTTAACTGATTATTAATAAGCGTCTTCCTGCAAGCAATATGTCCAATATATTTTCTGAATTTTCATTTTCAAAAAGGTTTCTTTAAATCATCTATTTCAATTAAAACTGAATTATATTGCTAGAAAAGAAAGATGCTTATCGATCTGAGATACTACATTGTCAAGATAATTCTACGACTAGGTAATTGGATTACTGTACCCCGCGTGCAGTTGGCTAATCGGATTTTCTTTTAAACACGACAGTCATGAATATATAACTATATATTACACAGACATATGGACACGTCATACAAATGAATATACAAGTCTTGTTACGTTACTTTTTAAGTGTTAGTTTTTCTTCATAATCTCTTGGACTCATATATTCACTTTTTTACGGATCGATTCGATTATGGATCAGATTCTAGAACGGGACAGTCAGAAAAATGACAACGGTGTTCAGTCGTATGTGTGTGCGCGCTGGTGCTATGCGTGCGTGTGTATGTGTGTGTGTGCGTGCGTGTGTGTGTGAGTGAGTGAGTGAGTGAGTGCACTGCTATTTCCGTCAAATGAATAAAAAAACGAAGTTTTTCCCCCCCACTTTCCTTCTAATCCTCGCTTTTTATTGGAGGAACATGGTCAGCTGACATTGTCATTCTCTCTGACTTGGAGTGAAGCCTTAGCTATAACATTCGAGCTGTGTGCCTCTAGCGAAGCCCTGAAATAAATTAAACAGAAATCACAGTCCGCGCTCCTGTTAAAACACAGAAAAAATAAAGAGGGAGAGAACGAGAGACAGGGAGGCAGAAAGAAAAACGGAAAGAAAAAGAAAAAGTGGGAGGGAGGGAGAGAGAACGAGTGGGAGAGAGGCAAGGTATGAATTCGTATTTCGCAAATCCGTCGCTCCCTTGCCATATAGCTGGTGGTCAAGAAGTTTTACCCAACGTGGCTCTAAATTCGTCCAGCTATGACCCCGTTAGACATTTTTCGTCCTACGGGACAGCTGTGGCCCAGAACCGGATCTACTCCTCACCTTTCTATTCGGCCCAAGATAACGTTGTTTTTGGATCCAGCCGGGGACCGTACGAATATGGAGCTAACGTGTTCTACCAAGACAAGGATGTTCTGCCTAGCTGCAGGCAAACTAGCATGGGACAGACTGCACAGAGCTCGCTTGCACAGGACTACACCTCGGAACAGGGCAGAACAGGATCACAAGAGCAGAAAGGAAGCATTCAAATCTATCCATGGATGCAGCGAATGAACTCTCACAGTGGTATGTATTACAACTCCAAGAGATAAATTAAATAAATTGGCCTGTTTTATGACCGGCCCGGCAACAGAACAAGCGAAGCTCCTTTTTATTACCTCATAAAGCATTACTGCAGCACTCTGTCGCCGGCTATAAAAGCCTTTTATCTTTACAGGAAATCCCTTTTGGTCAAGCGACCACCATCCCCCACCATCACCAGAAATTAACAAAAGTTTTTAAGGCGTTTTGTATAATATTAATCAATTTTCACTATTTAAACTGAAGCCTAAAAGTCAGGCAATGCTTCGCGCATTCTTCAGAGTATCACTGCGTATACTTACCTTACTTTTGACCATGGTAAAATGTGTTTGCATATAAAGGTAGAAGTAGCTTATTATTTAGTATTTCGACTTCCGAAAATGCCAATAATTCCATATAATCCTGACGCAAACTGAGTGCATTCACGCGATTGTGTGCTGCAGTAATGAAATGCCTTCATTTTAATTAATTTACTTAATCTAAACTTTTGAGTCAGCTTTCAAACAACATGTGAAATTTGGGTAGTGTAATATGAAATACTATAATGAATATATGAAAATAAAATGTAAACACCATTTTAAATGTATTTTTACACAGGAGTCGGATACGGGTCAGATAGACGGAGGGGTCGGCAGATTTACTCCCGGTACCAAACTCTAGAACTCGAGAAGGAATTCCACTTCAATCGTTATTTGACCAGACGCAGACGTATCGAAATCGCCAACGCTCTCTGTCTTACAGAACGCCAGATCAAAATCTGGTTCCAGAATCGCCGTATGAAATGGAAAAAAGAGAGCAATCTAACTTCGACTTTGATGGAAAACGGATCTACTGGAGCAACTCAAGAAGCAGAGAAGGAGGATACCGAAGTGGACACGGACGAGAAGAAAAAAGAGAAAACGCCGATTTCCTAATCAACAAATACATTAGTGATATATTAAAATATAATTAAACTACCTATCTTAAATTTTATTTGGCACAATTTTTACACATAGGTATGCACACATGTTCGCACGCATATATGAGTGCGCGCACGATATCACACAATCGCACACACATATAACGACAGCAAGATGCATTTAAAATGGACATCACTGTGCTATAGTAAGAAACATGCAATTTCAGGAAATACGTGTTTTTCGCTTTAATTGTTTCGTGTCAGATTTGAGTGATCCTCGGTATGGACAGAATTCCAGTTAATGACTTGACATTCCCTGATCATTCCCTGCTCTACAAGAATGGACTGCGTTAAAACAACAGATCTAGTACCCTTAAAACATATTGGACGCTTTATACTAAAATACTTTGTCTCATAAAATTCTGTGAAGTTGTATCTGGCAAAATGTTTTCCTTAACGTGGAAACCTGCTGTGTGCTAGTTAAGCAGCGCACACGTAGGTTATTCCCGATAAGTGTGAAGGTAATGATACATTTTGTTTATTACGAGCATTCGTGCTGTCTGTTTAGCTATTTTCTTGTATAAATGCATATGAACAAAAGTTGTACTTGGACGAACGATACTACCTGAATTGTTAATATGACTTGTATATATGGTGTGCTTTATTCATGTGAGAGCTTTCGTGTACAACCTACAGCTTTGAGTGTCGTCGATGCATTATGTTTAAAAGTGAGCAAAATAGTCGTGTTGTTATCAAAAACGTAAACTTTAGCAAGACGAAGTATGGAAAATACATTTTCTTTTTGTTGTTTGACATTCACGTCCAAACGTATTTGTGAGTATTTAATAAAATTGTTATTAAAAGTGCATCTTTTGTATGTCTTTAGGAAGGACGTCATGACCACGAATGTTTTCACTTTTTATGCACCATTTAAGAATTTTCACGTTGCAAAATACAGTTAACCGTATAATAAAATTTTTGACTTTTCCAAATATGCACGCCTTTCGCAAGGTCTTTAAAAATACGCTTAGCAAAGATCAAGACGTTACTCCATCAGATAATACATATTTTAATATCAAACCATATAAGCCACATTTTCAACATTTTTTGCCTGAATGTCGTCAATGAAATAAGACTCCACTTTATTATTGTTTAACTGGGAAGACTTTTCCAAAGGACGCCAAAATGATGAACAAAGCGGCCACACCAAACATTCTTAAGTCGAAAGAACAATTTACAGCGGCGGGTTTTGATTTGTAATGGTTGAAATAAGTTTTGCGAGTCACTACCCAGAGGAATGCCTTGAACTGGTAAAGTTCTAATTAATTCATAACTACAATGAATCTAGTATTGCAGATACAATGAGTTCGACCAAAACATCAACCAGGATACTAAGGAAATTTCTAGCATTATTATCATCCCTGTGTTACCTATTTAAAAATGACTTATTTGGTATTATTAGCGATAAATAAACTCACAAAATTAAATAGTGTCCACTAGATCAATCACCAGTTTGTGTGAAGGATAAATCATAAAGGTATATGTAAACCATTACACGCTTATTTACATGTTTAGAGGTTTTAATTTTAATGTCTAGAGGAATCGATTAATATTAACAATAAATATTTATATTTTACACATTAATCAATTAGCTGTATTGATACATTTCTGCAGTAGTTATTTTAAAGCAAGATAACATTGCTTACGCTTAAGCCAGTTTGCCATTTTAAAGCGCAATATAACGTATGAACTGCAAGAAGAAAAAACAATAAAAAAGTAAAAACGTGATTTCCTTCGTATCCTGCATAACTATTAATATTCTCGTTTCTAATGAGATAATGGGAACAGTCGTACATGCTCATCTATCTATCTATCTATCTATCTATCTATCTATCTATCTATCTGTTTATTTATTTGTTTATTTATTTATTTGCTTC
>JAODLD010000094.1:1491121-1514663 GCA_026781065.1 Mormyrops boulengeri
AGTGTGAGTGTCCGCCATTCTGTGTTGGGTGTACGCCTTCCTCGTGTCCGCCATTCTGTGTTGGGTGTACGCCTTCCACATTCCATGCGCTGCATGGAGGAGGCTCCCCCTGATCAAGGTACATTTTTGGAAGTTGGATGGTTCTTAACCACTGCTTGCAGGCATTAGATTTTACCCTCTTTAACACAAGTTACTATTTTTTATGGATACAGGAAAAGAAGCATGACAAGGCATTATCAGACAGACAAGGAGTAGAACAGTATGTGAAATTATAAAATTTTGACTGGCTTGCTTTAAAAACAAACCAGCTTGAATTCCATTATATTATGCTCCATTAAGCTGCTGGTTTTATTGACAGATGGGTTTAAATTCATTTGACACTGTAAATGTAAACAAAATGGTAAGTTATATTATTGTTTCAAAAAAACGAATAATGTAGTGAACAGCGAGTTCGATTGTGAGGTAGATGCAAAGTAGGGGGATAAGAGTATCTAAGGGAAAGTGTAGAGCAGACGGAGGAGAAACTGATACAGCAAATACAGTAATTAGGGAGGAGCTGCAGTTGTTCATATGGAAAGACCTGGGTATGTTCTTTAATAACTGCTTTAAATGTTACTTGAGCCACCCCCTTTCCATATTGTGCTCCTTTTGATGTATTTTTTTTTTGTTGGTCCTGATGACCCACCACCAGAGGGGGCACTGCCGGTCCCTGGGCATCTGCTGGTAAACTGGTAAACAAACTATAGTCACATGTAGTATAAGCTCACTGGCCAGCGTTTGAGAAAACTCAAGCATCATTGCATCCACACGTACATTATGAACATTTAAGAAAGTTCCAGAATATCTGAATGTCTCCTTATGAATTTTAATCTTACTTAAGCTTAAACATTCTATGAATTCATTAAAGGTAGTCTTGGTCTGCACATGGCTCTAAATCAAGTCTCTGTGAAGAACATTTAATTTCTGCTTACAAGTCATGCTAATTTATTAAGAGAGAACTATCAAAGAATTATTTAATGCAGAGTCATTGCATTACCCATCCATTTTTTAGCACTTATCCTGGTCAGGTCGCCTTTGAGCCCCTCCCAGGCCGTACAGCCAGTGTGTGAAATACTAGGGGGTCTGGGGGGGTCCGACACCCCCGATTAACCCATCAGACTCCTCGAAAGCCTCAAAAGCAAAATTTTAAGGGGGTCTCAAGATCGGTATTGCGCAACAATAGGGAGATGGGGACCCCCCCCGAATATTGACGAGTATTTCGCACACTGCGTACAGCTGAGGTGCCCCTTGATAGGATGCTAGCCCACTGCAGGGCACGTATATCTGCATGCTAACAACCGTACACTATGGGTCACTTAGGGACACCAGTTAGCCTAACTGCAGGAGATGACTGAGTTTTTAAAAAGCCCTTTTTTCAAAATGTCAGTTTTGCCACAACAGCTCAGTCTCCAGGCTGTGAGCAGCACCTGCTAGTGTTTGTTATCTATAAGCATTTATTTAGCAGCAGAGGTGGATAGTTCAGGTCCAGAAAGTAAAAATCCAGACCAAGATTTTCATTCAACCAACCAGTTGAGTACTCTGTGATTGTGACTCCCTATGCTCAACTGGTTAGTTGAAACAAAATCTTGGTCTGGATTTTTACTTTCCGGATCTGACCTATCCAGCTCTCTTTAGCAGACATATTTATGTCAGGGTCACCTGATGTCCTTAGCTCAAGAGCCCAATTAGGATAAGATCACACTGCCGGCCTCAAGACTGGCAACCCTCTGATCAAGGACAGAGATCCCTGTCCCGCTGTGCTTCCCCCCACCATTCTGCCGTATCAGCCACAACGCGCTCTTAATGATACGCGTTAGCATGCACATGGTGTCATGTTTCGCAAAGAAAGATGCAGTGATTTAAATGTGAGTTGAGTGTGAGAAAGGGAAAAAAATGAAATCTAAAAAATCTTTAAAAATGTATCCGGATTTTTATTCACCCTCATTTTTTCACTCTTTTCTTTTATGTTGAGCTGGCATAGGACAAGTGGGTATAGAAGATGGATAGATGGATGGATGGATGGATGGAAGATCAGGCAATGCAGGATTCGCCATGTGTGTTTACTACATACTATACATGGTTCATTATGGAAATCCAGCAACACAACTGTGGTATGAGCTACAGCCTCACCGATGACTTGCAACTATAGATGCCCAATCTGGATTTATGTTATGCTTCTTTAGTTAAGAACAGCATCAATCAATCAGCAGCGATAACAGTGAAGGTGTGATTTTCTCATGATGTTTTTATTGGAGTGGATGTTGGCATTTGTTGAAATGATTTGGGAGGTTACTGCTTCCATCTGGACATCAGCACCTGCAGCTTGTCGTGAAATGTTACCGTCAAGGTCGGCTAAATACACTCATGTCATAAAATAGAAAAAGAAAACACAGAAAAGAATCCTAGAAGTTAAACCGACAGGAAATGCTCAGTGGTCAAGAAAAAATGTTAAACGATGAGTCATTTAGGCAAGGCAAGGAAGGTGTGGAAGGGGACGTACAGTGACATCATTATTGAAAATGAATCTTTTAAATATATAGATTCCTTTGACAAAAATACACCACAAATGAGAATATTACAGCAGTGCACTGCTGTCTGCTATTTAGAATGCTTATTTTAAGGACAGAGCTTACCCTCTTTCTCTATTATTGTATTTCTTAAGGCAGTATTTACTATTTCATGCAAAAATCAGTAAGAAAAGATTTGGTACTTCTCTGTTATACAGTAACAAATAAAGTGATTTAATGCGATAAAATAAAAAGACAATGATGACGAAGTCACAACCGTGCATGAATAATTTGTGTTCATTTATATGATTCTGAGAAAATCAAATAATTTACTGTAACAAAAATTATCAAAGTAAAAATGTCACTCAGCACATGATCACTCAATAATAAGTTGACACAACCGCCAGTCAAGATGACACACTATCTGTATAAAATATTTTCGTGTGTCTTCGTTGTAATCTATATTTCATACTATCCTGCTTTCACCATAACAGATAATGCTATAAATCATTATTATAGAGTATTGATTTCCCTTTCCAACTAAATCAGTCATTAAAAATTCATTTTTATATGAAAAATAATCATGTGACTGGAAGAGGTTTGTACTGTGGGAGTGCAGGGGGGGGAAAAACCAGTAAGACACATACCTATCATACATATATACACCATTAATCGTTGAATTCAGATGCTTGATTTAGACCCTTTGCCACAGGTGTATAAAATCAAATATGCAGTCATGTCATGTAGCCATGCGGTCAGGTTTACAAACATTTGTGAAAGAATGGGTCATTCTGAAGTGCTCAGTGAATTCAAGCGTGGTACTATCATAGGATGCCACCTTTCCAATAAGTCAGTTTGTGAAATTTTTTCCCTGCTAGATATTTCATGGTCAGCTGTGGTTATTGTGATATTATTGCAACTTGGAAGCATTTAGGAACAACAGAAACTCAGCCACAAAGTGGCAGACCGCATAAAGTAACACAGCGGGGTCAGCATGTGCTGAGGCGCATAATACATAAAAGTCGCCAATGTTCTGTCGACTCAATAACTGCAGAATTCTAAATTTCCTCTGGCATTAACCGCAGCACGAAAACTGCGTACTGGGAACTTCATGGAATGGGCTTCCATGGCTGAGCAGCTGCATGCAAGTCTCACATCACCAAGTGCAATGCCAAATGTCATATGGAGTGGTGTAAAACACGCTGCCACTGGACTCTGGAGCAGTAGAAATGTGTTCTGTGAAGTGACAAATCATGCTTCTCTGTCTGGCAGTCTGATGGATGAGTCTGAGTTTGGCAGATGCCAGGAGAACATTACCTGCCTGACTGCATTGTGCCAACTGTAAAGTTTGGTGGAGGGGGGGATAATCGTTTGTGATTGTTTTTCAGGGGTTGGGCTAGGCCACTTAGTTGCAGTGAAGGGAACTCTCAATGCTTCTGCATACCAAGACATTTTGGACAAATCTATGCTTCCAACTTTGTGGGAACAGTTTGAGGAAGGACCTTTTCTGTTCCAGCATGACTGTATCCTAGTGCACAAAGCAAGGTCCACAAAGACATGGCTGGGTGGGTCTGGTGTGGAAGAACTTGACTGGCCTGCACAGAGCCCTGACCTCTACCCCATCAAACACTTTTGGGATGAACTAGAACAGAGAATGAGATCCAGGCCTTCACATCTAAGATCCATGCCTGACCTCACATATGCTCTTCTGGATAAATGGGCAAAAATTCCCACAGACACATTCCAAAATTTTATGGAAAGCCTTCCATAAGGGGGGGATCAACTCCATATTGATGCCTATGGTTTTAGAATGGAATGTCATAGAAGTTCCTGTAGGTGTAACGGCCCAGTGTCCCGATACTTTTGTTCATATAGTGTAGCATGCAGATCCATTCCAGGTAATAACATGTGTGCATATATAATGTGCCTGTGCTGTCATTTCTGAGCCATAGTGTCTATAAGAGGTACAGAGTGACAATGAACTTCGTTGTTGTTGGGGGTAGGGCTGAAACAATTACTCGAATAATTCGATTCATAAAAATCCTTGAAGAACATTCTCTGCCTCAATTATTCGCTTTATGATCCATGAAACTATTATACACAGATGGCAGCGGCACACAGATGCACTAAGAGGAAAACAAAATGAAGAGACCAGTGATAATGGCAGAAACAGTCAAAAGTTTGGGAGCATTTCTAGTTGAGATTCAAAGAAAATGTTGTACAATGCAAACATTGTAAAAACCAAATTCACATTTTGCGATTTCTCAAGTTGAAATACTCCAAACTTTTGAAAGTTTTCTACCACTTGTCTCTTTCTTTCGCATCATTCAAGCGTTCTATCAAGCTATTAGCCACATTTGCTAACTTGTGCAATAAAGTTTTGGTTTTCGTGACATGAAAACCAGTATTTGTTTATTCAAAGACCTGTCTGGCACATGTGCTTTCTTTTATTCTCATATATGAACAAAATACTTATGTTATCCAAGTACTCAATTAATCGTTAAAATGAAAAAAAAAACATTAGAATACTCTATAGGTGCAAATGTAGTTGGAGGATTTGTACTGGGTGTTACTTAGCAATATGAAGTATACATCAACATTTTAATGATATGTCTGCCAACTCAGAGGTGATGAAACCAGAAGTCACACGCATATATAAACGGACGGTGCACAAACTTTCTACAGGTGTCTGCTAGATGGTTAATCACTTTCTGCTACCTGCATGGTCCTGTGAATGGGGCTTTGTGGAGATTTGACTGTCAAGAAAGGTGCTGGCAGTATTAGCTTCTGTCTCCAGAAAAGAAATTAGTTAATATCTTTACAGCTTATTCAAGCCTTGATATACACTGGGAAAAGATTCCATTTAAAAAGGAAAAGAATTTGGAAGGTTAGGGATAATTGCTACATCTGAGATGTTTATCTGTATGTACAGTTAACTGGTGTATGAAAAGATTTGTCATGGACTTTTCACAGCAGAGATAGTTTAGTTATAAGCTAATAGACCCATTGTCTTTATAATTGCGCCTGATCACAAATCACATGAATAAAACTATTTAAGATATGTTAAACAGAATCAGTCAAGCAGGTGGGACCACTGCTTTGTGCTTTTTTGGTTCATAGGTTTACATATTGCTGTGTTTCTGTCGTTGTCAATGTCTGGAAATACAACCCTGCTGGGATGCTGTGTAAAGTGTAAATAAAAACAAAATGCAACGATTTGTAAATCATATAAACCCGTATTTCATTGAAAATACAACAAATACAACATATCAAATATTGAAACTGAGAAATGTTATTGTTTTATGACAAATATATGTTCAATTTGAATTTGATGCCAGCAACATGTTTCAAAAAAGTTGGAACAGGGGCAACAAAAGACTGGAAAGATTATGTAATGTTAAAACAAAACACTTGGTTGAATATATCATAACTAATTAGGTTAATTGGCAACAGGTCGGTAACATGATTGGGTATAAAAAGAGCCTCCCGGAGAGGCAGAGTCTCTGTGCAGTGAAGATGGGGAGAGGTTCACCACTCTGTGAAAGACCGCATGGGCAAATAGTGCAACAATTTAAGAATAATGTTCCTCAATGTAATATTGCAAAGAATTTGGGAATTTCATCATCTATGGTACATAATAATATTAAAAGATTCAGAGAATCAGGAGAAATTTCTGTATGCAAGGGACAAGGCCGAAAACAAATATGAGATAGCCGTGATCTTCGGGTCCTCAGGCAGCACTGCATCAAAAATAGACATGATTTTATAGTGGAAATCACTGCATGGGCTCAGAACACTTCCAAAAACCATCTATGAACACAGTTTGTTGCTGTATCAAATGCAGGATGAAACTCTACCATGTTAAGTAGAAGCCATATCTAAACAGGATCCAGAAACGCCACCAACTTCTCTGGGCCTGAGCTCATTGAAGATGGACTGAGGCAAAATGGAAAACTGTCTTGTGGTTTGACAACCCAAAATTTCAAATTCTTTTTGGAAATCACAGACATCGCATCCTCCGGGCTAAAGAGGAGAGGGACCATCCAGCTTGTTATCAGTGGACAGTTCATAGGCCAACATCCGTGATGGGATGGGGTTGCATTAGTGCCCATGGCCTGGGTAGCCTGCACATCTGAGAATTAATGTTGAATGATATGTACCGGTTTTGCAGCAACATATGCTGCCATCCAGACAACGTGTATTCAGAGAAGGCCTTGTGTATTTCAGCAAGACAATGGCAAACCGCATTCTGTGTGTATTACAACAGCATGGCTCCGTAGTACTAGTGTCTGGGTGCTAGACTGGTCTGCTTGCAGTGCAGACCTGTCACCCATTGAAACATCTGACACATCATGAAACTAAAAATACACCAAAGGAGACCCTGGACTGTTGAGCATTTGAAATCTTATATCAGGCAGGAATGGGCCAAAATTTCACTTTCAAAACTCCAGCAGCTGGTCTCCTCCTTTCCCAAACATTTACAGACTGTTGTTAAAAGAAGAGATGATGCAGCACACAGGTAAACATGCCCCTGTCCCAACTTTTTTGAACCGTTGGTCATATATTTGTGATTAAAACAATAAAATTTCTCAGTTTCAACATTTGATATGTCTTTTGTTCTATTTTATATGGGTTTATATGATTTGTAAATCATTGCACTCTGTTATTATTTACATTTTACACAGCATCCCAGCTTTTTTGGAAACAGGGTTGTATGTCTGTAACTACAGTACAACCATGAATTTATACCTTAGTAAGAATAGTAATGGACTTCCTGAAGACATTCCATAAAACATTTGTTTGATCAAATATTCTCAATTACTCCATATCTCCATAGCGTAAGAAACTCTTTCCATTTATTACTATTTATTTTGTATAGCCCTTGTGTTTATCTGTATGACTGTTTTTAACTTTTTAATATGTTTATTGGTGGTAACACTAATGAAAAATGTCCATTTTCTGATTTACATTAGGTCTCCTCTTCAGATACTTCTGGCAAGATTTCTGGGTTTAAACAGAGTGCGTGTGTGTGGGTGTGCGTGTTGCCCTTCCACATAATATTTATTTTTCCTAAAGTGCTTATCAATTACTTTTATGGTGAGAATTTCAAGATTGGAGATTAACATAAAACACTCCTTCACCAGCAGGGAGTACCTGAAAGTGTGATAGTTAAGAAGCACATGCAAAATCACATTGAAGCTTATGAGTGATTGGCAAATTATGCCACCGTATTTGTATTTTCCAGTGTACAGAAAACAGCTACATATTATAGCCCCAACCCATCATTTTCCACCAAATAACCTGTATTAGGCAAAAAATAAGTAGCTATGAATATATCTATAATGAAGTGAATTATGTTCCTCCTAATGCATAGGCTGATATTTGTGGGCCTGCATTGGGGCACACAATATTTCACGCATCCATATTTTGGGCAGTCACTGATGTAGTAAGTAGGGACGCCGGTAACCAACCATCAGCATCAAGGTGTGGCAGATGTGGATTTATGCTTTTATTCAGTTTATTTTCTTTAAAGACGTATATACTCAAGACATGATTTATAATGATTTTACCATAGTTTGTACAGTTTTTTGTTGAGATATTTCAACAGTTTGCCCCGAAGGTACTGAAAGCTCCTTTGTAAATCTCAAACTTGTCACTTTCTATGTCCCAATCATAAGTAAATCCAAATTGTAAATCAAACAATGATACAAAGAACAACGATATTACAGACCAGTCTTTTACTATCCTGTTCAAAGGAACCACACAATGATCACAATCCATCCAACCATCAATTTTCACTAGCGGCTTATGCAGTTAAGGTCACATTTTTTAAGAGTCTGTCACAGGAATCTTGGGCCATGACATCCTAAATGAGGACAAGACACCATTAAGTCACAGATCAACAACTTTAAACCTTAGTAAGCAAAGGTGAAAAGTAACAGTGCATTGAATTCTTCAAAATGGTTCGGAGGACCCATTTTGACAGAAAGACTTAATCAATCCCCCCCCACCCCCCGCCACAAACACACACACACACACACACACACACACACACACAACACAAACACTCTCACAGTAAATAGAAAACTGCAAATTTTCCTTTTTCAGGGCAGCTGGGCGTTCTGTCAGGCCTACCTTTAAGATGGCCCCTGTTGTATTATAGGCTTGGCTGTTGTGACAAGTGAAAGCCTGCGGGCAATTTCAGTTTATATGACGATAAGTTTTTCCCTCTCTTTGTACATAAACAGATTAATTTACAGGTCATCTGTTGATAAATAGTTCTCAGGTCGCTGACAACTATGATGGTTGAACCAATGAAAAACAATTTCAGGCTTGTGCCAGCATTGCAAAACATCAGTGTTAATTCTTCGTCGTCGTCTTCTTGATGGAATTTTTCTTTGTGGCGATGTGGTGATGTGACAGCTTATATGTAAGCTCTGTCCATACAAGTGCCAATTTTCCGTCTACGTTTGTATCAGTGCGGTTCCCGGGAGTGGAATGAATGTACGGCTAACGTGTGTATGTTATGATTGTATTATTTAGTTTATATATAAGCGTATTCAGCAAGCATAAAGGTGGTCTCTTGGGGAGCTAGTACAATACTGATTTGCAAATTAGCGTTGTTTTTGCAGGATGACTGTACAGTTCGTAACAGAATCGTAAAATCTCAGAAGTGATACACATACTTGCAAATCGTACTCTGTAAAGCATTAACATCCGGAGCCAAATTTACGTTTTTCCTGTAGAAAGAACGCATGTGGTGTTTAGTATTACCAAAACAAGAAACATTGGTTTTGCATTAATATACACCAAAATGCGTGTGATTTTTACATTGGTATCATGTATGTCATATGTATTTATGCTTACACGCACATAAACACAAATACTGTGCATTTAGAAAAACAGTAGGGGTTGCTAGTATCAAAGAGCAGAAATAAACATCAAATTACTAATAAGGAGTTCATTTATCCTGTTCTACATTATAACTTTCAATTGAACTAGGCAAAAGATCTAAATAGCATCTTTGTGAAGACAAATTTCATCTCTGTTTCCTCATCAATAACTCCTTGGCAGTGAACTATTGGAATGAGTCAAACACGAGGGGTGAAATGCGGGTCAGGCTGTCTAACTAATATTGAAATGCTGCTACAGAAAGACCGAGAGAATTTGATCGTGTGTGTGTGTCTGTGCGTGTGTTTTGCGTCACATTTGCATGTATTTCCCACAAAGAAAGAAAAGCTTCTGCATTTAGGTCAAGAGCTGGCCAGCGCTGATTCTCCGTGCACAATGATCAGAATTTACTTGGACGAGCCATTAACTCTATGGGGGAGGCTCCTTTAATGTTACATCCATCTTTCTTTCTCTCTCTGTCTCTTTTCCTTTGTATCTATCACTGTATGTGTGGGTCCTGTGTGTGCGTGCACGCGGACGCGGGCGCGCGCGCGCGCGCGCGCGTGTGTGTGTGTGTGTGCGTCCGTGTGTGTATGTATATATGTACCCCTACAAAAGGTTACCGAACGGTCAATATGGTAATGAGGAGAACAATGAACCTACGAGAATAATGGAAAGTTATTTTTCATTGCCACTGTCATACGGCTTTTTGTATTTTCATTGTCTTTTACTTATATATTTATATGCGAGAAGCCATCTGAGATTTTGGGATGGGAACAACGTTGAAAGAGAACACGTTGTGCGGGGACCGACGTAGCAACTACCCGCAAACTTGTATGTTTGTTAACATTCTCCACATTTAATTAAGGGGGCCTTACAACGAAGTAGATACGAGTTAAGGCAGAAAAGTCCCATTCCTTAGTTAGCCTGTGTTTAGTTATACCCGTATCTCGCCTAGCATTGTTCGTCTTCTTAAAAAAAATATAGGAACAAAAAGGTCGAAGTCGGTGACACAAGGTGAATAATGCAATAGCATAGCTACTCTCAAAACGTGTTTATTTCTGCCGGTGCATCGTCATGACAATATAAGGGGAAATAATTGAGAAAACGTGATTTTGAAATATCCAATACTGAATACAGCTTTTACTAAATAGTGAACGGTATTGGTTTTGTATTGTTAAAAGACATCTAATATATTAATAAGTTCAACACGGTTGGTTTATTTTTTGTATTATCACGGACATTTTATTGTAGAACTGTGGATGTATTCTGGCCAATCCTACGAATGATAAACGAAATTCGTTATTAATTAACGTATACTGAGATGTCATTAGCTGAAGCTGAATTAAATTTTCTAGTGTCTGCTGTGGTGCAATATCTATAGTGTAGCACAGCCAATTAGGCGTGGAGATTAGCAGCTGAGCAGAGGCCCACAGAGGTAAAGGCAGTCTCCATTGCAGACGTTGTTTACTGTGTGACATTCTTAGGCTTTTCCTGCGGATGCAAATGTCTCAAAAATCCTAATAAAACATCAATATTTATAATGATCCCGCCCGAGCGGTTTTTGCCTGTAATGATTTTACTGGGATTTCTGTAATTTAATTATCTTACAAATTTTCTGTATAACCGAATTTGAGTTAATAAAAAGCAATCACAAATTTGCAAAGAGGGAAACGGATTGTTTCAGTGGCATTTCGGGGATAAGTCATTCAAGTCATTTTAGATAGGTTATTACGTGTGTATAGGCACTATTTACTAATATGTTCCGATGTAATGTTCATAGTGACACTTTAAAGCAATGCAATACAGAGAGCTGCATGAATACACAAACTGAAGCTGTCGGTGAGAAAGAAAAATGGGGAAGACTAGAAAACCCGTAAAAATCTAAGAAATCACGGGTCATTTCGAGCGACGGATTTACAGCTTTTACAGCCTAATAAAACTCGGGAAACGTGCAGCCAAGAGCTCTAGATGTCAACACACGCGGATTTACTAAATAAACTAAACTTTAAGTGCCGTTTGTATTATAATTCAATAAAATATGAGCAAGCAATTGTTGTTTATGAAGTGAAGACGTTCCCAGGAAGGTTTCGCTCCTGCGCTTCCCTTGTAAGTTTTCCTTGGACCTAACTTTTTAAACTGAGATTTCACGTATTATTCGTTTTAAAACCAATATATTGGTGGTGAATTTCTAATATTGTTATATTAATCGTGTGAAACATAATTTAAAAGCAAAGTGATGTGGCGTTCAGGTCATAGTGATGTATTCTTCGCTACCTAATAAATTATATTGGGCTGAGCTACGAGGTGCTTCTTTTGATCTTATGTAAGTTCGCTCTACAAATGCGCCTGTCTCATTACCTCATCCTCAGAGGCTCAGCCTTGTCTAGGCTAGGGAAATCGCCTGTTCATACCCATACACACGATTCAGTCCTACCGAACCCAGACTTTGGAGACTCTCTTTAATATTTCCATATAACCCACTCTATTTTGCAACGTATTGGAAAGAATTTGCCATATTACCCTAATGGAAACTGCTACGTGCGTATCTATAAAATGTTTGAAATTGCAATGCATTGTTAAATGGCAGGCACGAAAAGCACGTATAGAATACAAAAAGTGGGTACGTTTCGAATAAGCATTTGGTTCCTTATCCGGGGACCACATTACGCGCTTCTATTGGACAATTAGGTCACGTGGTAAAAGTAACTTTACAGGGCCGTTCGCGAGTAGGAGGGCTTTATGGAGCAGAAAAACGACAAAGGTAGAAAAATTATTTTTCACTCCAGAAATTAATGATCATGAGCTCGTATTTGATGGACTCTAACTACATTGATCCGAAATTTCCTCCATGCGAGGAATATTCGCAAAATAGCTACATCCCAGACCACAGCTCTGAATATTACAGCCGCACGAGGGACACTGGCTTCCAGCATCACCACCAGGAGTTGTTTCCTCCGCAAGCGACGTACCAGGAGCGCCAGTATAACTGTGCAAGCATCCCCGAACCCGAAGCCCAAAGGGGGCATGAGATACCACATTCAGGGCACCTGCTTGTTGGGAAAACGCAACCATCTCAGCGTGAGTCCCCACATTTACCCACGTCACCTTCTACCACACCGTCTGTGCCCTCCACCTGCAACCAAGCCGAATCGGAGCATCCTAACATCACAGTGTCTTCCAAACAACCCATAGTATACCCATGGATGAAGAAAATTCACATCAGTACCGGTAGGCAACTTGTGTGTCTTTTTTACTCTCCCTCTCCCGCGCTCTCCCCCTCTCTCTCTTTACTTCTATCACCCAGCCAGTCCTTGCAACGGTATGAGAGAAGCCTTTGAAATGACACAATTGAGGCGGATTTACGACTCGGCGCTGGTAATTGCACCCACCATAAATTTTATAGCTGTAGTGTTGGTGTGGGCAGCTCTATTGCCATGTGGTTTTTTTTTCCATTCATGTGTGTGTTAGAGGAGAGACGGGGGAAGAGTGGACAATAAAGACATTTAAGTTTTGGGACACGTAATAAACGATTTGGTGCTTTTTTCTTTTGTACAATCATATTTATTGAGGCGGGCAAGTGATACAATGAAAGATCTTAGGCTGTTGAGTAGGAGCTGTAGTATCCCCGTTCTCCGTTGTTATCCTTCCCTTTAACGTTTCAGTTCATATAAAACCTGCTTTCCCACCTTCCTGCTTATTCCTATCTTTTCCTATTTTCGTTCTACCTTTCCCCTTTCTAGTGAACCCAAGTTACAACGGAGCAGAGCCCAAACGGTCGAGGACTGCTTACACTCGTCAGCAGGTCTTAGAATTGGAGAAGGAATTCCACTATAACCGATACCTAACTCGGCGAAGACGCATCGAGATTGCTCACTCCTTGGTTCTCTCTGAGCGGCAGATCAAAATTTGGTTTCAGAATCGCAGGATGAAGTGGAAAAAAGATCATAGGCTGCCCAACACTAAAGTCAGATCCTCAGCTTCTACAAGCACATCCTCCGGGTCCAAAACGAGCTCATCAGCCAGCACAGTGGCGGCCGCTGTGGCGTCTAACATGGTGGTAGTCTCCGAGGAACTATCCAGGGTGGCCGGAGTCGAACGAGAATCGGAGGATATAACAAGGTTATAAGACAGAAGTTGACTTGTGCGTAAATGGGGTTTGCTTATAGTCCACAGTTATATAAAATGCATGTTATATAGCATGGATTAACGCGAATACCAATAAATTGTTTACGCTGTACTTCAGGATTTATTTATTTAGAGAAATAGTAGAAATAAGCTGTTTTTTCTTGATCTGTTTGGAATCAAAAGGGGAGCAGGACAATTGAGAGAGGCTATTTTGAGAGAAGGAGTCCGTGATTGTACTGTATATTCTGTCTAGTTCAAAGCGCAATTTTTAATTTATCTAAAAGCAAGATTAGAGAAATTTCGGCTTTTGATTTTTATGTAAGCTTAATTTATTTATTTAGATGTAAAGGGAAAGCTGGAATGGACGGCTTAATTCCTAAAATAAACAGGTTTTAAAAAAGTAAGCACTTTTGTGGTAATAATGTTGTGTTTTAGATTAAGTAAACTATCGTTGTGATGGTGTATGTGTGGTAATAATAGTGGTCAATAAAACGGTTTTGTACATTTGGGTCACTTTCGTCTATTAATTTTCCATGTTGGGTGATATATGGGCTCGTTACTAATAATATCAGCCAAATATATGAAAATAGGTGCCTATAGGGACTTGCCATTCAAAACGAAAGGTGGTGAATAGTGATCCTTTTAAAAAGCCCTAAAATTAGTCCTTTCACGAGAAAATATTTTGCCATTTAACCCCAACATCCTTCGGCTAAAAGTAAACTGGAAGTATGCCATAAATTTAATATTTGTAGAAGGGCAGCATTAACATTACTGGCACAATGGGTTCCTTCTTAACTGGTATTCTACACATTGTACAAACATACGTTTCATAAATCAAGTACATAATTTGAAGAATCATGGTGAATTGCTTTAAGTGGCATCCCCTTTTCTTTTTCACCTTTCAGTCTATAGTAATGTCACTGCATCATGGCTTTCGGACAGCGCGCTCCTGCGTACTATTGTTGTTCGATGATGTCGTCTCTTCTTTTCCGCGGCTGACGTCCACTTCCGTCCATTCGTGACATGTTTACACTTCTGTCAATGGGGTGCTTTCCAAATCAACAACATCACTTCACGTTGTCCGGTGCCTAGTCTTCCTGCCGTGTTAAAAGCCACAACTTTGTAGGACTGCTAAGAGAATTTGTGTACTTCACAGGTCTTTTATGTGTGTTGCAACTACATAATTTCCATATACTTTGTATGGCACAGTGATCCGCGGCTCTCTTCTTGACGTACTAATGCCAGAAACACAATGACGTTGAATTTACTGCTTACGGTCAGATTTAATTGAAAATCGATTAACCTGGCAAAGGGGGGGGGGGGTGTGTAATTTATAAGAAACATTATATAAAAGAAACATTATCAGTCTTCTCATAGCAATTCAGCTTCTTGGTTTGCATAACCTTTAACTGGCTTGGATTTAAAATCTTCTGGGGGAAATTTGAAATAGTCTAAATCACCAGACAATGTAAGGAAACTCAACCCCACTGTCATAAGATGGAGTCTCCGTTCCCAGACATTCTGATGTTTGCGTCATTCGTTTTGGTTTCGCAATTTTGTTTTTGATTCCTGCAATCTACTATAGTTGTTCTATTTTATGCCAACTCACTTGGATGTTTTTTCTTTACACATTAATTGTTATTTCAAGATTCATTATTTATAAGCATCAGTTTCAGTTTTCATCTGAAGAGGCGTGCAGTACGCCTATAACATACAGAAAAATGTGTGTATGTATATATCACCCTACAATTCGCCGTTCGTTTGTGTGTGCCTATATATATTTTATGAAATAAGACTATATGTACATGGGCCTATATTTGAAATCGCCGCGTTTTTTCTGAAAAATTATATATTAATCTTTAGTAATAGGCCTGTGTTATCGTTGAATTATTTAAACAAACCTATCAGATTGACGTATCTGACAAAATATAAACAATACTGTTTATTTTTGAATATAATAACCTACAACAAACTACGCTGAACGATGTAGTGAGTTGGTTTGGAATGCATGATCTTTTTGTGACACGTGAACATTTCAGTTCATAACCGAAACTTTATTTGTTTGTTGGACTTCAGCGCAATGTCATGCATTTCATTTTATCAAACGTGCCCTAATGACAAAAATACTTTATAAATTTATCTTGAACCCAGTTTAGTATAAAGGTAGCTCCCCAAAACAATTGTATGGTGAGTGACAAAGCCTTGTTTCCAAAACTAACTGATATCGCAATAGGATTTCCACACTCTGGCGATTTTAATTTTCATATGTAATTGTGACGGTCTCAGACAAGATGACTGTTTCACCACCTGGTCGAAGACAAAATGCTTTAGAAAACAATTCAAAATAAAAGCTAGGTATAACTAAATACCCTAATCCGGAATTTTGACTCGGTGACTAAACTTAATTATTTGTAGCATAAACAATACAGGAACTGTTTTTTTTGTTTTTTGTTTCTTTTTTTTAAATAAAACAATGAAAATACAATTTTCCCGCACCGTTTCTTCTTCGGTTATAGCGCCCGAAGCGCGTGGAAGCATGCAGGCCAGAGAAGAATTCCAAACCCGTTCTTTTGGCGGACAACAGAGAAATTAATGTGCCAACGACGGACCCCCACCCCCAGCATACACACGCATAGGCATAGACACAGACGCGCAAACACACACACAGACACACACAGACCACGCTCCCCATCCCTTTTCGTTCTGTCGCTTGCGCGTTGTGTGACTGAAAAGGTACTTTATTACGCCGAGAAGGCTGGGTTCATGCCGGGGGCAGCTTTTCCGTCACATTGGGCTCACTTCAGCCCGGCTGGCCTTCATAACCCTGTGACCTGGCTGGTACTCTCAGTGTGTTCTTACTTTTTTGCTGTCCTGTTTTCCAGTTGTTTTTGTTTGTGATTGGAAGAATATACTATATAAAATGTTAGATATAGGCCTAATACAAGTTGAATAAATAGTTTTAGATGTGCACAAGAATCTTACCGCTTTCCTAAATCTATCCGATTTTATCGGGAAAATATTTTTTTCATAATACAATGCCAAATTCTGTTTATGAAGATAGTAAAGCGAAACCTGCCGAATGGATATGGATGTAACTGACCTTTGAACGTTTATTGTTGTTCGTGTTTTGGTCTGCAGCAGACTGAGGAACCAAGTCTTTTACTTTATTTATTTACCCGCAAATCACATTAATGTAGTGTATTTTTATTCCCTCTTATTTGTGAATGGGTAATTAGAAATTGGTCTACTAGTTTCATGTCTCGTGCAGTCATAATACATTACGTTTAAAACGTGTTAAAGGTCAGCAGAGGTTTTACACAATGGTTTAATCTTCCTGTCTTGTAAACTTGTGTCGGAATTAATGTACCGCAAATATTAATGACATAGGTGATATTCTAGCTAAATGTTCTGTACAGAGTCATATACACGTAACGGTATTTCACTTCTCTAAGACGGAATGACTTATACGTATCCGTATATTTGAAATGTATTTGTTCATTTGAGAGTTAAAATTGGTCTACTTGAAAGACTGAATTAAGGCATACAATCAAACATTGATGTCAACACAAATTTTCAATTTCGGTTTCACTGAATGAACTCTGGTGCCAGTAATGAAAACTTATTAATTTTTGAATATACATTCATCTTAATTTTAATTGTAGTTAAATGTTTTATAACATGTATATCCTTCCATTCTCAAACCGCTTATCCTGATCTGGCTCGTGGAGATAAAAAATAAACAATTTTATTCGATTAAAATGTCGCTGCAGCTCACGTGCTACATTTTCCTGCAATTCCGCCGAAAAAAAATCTTTTTGCGAACAAAATTCTTCATTTCAGTAGAAATATCTGTTACCAAAACGAAAGATAGCTGTAACTGGTCTCAGTGGGTCTTCCTTCCAAATGTTTATCTTCTGGAAACAATTATCACGTTTATTAAAAATTCTACTTATTTGACGTATTTTGTATTACCACCGAAGAAATGTATGTATTATATATGCATTATACATAATCCACATACATACATACTCAAAAATTCGAAATTCAAGTGCTGTACCAAGTAGCCTCTATACAGTCGAATTAAAGAAGAGCCAGTTGTTTCCAGCTTTCTTTAATTTTAAAAAGTAACAATACACTTAATGGAAACACGCGAAGTTAACTAGAAAACAGATTTCACTGATCAAAGAGAACGATTTCCTTTTACGCCTTATATCGGCCTAAAGTGTGATTTTGGAATGGATTTTGATCTTCTATAACGATCCAAATGTAAATTCAAAATTGTCTGAATAAAATTTAAATAAAATAAATCAGATACTTGGTGGGTCCACTCCTGATAATGACCTCACAGCAGATTCGGGTATTGTTACAATATAACAGAGCTGAGGACGAACTGAACAAATTGTGTATGAATTTCTTATGAATCTAAATTTCGTGTTTTGGTGTTGATAGTTCATGGTGGTTCTTGTTTAAGGCAATTTTTCTTTCAGTAAGGTATAACTAAATTATTGTTTCGGTTTATTTAACAATTTCTAGTTAGGTTTTGAAGAAAGAGATGTATCAGCCTGTATTACGATGAACAAGCATTTGCGTGACTCAGACGCACAAACGTGTTTTAATAACAAAATGTAAGTAAAGTAGAATATTTACAGTATACATATATCCTGGCCCGCGACCCTGAGTAGGATAAGCGGTTAGGAAAAATGGATGGATTTATTTCCTGGGCTTCCCACTCATGTCTAAGGTCATATGTAGTATGTAAAACGACGTAACGGTATTATATCAATAAAAGTTAATGGCATACACTGACAGCAGGAAGTTCATATGGTGCACAAAAATATAAAATAAAAAGCAAAGAGTAAGAAATGAAAACAGAAGCTTGACACTTACAAATCCACAATTAATCTATGTAACTATTATTTTGATTTAAAGTTTCCTACGTAAGTTAAACTAGCTGATTCTCTTGTGCCGTGTAACAGACAGGTCGGGTGAGACCGCATGTTTTGTCTCCAATCGAAAGGCTTTCGGTGGTTTAGGACGTCTGCTCAGTGTAATTCCTGTAGAACATTCCGCGGTAGAAAACTGATTTATAGTTGTTAAGTTTTTTTCCGCCCTCAAACACCCCACACGCCAAACTGAAAGCTGCTTTTTAAGCATGTTGAGGAACGTGCCACGGTCAACAACCTAAGTACTCAATAAAGACCTTAGTCATAGTGTCTAAGCTAATCAGACAATATCACGTTTCTGAAAACTTGATCGTACCTTTCGATTCAAAGTATACATGTTAAAAATCTGCATACGATCCGGAACTTGGAATTTCAGTATAAAGTTAAAATTTAACAAAAACGAGAGTGTACGACACAATGTCTATGGCAGTAGACATGGGAGCTTGAAGTTGAATCCAGGGTCACCCAGCTATTGTGCAGGAACAGGGGGCGCTCACATTGGCTGAAGTGGCATGTCATAAATCTGGCCGCTCCTCCATTCAAAGTGGCCGCGTTCTCAGCAGATGTTTGTCATCCTTCCTGCATGGGTGCGACTCTCTACGCCTGTGCGTATGTTGAAACGGCCTCTCGCCTCCCCAGTTCCTGAGAAGCTCCGCAATCTTCCTTACACCTCCTGTTTAATAAAGAACTGTGATATCTTCAAAATAAAATTAACACCTAGTGGTGATTAAGGTGAGGGGACAAAATGGGTTCAAATCTGAGGGGCGCTGACTTCAACTTATGAAAACGACTGGAACTTTCGCGCTTCAATGCATATCTTGTAGTAGCTACGAATTACGCTCTTCCACCCCTATAACCTTTCAGAGATACATTGCTTTCTAAAACTGTTTATATATTAAATAAATTGCAATTCACTCAGTATTACTCAAATATTTTTCATATAAATATAAATATTAAAGGTTATAAATGAAATTCACCCTTAAAAAGTGAATCTGTCTTAAATCTTCAATGAAAAAACAGAACTAAGTGGTAATGACAATCAGCAAGAAATCTCAGTCAAAAGAACTAACTTGCGAACTTCCCATAATATTGAGATGGATTCACATGCTGTATTTTTCCGAGTGCTAGGAAATTTTATGAGCCACTCAAAAACACTCAAGGCTAAGGAAGGTGTGTATATATAGTAATTTGAGTAAATAAATTGTTTTGTTTTGTATGTAGTATCTAAAATCCTGACAAAAAAATCAGCCCAGTGAAAATCACATTGTTATATAGAGTTTTCAGTTTGTCAATTGTTTACAACAGCCTGGATTATCATCATCGTTGATTTTGGTGTTTTCTTTTTGAGGTGAAAAAAGTTTGAATTCGTCGGTCTTCGTGTGTTATAAGGCACTCCCGTAGTGAACAAAATAGAAGTTCCCTTGCGGAAGAAACTTACGTTTGTTTACTTCCACAGATGATTAATTGATATTATATGCTTAATATATTGTATTGGCTGGAATTTAGCACTGGGACATTTAGAAAACACTTCAAGTTGGTAAACTTTAGGCTAATTTTAGTAGACGACATGGAATTGAAAAGGAAAAAAACATATATAATTGTGATATACAAAGTCGAGTAACTCCACCTCTGCATACATCGCCAAAGTTCTTTCCGTGCCGTTTGCACCAACGCTAGTCAAACTTATTGAAAGTATCTTTTTAGAGATTTTATTTGTTGGCATAACCGTAACTATTCTGCTCCTTTAATTACATATTAATTATTACATAATGATCAGATGGATGAAAATCTAAATTATTTACATTATGTGTTTTCGAGTCACCCTTTCTTTCAATGAATGGTTGTATTTTCAGACAATCCTAAATAATAAAAAAGCACCTACGAAATAATGATTTATTTAACAAATAAAAACCTGTAAAACAAACATATGATGCGATCTATACGTTTCATGTGTTTTTATAATAATCTCACGTTTTTAATCATTCCCATTTTCCCCTTTTGCATACCTACATAGTAACAGCAACGGACCGACTAGAGTAGAGAACGGCGGGCTTTGCGCGAAAGAAAAAAGGCGTGATTTATGGCCGCGGGGACGGTTCAAACAGAGTTCACGAAGAATTGCCTCGTCCTGACGGCCAGCAGTTGATTTGCTTTAACAGTCTTCTGTTGGCAATTCATGCGTTTTCGTTCAAGATCATTTTTTCCCAATAATTGCAACGATGGCCATTTGAAATAAAAATGTAAAATATGATTTAAAAATCGAGCAAAAACTCACATGGGTAAAACAGGAAATAAATTTGAATATCTTAAAAAAATATTGAAAGAAGGAATAGGGCGAGTGTGGTTAATTATAAACGGCGGTCGACAATCAGTTTTAATAAACTAAATTAGAAAATTGGTATCTCTGAAAAAGTTTTTAATAATCAGAATGCATTAAAATGGTTTAAACGATATTCTTTTCAAATAAAACATTGGTAAGGAAGGACATTTTTCGTTGGCGGCCACGGGCAAAGAACGCCGTCTTGGACTTATTTTGAGTCCTACAGGCCTACCATAGGATACAGGATCAGAATATCTTACCTCACTGTACCTGTTGTGCCCTTTGTCAGCTTTCGACTTGTACCAAAATATACAGTGTGTTGTGGTTTCATTCCCACTAACCGCATAATCTGTATGATTGGCTATTACAAAATAATTTACATGTGTCATTCAGTAAACTGCGAAATATCGATCACATGACAATGTTTTATGCAAATGATAAGTGGAATAACTTAGTTTAACTTGATCGGGTTAATTTTAATCAATTCGAATAACAGCGTAAATTAACATTCGACTTAATTATGATTAATGAATTATTAAAGTACTGAATTGTTCAGGAGCCGTTAACTATAAAGTACTCTGAGTGATTAAATAATTGATTATATTATAATAGTATCAAATAAAATTACAGGCAAATCTGAAACGATGTATTTCTTTCAGTTTAGTTATAATACTCTTCCGAAAATCTTTCCGAAAGTTGTAAAACAGGCCAAGATCAGGGACAGATCGAATATAATTTCCCCAGTATTATTTTTGTGAAAATTACAAATGGATTCAAATGGACTTTTAGAAATCTGAATTGGTATGTTAGAGACAGTTGTTGAATCGGTTACTCCTGGTAATGGCCTCTCAAAAGATCAACTATACAGAATCATATAAACAAGGGCATATCAGTTGCGACAAACCGATAAAAATCGACTCGTTGCTGGGAAATGATCGTTCAGACAAGTGTTACTGACAAATGCATCCCACAGGACGCAGAAAGGGGGCTGAACAATAAACAGATATATAGATAAGAGCAACGTATACAGTGAGTAGCCGCTGTACACATTTTCACGGCGGCGGGCGCAAATCCAGCTGCGGGTCTTTCTGAGAAAACCACGCGGATTTTATTTTTTTCTTCAGATCGAAGCTTGCAATTTAACTGAATTAGTGAATCCGAATAGTCCCATTTTGGCATCGTGTGAGTTTGACGAGATTTATAAGGATTTCCCCTTTAGGCCGCTAACCATCACTTGACCAATCAAATATTGAAAATAATGACAGTTTTAAAAGATATTAGAAGAAGGAAAAGTTGATGTGAACAAAAAATATGAGTAGTAGTCTAATGTTCTGTTGCGTACAGTTCAGTCACCATTTATTTTGTGAAAATCATGCGGCCAGATTGCTATCACCCATTTTCATCAAACACGCACGCCCTTTAGCGCCCCCACTGCCAGCAGTGTTGCCCTAGAGATATTCGCATTTTTCATTTGGAGAGAGAAAAATGAAACTTTAAGTATCTCTGGAGCAGAAACAAACGTACTGCATCGAAATTAACTTAAAGTATTAGAAAGTTCCATTTAATACTCATGGAACAGATTTTTTTTTCAACACTCATTTGAATTGTTGTATTTCTTTGGATTCTCGTATTTTTGCGTTGCATTCAAGACAAAGAGCATGAACCAGTTTGTGTAAGAATAGACTATTTTACATTTAGTTATCATTGGGCCATGCTGCTGTAGCATAAGGAAGTTCTTATTAAATTTAAAGGAAATCCACGCTGACTCAACAGCTGAATTCACATTATATTTACGATTTGAATTATTTATTGGGTATTGAGAGTCATAAATGGTAATAGTTGCAACCCAGTGAACACTTTGACTTCCCTTTGATAAATGGTAGGCCTAATACAAAGGAAAGTCGAGGACTGTACTGGCTTTGTATTCCTGGTAGGAAGCATAATTATATTATCTAATATCATAACATCATAATCAAAATAGCACAACTGTTGTAAAAGCAAAATCAGATAAATGAGGATCTGATAAATGAAGTAAATCTGTAAATTTTTAATTAAACATTTGTTAACCCACCATTCAAAAACCTGTTTTGAGTTTTCTATGTGGGTCAAGTTTTAAATGTGGATTTTTCTTTTATCTTTGTGTTGTAAAACACAAGTCAGATAATGTAAATGACATGAGGGTTTTACCTGATCTGACCAGGCTGGATTCTATCTGATGGGACCAGCCAGGGTCAGCTTGGGTTTGCATTCTTCTCGTCAACATCCATCATTAGAAGAGGCAAACACAGAGAGCAATTAGTGTCAGGTTAACTCAGTTTAAGCTGCAGGACTAGGTTGGGTTACCTAACAGTTAAGTGTGTTTGAATGTATCTGTATCTGTGGGTATATCACACACAGGAAGGTCTACCATTGTTAACAACACTTTATATATCATCATACATCTGGTATGTCCATGATACTGAGGCACGTAAAAATGTAGTGAACAATGGCCAGTTGCCTGTGTTTAATGTCCATTATTGGAATAATTATTCAACAGAGAAATAGCAAGATAAGGAAAGAGCTAACCACATATAAAGGTGGTGCCCGGTTTTTATTTATCCATCCATCCGTCTGTCCATCCATCCATCCATCCATCCATCCATCCATCCATCTTTCATTAATGAGGCACAAGGCAAGTGAATCCTGGACAGGTGACCAGTGTATCACTTATTTTA
>JAODLD010000094.1:1514763-1551099 GCA_026781065.1 Mormyrops boulengeri
TCCATCCATCCATCTTTCATTAATGAGGCACAAGGCAAGTGAATCCTGGACAGGTGACCAGTGTATCACTTATTTTATACACTGAAGTTTCTCAGCATTTCAGGTTGAACCTCCCTTTGTTGTTAATGTGTGTGTCCATGTACTTATATAAGCATGTATACAACGGCTAGATAATGAATTTAACCTTAAAGATGATTCATGTTCTGAGAAACTGCGGCCCTTATATTTACCTGCCCAGTTGATTGCGTTTAATCAGTTGTGGATGTGAGTGTTACAGTCATCACAGAGATGCAATGGTACTTAGTGCTGTACTACTTTGTTTGTCAGGCATTTGAAGTCTGAGGGTTTTCTCATAAGCTTTTAGGTGTCTGGTGGGTGGTAAATTGAATTATGGTATTATGAGTAGCCTTGGTTTATTAAAGAAGTTGTGAGTCATGAAACTGCAAACATGGTTTGCGAGAACACCTATTATAATACCAAACTATTCAGTTTTTATTTACTTACGTTTTACTGGCATTTCATTATGATGATTTTATATCGGTACCTGCAATAGTTTGTTTTTTTTTCCTCAAGAATGTGTATAATGTCCTAAAAAGTATAAATTAAAAACACGATTAAGGGTAACCTAAAATCCCATTATGCATAGTTAAAAACTGCACTGAAAGAGTGCACTACAGCAACATTAAAAGGGAATTTACAAAAACAAAAAGGATCGTTTACAGAAAATCTCCTGAGTGTGCACAGGAAATTGTCCTGCAGCTTGGTTTAAACTCTCTCCCTTGATCTCCAGATAATTTCCACCCTCTGACAATACCTGCGGGCATTTTTGCTATTTGCATTGGAAGTCTACAGGTTAAACAGAATAAAATTGATGTGCTTTGCAAGTTGTTGGTATTTTCCCAATATCAATTTCAACACCTGCTATGTGTCTATCAATCTGTCATATGATGTTTCAGTGTTGATATTTACTCGTTGTTGATTTTGGATGAGAGGAGCGGGGCTTCCTCACCTTTTTTTGGTTTCTAAACTTCAATTTCCTATGCAAATTTGGAGCTATCAAAAGCTAAAGAATAAACAAAATGAAGGCACTATGCTCACTTGGAGTACAATTCAGCCAAGCACATAACAGGAACCAATACAGAAAATGACTGTTTCCAGTAGTATATGGTAGATATCTTCTGCGGTAAACATGATGATAAATGAAGCCTCTAAATCCCACTTGAATTCAATTTTAATCAACAATAGTAATCAGTCAATCAGCAATAGTGATTCAATGTATTATTTCCACATCTTTTCAGCATTTAATCATGTCTGAAGCACCCGTGGTTTGAATTGTACTGTACTATAAGTGTTGATATTTAGAATTTACAAATGCATTCGGTTAACAGATCTCAGATCAGGTGTCAAAACATAGATGAGTAATAGCAGGAATAATTTGTCTCTTTGTGGCTGCTGCTATGAGAGCGAAAAGCTGCACTTCTTCTTGTGTTTCTCATTGTGTACATTCTTGGAATCTATGGCTAGGGGCAAGGCTTGAAAGAAAAAGGCAGACCTCCCAGTACAACCCGAAACATATTTCTTAGAACTATTTGCTTAGAACGTGCCCAAAACCTCTTTAGATCATAAATTTCTCGTGAATTGTATATGCTGGCAGCCCTTCAGGATTGTACAGATTTTAATTATCGTGCCTCCGACTCCCGTTGATAGACGACATATTGTGCCTGAGGTGTTTCGCTCTGAGGCCTACGGTGTCACAAGTGATGGAGGCCTCCAAACCCAAAGTGGGGAGGCCTGCCATACATTGCCAGGCACCAAAATCCTACTGGTTAACACGATGGTTTCTATTGGGAATAAGCTAGTGGGCAGTGGCAAAGAGCAAGTAGTAAATATATAGGTAGTATCAAATATTTAAATTCAGTAGTTAAAATATCTGCATGTTTCACAATTATGGCTAGCTTCCAAAAATAAATATACTTTAAAAATCTGATTGCCCGGTAGGTCATATTATGATGGCCTCTTTTAAAATTATATGGTGTGTAGTGAGGGATTTTAGGAGAAACGACAATAATACACATTTTTGGATTTTTTTTTTTTAATTATACACATCACCAAGGACTCTCGGTGAATGGTTCTTTCCAGTATATGTATGTATTCATATAGTGTTTTTTAGAATAGCATTTAGATTCCATAAGGACTGTACATGTTTTATATATACAAGTGTAGATGTAGTGCCAGTAAATGTATTGATTTTGAGTTTGCTGAAGTAGTACGGTCAGTCTGCACAGATCCGGCGGAAATTGATGCTTATATGACGCTGGCTATGGCTTATTATGGATTATTTTCACTCTTCTGATGATTTGTAATGTTTTTTTTTAATGACTGCACAGCATAAAAAGCAGTCTGCGTTTACTGCATGGGTTTCTTCCACCCCCATTATGCTGTCTGCATAATGCGTACCATTTCCATACTTACCCCTTTTCCCTAACCCTTGTTCTCCAGGTGAACTAACTCCCTGCAGCAGAAATAGGAACCGTAACTTCCCTTAAATGGAGTGTCACCTTCAGCAATGGGAGCTGGTCAGAGTCCTACAGCACACGAGATGGGGATGCCCAAGCCAAGGGCCGTGGGACCCCCATGTTTAAGCTTGACATGAAGAGTGATGTGAAAAGGACCCTGGACCCCTAAGACCTCTGCTTGTCCTGGGATGGTGACATCTTTCCCCAAGCTTCCGGAAAAGCATGTCTCTCTCGGTACAGGACATGGTGGATCCTCTGTTCTCGCAGGCAGCTCCATTCCCAGTGGATACAAACTCTCTTTCAGGACTGCGCACCTCGGTCAGGCCTCTGTGTGAAGAGCCATTGTTAAAGCTGCTGGGTCTCACTCTTCCACCTGGTGTGACGTCACCGCAAAGCAGCGCTTTGTAACGACTGTCAGAGAAGCCACTCCTCCTCACATCTGCAGTGCGTTGAAAGGGACCAGCTGTATGGATCGGTACGCCTGTGCAGAGAAACACGTGGTCGGCCACTGCTGAGCTTTCCACTGACCGTTGCGAAGTGAGAATTCAATATGTGTTGAAATATTTATAACCTTGGCTGCCAAACAGTCAAGTGGGGAAAGTAGAGACAGTATTAATAGATATTTGTTCAGTTTGTAGTTTATACTCCTTCAAAAGAGGTTTCGAAAGGGCATAACAATGGACTTTAATGGACTAGAATGTATTTTGTCCAGTTTATGTCTATGCATAAACAGACAGGCAATAAGAAATCCCATTAAATGGACTCATTTACAAAACAGATTTAACCCAGGTAGTCATTATGTCAAAGCATCTGGTAATTTGTGTGCTGAGGGATCAGTTGTGAAAATAAAATCTGGAAACAATGACAAATATAGTGCAAAGCCTGTAAGACTTGCGAAATGGCTCAGACGTGTTTTTCAAATAAAACCTCATGTTGCTCTAAAGCATCTGTCTTTACTTTGTCCGAAGACACAAACATCTAAATTTAGGTGCGCCGTCTTCCAGCGTGGCCTATTGTAATTATTCATCCGCAAGGTATTTAGTGTGGAACAGCTGCAGTTTCAGGGACCTCCCGCTATCTGCTATACAGGTGGCATGTGCTGCCCCTGGGTCCGGGGGGGACAGGTAAACGATGCCCAACATGGAAAAAATGGCCTGCTGGCAGAGCGCCACTTGTATATGCTGGAAGTCCCGGTAATGACACCGAACACGGCGGAGCCTGAAATCGTTTCCCGAAGCATCACCCCCACCCACCCCCCAGCCGTGTGCTGGAAACGCAAATGATGTCATCACGGATGGGAATGATGTGCTTCGCTCCGTACCCTGACTGAGATCATGTCGTTTTTAAGCACTTCATCGAGAACATTACCTGTAGTTATGCTTTTAGCGCTATAAATCTCACATTTTTTTCCCCCCTAAACCCATTGGATTAAACACACATTGCATGGTGTCTAAATTAAAAATGTTTATCATATGCATTGCAAGCAAACATGTGAAAAACTGGCAACAAAGTCTGACTGACTGACAAGTACCAGACTGTGCAAGATAACATTACAGAAGTTGTGCATGTGTGCAGTGAATCACGAGTACACACCTTTCACCATTTCTCCCCTTTTTTGTTTGTTTACTTCCCAGTTAGTGCATGAATTATACTGAGGAAAAAAAAGTGGTCATCAGCAGTGAGGAGTTTTTATGTCTCATGAAAGCCGTTATAGGATCATTGCTGCCTGTGAAGTTCACGCTTTCTCATGCCTATTGACAAGAAAGTTAAGAGCAGACATTAAGACATTTTTCGTAAACAAAAAAAAACATCATCTATCATTCACTGTATACTTTTATTAGACGTGGAGAAGGAATCTGAGTATTCACAACTATGCGGAAAAAAATGACGGTTTAATTTCCTAATGTGTTTTTTCATTCCATCCTAATTTTCACTGTGTATGTGTGAGAGAGATGGAGAGATTTCACACAGGGCCTCCAGGCCATGGCAGACCTCAACATGTCCCACTTCTCCTTCTGAAGATGTGGTTGTAAATTTCACGCATATTCAAAGGATTTTATCCAAGGTCTGGATGCCAAGAATAACAGTCAATCCAGACAAGAACTCAAACTCTGTTTAATGCACTGCTTAATTCAGCTGGAGCTGATCAGGGCCTATTTGTTCCTGCAAAAAAAAAAAAACTGCTGAATTCTTTCAGACCATTAACCAGTGCTTGTTGTGACAATTTGAATTCTTTCTCCTATTTTGAATAGCGGTATTTTTTGCTCTTGTGTTTTGGCACAAACCCCTGGGAAAAGTTGGCTAACAATATCTTTGAGTTGCGTGACCAACAACAGAAAATTAATCTGTTTTCCGACTCCCTGTTGGTTTGGAAGTTATTTTTTTTTAACAGTCATGGGGACTGTGGGCTGGGAAAGCCTGGATTCTTTCATCTGGGGATTCCCTTTTCCAGACTGGAATGAAGCAGGATGGACAACCAAGAGCCATCTGAATAAATACATGTGAAGTAGCTGCTTTTTTTCAGAATAGAAACAGAAACTCTTTGTAGCACCAACGTCTAGGTCATCAACAAAATAAAAGAATATTGTAGTATATACTGTAGGAACATCAGGGACATGGAACAGGGGGTCGGATGAACCTGAATCACTCCTCTGAGACGGACAGTAGACCAGCCTTCCTCCCACAAGCAGACATGCACTCTGAACACAAAATCAAACTGAGAACACCAATGCTTATTCAAATAATGGAATTTCACATAAATGTTAAAGAACGTAAAGGACAACGCAGCTGTTAAGTGATGTCCCAGGCCTCATGTTATACATTCGGTCAGTGATTCATTCATGTTCCATACCTGCTAGATTCTATGCCGGGTCACAGGGGTTCTTAGCCGATCCTGGAAACAGCGGGTGCAAGGCCCTGGCTTATTCCCTGTAGCCCATATTGTACATGAGATATATATTTAGGCACATACGAGTTATATTGAGAACATACAGAATATACATACGGTACTCATATTTTAATACATTAATAGTTACAGTTCCTCCAACAGCCACTAATTGTTTCAGTTAGGGGAAAAAAATCCAGTAACATGTGACATTTACCAAGTCTGGATAACACAGCAATTTATGGTGAACACAGTGAGCAAAGCGCAGATGGACCAGATTAATAACAAATTGTAGTCATTTCTCCTTCCCAAGACGGATGGCACCACCCAAACACGTGTTTTGATGCCTTAGTATCCATCTTAAGCATATTAAAGTAGACTTATGTCCAGACTTTGTCATTTTCATTTGTAAACTAAATAAAAAACTGAATGAATGGCTTAGTTATAGCTGAAACAAACCACAGAAACCACATTTAATAGCTGGTGAGACACAGTTACACAGTGGGACACACTGTTGAAAGGTGGTTTCTATTATGCTGGAGAATTTCCACAGTCGCACTTTGCTGGATTACTTAATAACCTTCACTTTCAGTGTCGTCCTTACCATCTTTGGGAGTCATGCATCTGGCCTCAAGCATGCACCTAAGATGCCTATAGATGGAGTTCTGGGTCACCTCTTCTTCTCAAATTGGTGGTCGAACCTTCTCCTTCTACCCCAACAGCAGGAAGCCATATCCTCACTGCAGTGATGCTACACGCTGATCGTGTCCTATTTCTTAATCAAATTTAAATTATAAATCTGCTAGACCAGTAATCAATCCTTTTTGGCTTTTGCCCAGCAGAAAACAGGCCCAATTAAGGCCATGCCAGGTGGCCAGGAACTTGTTCTGAACCTTGGGGATTAGCTCCAAGTTTGGTTCCCCGGGTGGGACTCGGACCCCTGCTGTGGAAATTAAAAGGAGAATCTGGATAAAGCTACAAGCTAAGTAACAAACACAGACTTTGATTCAGCAGATTTTGAACTTAGCTGACAAAATGTAAATTTTTTCAGTCCAGACATTGTCTTGACTACTGGGCACTTAAAAATAAAGCCACAAAATAAAATATTAAGTAAATTGTTAATTTAATTTAAAAGTGTTTCAAGTGCCTTAGTTTCCTTGCTATTGTTTATTCTTCTTTTAAACCGCAGGACGGCTCGCACAGCTCACTAAGCGGAAGCGCAGCGAAGGTGCCGCTGGCCCGGGTCTCCACGTGCCACGCCTGCAAATTCATAAAGGCAGCGCCCGACGTTAACTGGAGAAGTTCAATTTGTTTAAAGCAATCAACCACGTTGCCGCTGAGCTGCGTCGAGCCGGGCGGGGAGCTAATGCTCCACATACATCATCCCGCTGGTGTCCGTAGCCGCGCGTGAACAGGAGGGGGGGGGGGCTTTATTGGGTAGCTGGCCTGCCGGTGACCCCCTGGTTGCAGCTTCAGCAAATGCCGTCTCAGTTCCACGATGCTCACTGCGTTGCTGCGAAGCTCCCCACTCTCTCCTCATCCCTCCCTCCCTCCCTCCCTCCCTCCCTCCATTTGTCACGATCCTGCGAGAGGCACCATCGGAGACAAAGACAGGAATGCTATCAATTCAACCCCAGCTGTGTAGATCAGACACATCCCAACAGTGGACAATGTGTACTTCAGGCTAGAATTACTGCATGCGAGTAGCTCACGCTGGATGCAAAAGCACGTGACAAAATCTTGCATGTTAAAGATGGAAGTATCCATTTTACCACCCGGTTATGCCGTGTTGATTTCCAAAGGGGTACATGTGGTGTTGGTGCAGCGGGACTAGTCAGCGCCTTGAAATGTATAACTCGGCATGAACGAGTAGAGGTTCAGTATAGGACTGACAAAGGACTGAGGGGTTTCGTTATATTTATGAAAAGATTCCGGGGGGATCCCATAGAGGCACAGCACACAGAGAAGCAGAATCACAGGAAGCCGGGAAAAAAAAATTAGATTCTTAGTTTGTCTTTGTTAAGAATAATAATAATAATAATAGAGATTAGAATCTAAGTCTAAACAACCTGTAAAAAAAAATATCTTGTGGCATAATTTCTTGAATAGCTGTACCATCGTTCTCTATCGAATATCCAGCATTGGCTCTTATAAAGAGACTTACTTATGAGACAAGTTATACAATATGTAACATACAGCAGAAGCTAAAATCTGTACGTTTGTACACAAAATGTGTACACACACACACAAATTTCACTGTCCTAAGTTTAAGATTAATATAACGCTATTTCAAATCTACAGCGATTAAATGCTATAAGATACCCATCATTGATTCAACAGTGACTTATCTGCAAGAGTCGCAGTGCTCACGCAGAACACTGGAAACCTAATGGACAGTTCCTGTATTTTTCAGCAGGCGTTATTACAAGGCACCGCAAGGGCTGCCAAGCCAGTTAATCAGGACCATTCCTGCCGTGACCAGCCTAGCATGGCACACAATCACTGCTACACAAGGAAACACGAGCAGCTATGTACATCCCCGGCAAGTACATGGGGAGCTTTCTGGGGCTGTCAGGCTGACTGACGCTGCCTAATCATTTTCATGTATACGCCAAATAGACAATGAGTGAACACTCAAACACAGGGGCTATTCTATATAGTTCCTCGGCTGAATGAGGCGCTCTCCATGACTGTAACAGAGCTTATCATGATATTAGTCCAGGGCTGTATCGCCATACGCTGCCTGTAGGAAGCATTCACCTCATTCGGCTCGGTGAAACGGTGCATTTCAGTGTTTTTCCCTTACTGTTTCACAAATCATTGAGAAAAATAGCTATAAAATACTTGGTCAGCTAAGTGTTTACACTTACACTTGAAGAAAGTATGTCCATATCAGTAGAGTCCATCTGGATTTTGTGCCATAATTCAAGACAATTCCGTCAAAGCTGGAGGAGGAGCCTTTGACATTCAGGCTTCAAGTGGGCCACTCAGAAACTTGTGCTTTCTTCTTAACAAGCCACTACAGTATAACCCAGGGTGAGAGCATCGGGTCATCTTGCTGATAAATCTCAGACTTGGCTCTACTGCAGATTGCAGTGTGTTTTCTTAAAAGGTGTGTCTGTATTAAGACATTTATCTTTTAAGAGGATAACAGTTACACAGCCGCCTACTTCATACCAGGTAGGACGTTACATAGTGTATTGGGATTTCAGGAGATGTAACAAATATGTGAATAAGTCATCTTACCAGAGACTCATTTTCCAAGAGACATTTAAACAGGATTTCCCACTTTCTTCCTGTCATATACCATACCATAATATATAAAGCCTTTGTTGACCTGAAAATAGGACTTTTTTCCATTCTTTGCTGAGAAATATGCTTGTCTTTCAGAGATTCCAGTGGGTTTTGGCCAGTTTTTCCAACTGGCGAAATCCACCATTATCTCTTTGAATGACCTTTGGACTCCATGGATCTGATCTTGTGAATTTTTGAACGCCAAGATAAAAAGAGCGTACGTTTTTGTGGGAATGTCATAAGTGAAGGGCGCTGGAACATTCAGGTTATTACACAGAAAAATGTGGAAGCACTGACCTGTTGTAACCTTATATAATGTGAAAAAAGCCTTCTGTACGCAGTTCATGCTTCATACATCGGATAAATTTATATCCATTTAAATTGAGAGAATCTACAATAAAACACACAAATATGTAGAACTTTGGCATCAGAAATTTAAAATATGTGAAATGTAGCTGGAAATTTCATCTTATAGGGAGCTGACAGTTTCTAGGCATCTATAAAGCAAAAACAAAAGCTGAAAAAGCTGTATCCTACAACAAAGATGAATGTTTTACAGACAGTATTTTATCAGTATTCTCCAGAAAAGGCACACTGCCAGGCCAAAAAAAAGCTCTCGTTGGGTTTAAAATGCCACTTTTAAAAAGACAGAGATTTGTTGTTTTTGGTTTAACAGCCTCTCACGTCATTAATTTTGTTGCTGTCCGGAATGTTCTGGGACGGAGTGACGTTACGAAAAGGCAGAAGGGTGGTGGTCGAAACAGCTGGTCCCTATGTATGTTCAAAACACGCCATCTAGGAGGAGATGTTTCTGCTGCAGACAGAGATACATGATAAAACAATAATCCATCTAGCAGGTAATACTTGTCATCAAATTTCTTTCAATTATTCTGCTAGTTATTAGACGATGGGTAATTTAAATGTGGTTCTTGTCCAGGAATCCTGATTATTCAAACACAGAGTGGCATACCCAAAATAGAAAAACAACAATTTAAAAGCATATTTCATTCATTCATTCATTCATTCATTCATTCATTCTCCATACCCACTGGTCGAGTCCAGAGCCAATCCTACAAGCAACAAGCACAAGGCAGAGAATAGCCTTGGACAGGGCGCCAACCCACCACACATTCACACCTACGGACAGTCTGGAACATCCAATTTACCTTAACGTGTTTTCAGACAGCATAGAAACCAGAAAACATGGAGAAAACATGACAACAACATGCTGAAAAAATATAAACCCATTTTATAAATAAACACACGACAGTGTAATCATTAAAAATAACGCTACAGTGCCACTATTAACCACTGGCTCATAAAAACAAGCCAGTTCCTACTTCCTGCTTCCCACATACAGTATAGATGTGACGTGGTTCAGTTTTGGAGCAATACTAGAGAAACCATGGAAGAATTACTCATTAAACCCTCATTAAAAGTGGAGTCATGCTCCATAACAAACTACACTGCAGTGCGTTTCACTGCATTGGCACTTGGAAAGTACCACTGAGCACAATCCGGGTTGGACACTACCATTTGTTATGAGGAACAGGTAAAGTGGTGTGACTCCAGCTGCCTGACGGTGATGCCAACTTGAATTCATTTCTATACGAAAGGTCAACTTGATTACACTGTTTCAGTTGTTATCTAATAAAGGCCTTTTAATTAATTCACACCGAGCAAGGAGTAGGTACTCTAGTTAGCAAGGGACTCACGTTTACATTACCGGAATGGAGAGAAATTGGTTGTTGCAGGCAAAAGTCATAATCAGTAGTTGGAACTGCTAGTTTCACAAGTTTAAAATGAATTAAATTTTTATGAACTGAATTTCTATAATACGTACAGGAAGATCATGCCTCATACGTTGCATTTTTTCTTGTTTGTACCAGATGCAACCCGTTACCAACAAATACCGTGTCTCCTGTCTTAACACAGCTCAGCAAGTGTGAATGAATTTATATCCGAAGGTAAACGGAGAAACCGCAAAGATTTATTTACTGAAAGAAAGGCAGGGGGAAGGTAAGTACGTGAACGCTGCATGACCCCAAAGCTGACACCAAGACAGATAAGAGTATCATGCAAATGAACATTGTGAGCAATTGCATTCAGTCACCGTTGCTTCTAGAATTCCATCGCCACCCCCCCCCAGCTGTGGCTACGCCTTCACTGCTATACGCTGTAAGAATGTGTTATACGGCAGCACTCATTATCAACAAATGTGGCCATAAATTTCCTTGCAACTGCCAGCAGACAATAAACCAAACAATAATCTGTTACATACAAACAACGACCGGAGTAATTGTAACGATAATAATTTTGGTTGTTGTCAGTGACGAAGCTCTCATTTTACATACGTTTTGTAGTCCGGCCCATTCTCTTTAGGCTCCGAAAAAGATGCAGATTGCTATCGCTGCTCTACTTCAAAACCGCGACGTAAGCCCAGGAGCATGTTCCTAAACTGGGCTTTTGGGCGAAATGCAAATGGAATGAGACAGAGCAGAAGGACAACGACAAGCCATTAGGACGTCCACAATCATTCCAAAGTTATTCATTCTTTTAGCTAACCATTTCTGAGGCACCTGTTTACTTCAGCAAAAGAGTTTCTTCTAATAGAGACCGATTAAGAACTCAATGAGCTGATTACAAGGTAGCTCTATTTATTGTATATTTATCATCATTAAGGCTGCATGAATAAACATTTATCAAGGAGAAGTAAAATTGTGTGCAGGTATCCATTGCAAATAATTAACAAGTGAAATTTTAAAAAATAATCCATGTTTTCGCACCTGAATCTTTTTAATTTCAGAAATGGAAGTCAAATCCTCTGGAAACTTGGACTGAAAAGAACTGAGATGCACTTCCATTTAATTTCAGATTTAGGAGCACAAGGAGCAGATGAACTTGGCATAAATGAATCACTTGCAGATGAAGAGTACTCCATATATCTGCTATAACTGCATAATCAGTACAGTCTATCCGAAGAAGCTCATGCAACAAGGCGGGGCAGACCCTGTATGAGGCGCCAGTGCATCACCGTGACAAATCATTGATGATGAACAAACAAGAGATCAGTTTGTAACCAACAGTTAATATGTGGTGAACTGATACACAAGTAAGAGCATAATATTAGATTATTTGTGTCCCCTCACGTAAAGTGTTACCCATTTAATCTAATTCTCAAAATATTATTTCCTTGACCTCCTGTTGTGGTCTGAAAACCTAACATGTATGTGCCCATGCTATATGAAGGACATTTATTTGCACAGCTACCTTTATGTCACATACAGATTAAAAGAAAGCCACATATAGTCAATAATATCAGCAATTAATGAAGTGCAAACAGATTTTAAAGCCTGCCATCACAACATTTACGTTCCCAACACACTCACTGACATATAAGCATAACGTCAACAAGGCTAATCATTTCATCCGTATTCAGTCAGCTTCTCCAAGTGACAACTGCAGTAATTTCATTTAGAAAAACATTAATCTCATTTGAAAAATTCATATTAAAACTAATTATATTTTTTATTAGATAACAGATAAAGGTTGATCAAGGTAGCTTGGCGGGTAGCACGATAGCTGTCTATCTGTATGGTTTAGTGTTTCCAATTCTTGAATCTCTGCATGTTTGTACAGGGTCTTCGCCCACAGGCCAAAAACATATAATTAGAATTACTGCTTGTACTCTCACTGCACAGACTGCAAGGGCCCATGGTGATATGACTACTGTCGCCAAACACAGGGTTCAAACCCAGTGACGTTCTGATAACAGGTACAGAGGCCTGACCCCCAGAGCCACACACCACGATCCGGGGGCAGGTTTCATATGAACCGTTTTCCACCATTTTCCTCTACAGAATGGATGCACATCAGTTGATTGTCGAACACAAAATCCATTTAGCAGGATGACAATCCCCTACGTGCCATTTTCCATACCAGTCATCCAGTACAGTGCTGCACGGTATATATTGTATATTCTATACATACTGCATTTTGCATTCTTCTGACTGACTACTTTGTTGTTAGTGCCTTAAGATCAACACTGAAAATGCACTTTTTATTCAGTATGGAGGTTGTGCATTAATATCCACTAGGGGGCTCAGAAGGGACCTACACATTTGGTGAAATTGCACACACTTAGGAGTTAATTAACCCTTATGTGTCATTTTAATTGAATTCAGGCAACACAATTGGGAACCTTTGTGCATGTAGAGCACATTTCTTTCTCTGAATCAAGTCCCATTTATCATTTTACCATTAGTGTTAAACATATTATTTTAAACACCCCATAGTCAAAATCCTCACTGTGTTGCTTTCTCCGTTATTTCCATCTAAGAATACATTAGTGTATAAAGAAACTGAGTTTTATTTCAACATACACAATAAACAATAATGTTTTTTTGCTAAATTTGTATGCTCACAAAAGATACCTGTTATTTTTCCAGTAAATAAGGATTCATTCATCTTCTCATATATACTATATATAGTATAACACGTTACAATGAGTGTTGCAAGATTTAATATCCTTATGACATTTTCTAACTTGCTCTGTGCCTGCCTACGGCTTTACCGTAAAGTCTGTAATTTAGTGTTCACAATTTATTTCTTAGCAGATGCTTTTATCCAAAGCAACACACTTTTTTTTTCGAATGCAGGGTCAGACAGAGTCCCTAGAGCTGCTGTAATTAAGGGTCTTAATTAAGGACCCAATGACCCAAAAAAGGACCCAAAGATCACTATGCTAACCATGGGATTTGAACTGGTGACCTACTGATTACAGACATGGTGTTCTAACCAGCTGAGCCACAGACTACCACCCCCGAGCTTCCAGTAACAAACAAAAAAAATATTAGGACTCACTTCTAATTTTAAATGTAGCAACGTTTCCATACATCCAACTTCTAACTATTTATCCTGGTCAGAGTCACACATGGCCTGGACCCAATCAGGACACACAGGGCACAAGGCTGGCATACACTCGGGATAAGTTACCAGTCCACTGCAAGGCAAATACAAACACACGTTACAAATCATTTATAGATGCCAATACGTTTATATGTGTGTCTATGGACTGCGAGGGCAAACCTGCATAGTATGGGGAAAACAAACTCAGATGGGGTTCAAACCCACAACCCTGCGGTGTGAGGCACATTCCCTAGAACACCAAAACTGGTTATTAAAAAAATCTGATGGTGCCAAAGGTATATTTTACAGAACTTTCACTCAATCGGGTATCTGGTTTGTTAAGGTAATACTACCCTGAATCACTAATCCTTTGCCTTGTATTGCATTATACTTACAATTGTCCTTACAATTAATTCCTTTATTTTTTTATTAACTTAATTAACACTCCTGTGTAATGATTTCCATTAAAATCAGATGCAAGCGCTGAAGAGTTGACTGTTCACTGATGGAAATGGATCCATCCCTAGTAAAATTAATAGTTGACGTATCTCTGGAGTTTAGCATAGCATTGCATCCAAATACCACCACAAACGGTAATTCAACAGCAACAATCACTACATGAATAAAGATTTTACAAATGCACTTGATTCTTCCCTAGGTTTACCGCAACCATAAAGCAGCAGATTTCCATCCATCCTTCATCCAACCTGTTTATCTAGTACAGGGTCACAGAGAGCCTGAAGTCTGTGGCAGTGAGCGCAGAGGAACACCTTGAACGGGAGACTAATCCATCACAGGGCACAAAGACACCACAGGCATTTTAGAGATGGCATGTCTTTAGAATGGGGGGGGGACCCACACGACATGAGGAGGACATGCAAACTACACGCACGCCTGGACGCACGCGGGTACACACACACACACACACACACACACACACAGGAGGGGCAGATTTTGAACTCCCAACACCGGTGGCATGTGGAAACAGTGCTACCCACTGAGTCACCATGCAAGTTTTTAGTAATTACACTCACGGAAGGTGGCATCAGGTTGAGGGTGGGCTCTAGCCCAGACGGTGGTCTAAACCTTCCATTAGTGTCATGCAAAAAAGACACAAACTTTCACCAGATTTCGCTGTGTGGATCCACAGTAAACAAAAAGACAAAAGGGCCATTTCAGATAGATAAAAGATAAAAGACACCTTTACATGTGGTATATGCTGAGACAGCAGGCTGGCCGTGTCAATTATATTTTCCGTGGTTTATGAATGAATGAATGAATGAATGAATGTTACATTTATACAGCACTTTTCAAGACACTCAAAGCACTTTACAGAACAAATCTGGAGCCACCACCACTGTGTAGCACCCACCTGAATGATGCAACGGCAGCCTTTCTGCACCAGTACACTCACACAGTAGCTAAGACGGTGAAGGGGCAGGAGAGAATTCACCAATTAGATATAGGGGATGTTTAGGAGGACAGATTTCAAAGGGCCACAATGGGTAATTTTTGCCAGGACATCAGGGTACCACCCCTACTCTTTCAAAAGATGCCCAGGGGTCTTTTATGACCTCAGAGAGTCAGGACCTCAGTTTTACATCTCATCCGAAGGACTGCACCATTTTTACAGCATAGTGTGCTAATTACATATCACATGGTGCATTACCCAGATTAAAGTTTTATTATGCCATGCATTATAAGCTTAAGCCACAAAATAGCTATAAATTCTAGGTTTGAGCACCCCTCGTATGCATTATGTATGTGATTTTAAGAACTTATAATTTGCTGTAAGTTTTGACGTTAGCTATGCACGTCAATCTTAGTTGGTAATTGCAGTTAATGGCTACGATGCTAACTAGCACATAAGGAGTTTCCAGTGCACAGTCTATTAACTTAAAACAGTCCAGTACAGGGACTGTGTCTTTTACAAGGTCATTAACAGTTCGCAGTAGTAAAAACAATCATTAAAATTAAGAGACTGTTTCAAATTCTTGTTAAAAAGAGACAAATATGCATGTGTTAAACCTCTTTTAAGCTTCATTCAACATAATATGACTTATGAATCGTTAGAAACAATTCTTAAACTCTTACATGCATGCGTGTAGAAAAAAAACCCATATTTTTGACAATATCTGACAAATTGTGATATTTATCTTAAATAATGGAAGATTTGGACCCCAAACTGCCCTCCATCATTTTAATGTGACATGCTGTTAAAATTTGCAGGCTTAAATTGCAAGCACTTTGGGAAAAGCATGAACTAATAAGCAGATTTTGGGAATGAAAATGGGGCCACTTATCCCTGTTGTTTACATTGTTTTCTAAATGGTCACTGACGCTCCAGGGTTGGCGTTGCCGTCTCCTGAGATGCAGCCCAAAAACTAGGATAAATCTCTTCATTAGTATGTATTATAGCACCTTTCCGTTTATGCTGAAGAAAAAACTGCTTATTACAAGTCAGGCTGCCAGTGAACTGTTAAGCAACAGCTGTCAGTGACCTTTGCACTGACCCGCGTGGCCTCCTGACTCCTTCATGAGCTTTGATCAGAGGTCTGTCTTAGCCTGGAAGGCTAACCACAGAGAAGACCTATGTTAATAGGTCAAAACTGCTATATCAAACTTTATAGAGCATTTGATAGTTATATTAAGCAGAATCCCTGACCAGCAAGACACCACTGAGGTACCCTGAGCAAGGTATCACCCCCAAGCACTGCTCCAGCTGCCCCCTGCTATGTCATGACGTCACATATGGGATAAATGCAGAGGACACATTTCGTTGTTGTGCACTGTGTGCTGTGGTGCGTCAACAATGACCACTGACCACCAAATTCAGTTCTCTCTGTATACAAAACTCATTTTGGGAAAATACATAAATCGTGACTCTCCTATAAATTAATATAAATGTCACCTTTCATTACTCAACCTAGCCTTTTTCCCAAAATCCCAAACCTTTTCTTTATATTAAATAATGAGTTAGCGCAAGCCTTACATTTTTCAATTTATTAGGCATATGATTTTGTTAATTCTAATAAATACGTAAGTAACTAACGTGAAGCGGTCACCTTTAAATAAAAAGCTGCGAATAACTATCCTCCATATGTATCACATATTGGCCTTAAACCGTTACACTTCCCACTTTTTCCAGTAGTGGTGGCACTCAGACCAACGTCCCACGCATAACATTTTTTAAACAGAGCTATTCATAAACGTAATTCTTCAAAAATGCTATTTCTTCATAAGAGATCTACGCCACTGAATCTGCTGCAGAGACTATACGTTAAGTTAATGAAAAGCTACAATACAACACAGATAAGAATGAATCATTTCAATTAGTTCAGAGCAATAAGTTATACAAAAAAATACAAATGAAATTGTTTAAACTCGAATGTACGTTCCCGATTAGTTGGGAAGTTGTTCGTAATTATTTATGTAAAATTTAGAGCCTAGTTAACTCATTTAAATTTAGAGCCTACTGAAGCCCAATTAAAAAGATAAAATAAAAGCATGCATAACGGTACAGTAACCGACTCATGTTCAGTCCGGATGTACCTTACGGAGAATCTCCGGATCACACTGGATAAGCATACAACCAGAACGGAAGGGCAGAATATGGACGTGATTTGCTGCGATCTTAGCGGTAGTCTGTAGTGTAAGCTGCCATATTTCATCGGCCGGATGTGCAATCATGGGACAGCAGTGGGGCCGTAAACAACGTACAGCCACGTTACGTAACGTCCGCATAGAGTTTTTTTATTATTAAATCAGATATTTAAATATTTATTGTGCTTCTCATTCTTTGTTCATCGCAGAAGTGTTGCATAGTCAGTCTTGTTTATATTACAGTTTTTTGGTGTTTGACATTAAAAGCCAATGTCAGAAACGAGATTCATAATCCTCTCTGGTGAGGAGAGGTCAGCCAATCAGATCAATGGGGTGAATGCGCACGCATAACTTAAGGGTGCGCAAATAAATATTGACAAACATTTTACACATGAGTGCGCTTCCTAGTTTTCCACTAAAATGTGGTGGGGAAGTTTCTACCTCACGTCTTTGTGTTTACAAACAAATCCTTAAATTAAGGTTTGCCGTCACTTACCATTGTAAACCCATCTGTGTTTGACCGATGGTGACTTTTTGATATGTGGATGCGAGAAAAAACGCAGACGCAAGGTCCACTGGGCACGGAATTCAAATATTTATTTCCAAATTAAATGAGTCTTTCACGGGGTAATAAAGGTAACTGCCTGGTGCGGTCACAGCCTATTTATTGTTACTTGGAGCTCAGTTGTTGTTCCTATCGTAAGTTATTTAACCTACAAACCACTTGGGAATGGTTTATCAAAGTATTCCTTTTCGCTGTAAATGGAGAGGGCGGGCCGGGTAAGGGGGCGCAGAATGCCATTGGCCAAAGCTAAGAGGGCACGTCATCTTAAATTACGGATCGAATTTCTTGGCAATATTTGTTTCCTCTTCGACTGTTATCCCGGCCCGGTGAATGTATTCCATTAAGTGTCGAATAGAAGGACAGCTCTAAGGATGCTAAAGCGGCAAGGAAAATGAATTCGTACCGAGACTTACTGTGCAGCGGGGACATCAGCACTCAGTGTGCTAGAGTTTACTTCCCAGCGGAGGTCAAGCTGCACAGCATGGATCAAAGAGCAAGTCAAAATTTAATTTGTTGTAATGCAGAAGAAAACAACCTGGTTGGCACCGAATTCACCGTGCAACACCAAGTTTCAGAATTTCACCACGCCACCCCTACTCCCGCCCCGACCTCCGCTCATCAGTACAGCTTTTCGTATACTACCAACACCTTGCAGTCCGAGAGCCTTGAACTACCCTTCAGTACCGGGAGCGCTACTACACGCACCTTCTCGCAAGATCAGAGCTACCCCTCCCCTTCGACTTACTTCCATTATTCTAACCCCGCCGTTCACTCTAATTTTCCCGAGTTGGACGTAAGTGGACACAGATTGCATTTGGCTAAGGAAATTCCAGGAAGCTTTTCTGGGCTAGACTTCGCGCCGGAATTGCTTGACTCAAACTCTCAGGTTTGTTCTCAGGAGGGAACAAAGATTCCCTTGACAGTTAAGGATAGTTTTCACCAGGACCGTGTCAGCCCGCTTCATGAAAACCGTTACATCAGCAAAACATTCCAGTGGATGAAAGTAAAGCGAAATCAACCCAGGACAGGTGAGTTAAAAAATGGTCACTTTCTCATGAAGTAGTTTATCGTTGTTTATCACGATTGCACTAAAGATTAACACGAATTGTGTCGATGAGATGTGTTGTCATACATGACACGTAACACATTAAGACACAAAGTCCAAACATACACACATGGACTTTTGGTGTACTGGTATTGCTTCACTCTTAAAATAACCCCACTTTTACGCACATGCATATAATGGATTCGCCAGCCTGGAGCCAAAATGGGCGGAATTGAGAATAAACGGAGGCTGTTTTTGTAACGGTGAGTAATCTGGGAAAAAGATACACCGATAATCATTCCTTAACCAAGACCTTTCTCTTAATTAAAGCAGAAAGGCAATATGCTTTAAACTCTGTTTCTTTTAATGTCAGCACATTTAGGGTTTCAATATCAGATGTGATTCACTCAAGGATTACATTTAAAGCTGATCAAATGTATTCTTCACGCCATTTTCACATTCAATAACAATACATTTTAGATAGCCCACTTACAAATCATCTGAGTGTTGGTGACCAAGGCCTTAATTCGGGCCCTGGCAGAAAGGTATCAAGAGGATCTTAGCGAAAATAATTCCGACACAATCGTTTATCTTTCATAGACTACTTTCACTAGAAGTTTGACTTCTGTTGGGTTCATTTAAAGTAACTCTTTGAAGAAATAAAAACTGTTTCATTCATAAATACACCAAGCTCTTCAGTAAGCACAGTAAAAAAAAAAGATACAAAACGATTGAAAACGTTATTAGCAACGAAAAGGGGTCACTTAGGCTAAATCTTGTACTTAAGTCTTTGAATCGGGTTTTGGGAGTTACAGTTTCTGTGCTTTTGTCAGTTAGCAACAAACTGAACTCTGTTTACCATCTGGTCATGAGACTTAGCTTACGTCTCTTGAATTTAAATGATATTTCTGAAAGGAGTACACATCCTGGCGCAGTATCTCCTGCTTTTGCTAGGATTGATTCAGACGCATTACTTTCCCTGTACTCGTGTATTCCCAGCGCGCAGTTCTTCAATTATATCTTGACAGTAGCTGAATGACTATGGGATGGAGCCCAGATGTATGACCCAAGGTCTGTCGATAGTTGTCCCTTTTCCCCGCGTTTCGTCACTAAATATTTACCTTGACAATTTTCCCAGCTGAGGAATACACTGTTTTGTAAATATACCATTATTACATTTTTGATTGCCTCTTTGAGCGTAAATGAGGACATTTGGTAAATTGACATGATCATTTCTGTCGCTGTATTGTTAGTGTTGGGATGTTCGGCGTCTTGTACTTATTTTGTTATATATGGCGTGCAGAAATCTGAATGTCACGTTTAATAGGGGCACAGATCAGTACAGTGGGAAATAGAAGCCACCCCACGCACGCACACACACACACACACACACACACAATATCGCGCCCGACGAATAAGGTAACAGGTGCACAGTTCTAAAGAGCCCGGATATGGTTCCCAAACTGTATTCTTCGGAATGAAAGCAGTGTTGTCCTGTTAATCTCCTGCAACGAAATTTTGGCAACACCTGTTCAGTCACATGCTGGATGTTATGACAGCCCATTATAAACGACTTATTATTTCCTGGTCTACAAAATGGAGGGCGGAAGGTAGACCTGAAGTGTAGGCCTACAATAACAATGAGTCGTACCTGAGCGTTTAATGTCCATATTAAGGGTTCCCAAGCCTGTTTAATATGCAATCTCGCGTGGGTTGTTAGTGACTGTGCCCGCTGCAGTGTACCATTTAATTTGGAAGTATAAACACGATATAAAGAGCAAACACATATTACATTGATGAAGGTATTTTAGGAGATTATATATATACGATATGATCCTACTGCTTATGGAGAGTTAAGAGTTGTTTCAACAACATTAGAAAAGTGCCATGACCGCTGAAGCACGAATCTGTATTGTGATAGCTTTAGTTTTATAGCCGCCTACTGTTTCGTGTCATTTGTTCGGTCATATACCTATCATAGGCAGGCTATAGATAGGAAATCAAGCCTATTGACTCCTTAAATCAATATTTGTGTATTTGTTCATATTTTAAACGAATAACATGCCGTCAAATCATATTTTATCAATTTACGAGATGTAGGCCTATAAGTTTAATTTTTTTTTGGTGCTTTTTCTCAAGAATAAATGGTAATCTGAAACGTATATCTCATGTGCTATTAACAACCTGCAAAACACTTGTGTTTTATGCCATATTTCTGGTTTATTTTTTACTGCTTCATATTTGAAAAGAAATATTTCAGGTATTGTCACGCAGTTTTGATGTCAGTTAATGGCATGCTTTATTCAGGTGTAACTGGTGACGGTTTGTCTTGCCGCAGATTCTGCCGTTGCGTCCTGCACGATACACTCACTACTGGTATTAAATACCGGAGTTTTCAGATGGTGCGCTTCAGTTTAATCAACCCCAAATACGAGAAAGCCACGGAGTACCTAATTCATGAATGTTTTATCGAACGAGCTGTTCGATGATTACACTGTTGGCGGGTTTGAGAAACGGCCTTCAGATGGGCACAGAAAACTCAAAGAATTCGAAGTACTAGCGAGCACTGCGGAATTCTGACCCTGTTGAACTTGTACCTTTCTTTAGGTTTTTTTGTCCTTTCGTCAAACGTTTTGAAGCAAATTGCTTTGTATGGCCTACACTATCTTAAATGTAAAAAATCAATAAATCGAGTTGATCTTATGACTTAGACTAATAAACCAGCTAAAACGAGTAATTCGAATTCATGCGCGTGCTGTTTCGTTCCCCGTTGTCCAACAGGAAGCCTTGGTTCGAATGACTGAAACTGTTATACACACTTGTGATTAATTTAATGTAGTTACTACAGGTTCACGGGTTTGGATTTGTTAACCACAAATATCATATTTTCTCACTTAAACTAATGAGCCCATTACTTCTTTATATTCCTGATTGTCATTCATGGGCTGAACTTGCCCATAATAGTGTAATTTCTCTTATGACCCTGGTGCTATGTTCTTATTCATCTAGCTCTCTTGTCATACTGTATTTATCTCCACTCTTTGCCAGCGTTATTCTTAGTGTGGATGTTTTTTTTTTTTTTTTGCTTAAATTGTTTACGCATCGGTCATATATGTAATGCATTGATAAACTCAGTTGTGATCTCCATTACAGCAAAACCCCTGACGGAGGTCGGCGGAACGAGATGTTTTGGCCTGAGCCTCGGTACCGAAAGTGACCACCGCAAGAGTATCACTCAGGATGGACTAAATGCCAGCGGGGCGCCGAGGACCAGCTTCACCACCAAACAGTTAACGGAGTTGGAGAAGGAATTCCACTTTAACAAATACCTAACCCGCGCGAGGCGGGTGGAGATCGCCAACGCCATGCAACTTAACGAAACGCAGGTAAAGATTTGGTTTCAAAACAGACGGATGAAACAAAAGAAAAGGGAGAAAGAAGGCCGCCTGCTTGGGTTCTGGCCGTCCTCGAACAGTAGCCAGGATGTCTGTCGTATTGATAAGCCGGACAATGTCCCCTCTCCTGCCCCCTCCCCTCCTCCAAGCAAACCTTTATCAAAGGACATCCTTGCAGGATTGTCTCCTTTACAAACGGAGGTCTGCTGGAAAACTGGCGTTGATTACACTATTTGATTTTATTATAATCATAACTGCACACATGTAAATAGTTTTATTATTTAATTCTATTTATTTAGGACGATTTTGTTAGATGAATGCTGTTAAAGGTCATTAAGAGAAAATATGAGTTATGGAAACGCCATAATTAAATTGTAAAATAATTTATTACGTTTGAGTACCTTAATTAAGAACAGTTTGCACTTGAATTTCTAAGCAGTCAAGTTGTTGAGTTAAACAGAATCGTAGCCAAAGTTCGACTTGTCTGTATTTGCGCCACATCCTTCCGCAGGAATCGAACGCTGTAATGCTATGTACAATCATTTCCTGAATGCTAACATACAGATTTATTACATTGTTTTTTTTTACTTGATCCAGAACTAGCCTTGTCGCTCTGAAGGAAAACACAGAGACTTACTCACTTAAACTGTCCGCTTCACGAAGTGATTCTGTATGCGCCATCTATCATTTACATTTGTATTCCTTTTAATGCTGAATGGTGTACAATTTAGTTTTTGCGCATCGACATGTTATTCTTTCTGTGTCTTGTGTTTGTTCAGAGTTTGATTTTCACTTCTGTGTGGAACTTTAGAAAAAGACTAAATTAAAAAGGCTTTTCATGATCTTTATTTTCAGGTCATTGAGGCTAGACGGTGAATTTGGTCTTGCACAAATACACACAACTCTTTTATCATAAATGAATATACAAAATTAAGAGCTACGAGAGTGAAATACTTGCTACTGTTAAACACAATAAAACGACTCTATGCATGAAATTGATTAATTTTGGTATTTTTGGATAAAAACTGTCATTTATTTCTGACGAATTAGTTTTCCAGTTGTATTTCATTAAATTTTTTTACCGTATAGGCCTACATAATATGAACCGGGACATGCACTTTCTGGAGATTTCTGTAAATACCGTATTTAGCTTACACTGTCGACTACAGTTCACCATGGATTCCATTACTTGAATATCTGAATTCTTTAAATTCAGAGCGACGTTAAAGTTCCTTGAAATTGAATTGCGGTGATACATACTTGCTTTTTTATTACCATCGGTAGTTAATTCTGTCATCTCTGAAAGACTAAAGAAATGAAAAGCTTTGAAAACCAATATATTTAAACTCTCTGCCTTTACGGGTTAATTTATCCGCGGTTGAAATTCTTGGCGAATGATTCACACAATTTAAGTTCTAAAATCGTGCAAGTACAATGAAAAAGCTCCAAATAACCGAATATTACATTTATGTAGCAGTCTTCCGCTGTACATTTATTGAATCGGGCTCGTGCTGTAGCGTCAATATTAAATTCTTACAATGAATTTTGCTCGCGTCTAATATACTTGTCGGCTGCGTCTATGAAATTTTGTAAAGACCAAATTTCTTTTGTCTTACAGTTCAGTTGTCAAAACGTTTTATATTTTAAAAGCGAAATAACTCGCATACCGAAGCAAAAAGGGCCTTCATAGCCATCACCAAATCAGATAATTAAATAATTAAAGTCTTCTGATGTCGCAGCTATTGTCATATATTTAATGAGCTTTGCTATATCAATGGCGATGTACTGTAATCCAATACTGATTGGATTCGTCCCCCAGCTTAGTACTACCGATTTTGTAAAATGTTTTTTTAATGTAGCATACATTGTACCTACACTCTGTGCAAAAGACACAAACCTCTTTTCCATGAGCGATACATATACTTACACATATCTATTCATTTTACCACGCATGGTAAAATATGTAATTTTATTAACATCTGCAAAGGACTGTGGGTTAATTCCCACGTTATTTACAGTAAACAGTTTTGTAACAACAAAGTGGCATTTTAAATTCAGCGCTGTCCAAGGCATGCTAGTTACATAAACACGATTTACGAGTTACAGTTTTGTATAATAAATCTGACTGCGATAAAGTTAGACTGTGTAAAGGGTATATATTATCATTCAGTCTCGTTTAACACACAATAAAATTTTATTTTGTGTTGAAGGCGCCTAGTGTTTTGCTGCACAAACTAACACGTATGCAACATAACACGGCAAATTATTTAAGGTTAGCCACTCAAAAAGTATACCATTGGTAGCCGGTAGGCCTATACGTTGTTTGCTACGCAATGTAGAAAACAGGTACTACAGATCTTACATGCAGAAAGCGCGGCGCACCGCTGGTTCGTTGGTAAATTCGTATTTCTCAAAGGAAATAATTGTAATACAATGCAATGCAAAAAAGCAACCAAGGTTTTTCTCATGCTATCATTCCGTCTACTGCCATATTTAACAAATGAATCTCATTTAAATTCAGTTTCTTATCGGGAATAAAATAAAATATTAACATTTACACTAATGTATTATTGCAGTATTAACTTGTAGGCTTGTTTTTTGTTCTTATGTGTCTCTCTATAAGATGGCAAAAATGAAAGATACTGAAAAGTAAGAGCAAGTGATAATTTTAAGATGGCAATTAGTTATTTTAAACACCCCGGAACTTTGGACTAGTTCGGCCGAAGTAGGTTTACGCAAAGTCAACACATGGAAATATTAAATACATTGTTTGTTTTTGTAATACCATGGACTACGGCTAAGGAGCAGCGCGGATTACTTTCCGTATAATAATATCAGCAAAACACTGGTTGACAACATTTTTTCTTATTCTTATTTTCCTATTTGCCCGCCGAGTGAAATCCCAAGAATTAGTGAAAATTCTGATCAGCAACAGAATTAAACACGATATCAAACTTATTAATGAAATGTAACCACCAACAAACTCGATGTTGTAATGGAAAATGGTGGTGAAAATCATTTTTGAATTCTTTTTTTTATATTGGTTGCATTTTTACCAATTGGGAATTTATCACAAATTCTATGTACGTACATAGTAATAATGATAGGAACTATATTAGAAGCGACAAAGAACATGAAATAAATTCACATTCGCCAAAGAATAGGAAATTATTATATGGTTTGACAGTTTGCCTAGGTAATTTTCAAATGAATGCACCATGATTGCATAATTAAATGTATTTTGGCAGGTGGATTTTAAACCTTCAAAGCTCACAATGCACGCGCCTTATCAGACTAACAAATGCAATTCGCTCCCTAGTTCAACTTTCACCTCTTCACCTCTAACTCGTCTTGGGAAAAGGCTGACCCGGTCACTGGCTCTCGGTGAATCAAGAGTCCGTGTTCATTTGTACAAAATTCCGCGAGTGCCATATTCTCTTTCTATCAACTGCGTACAACGTTCCAGTATTTTTGAGACTTAAAACTGCCAAATTCACGTGAAGCGGACTGCTTGAATGACTGGTGTATCTCTACGTTTGTAATATTAAAATAAACTTGACAAAAATACGACTTTTACACCTGTAAACCATCTTAATGGTGACATAAACAGGTGTCTCTGAGTCATAAAACTAATCAAAATCTTCATGCCATTTTAGTTAGTGTAATTAATGAAAACTGCTGGTTGATTGTTTGATTTCCGAATGTTGAGTTTCGCTATTTTTGTAGACTATAGCTGTAAGCCAAATCAGAAAAATCAATTTCGCTCAAATGAATCTTATAATTTCCATTTGTTAAAAAGTAGATTTCTACGAAAGGGGGCTAGTTTACTTACAGACACACTGGCTCGGGTCCGAGTCTATCAATATAAAAGGCCGGGATGAAGGACTGTGACAGCCGTATACATTACGGCCATTGACTGAATGTATGTTTTACATTTATTGTTAAAGAGAAAGCAGTTCATAAAACAACCAATGGAATATCGCTTATTTGAAATTGACCTATTTGTTGCATTTTCTGCTGACCTACGATTTACAGTAGGCTGTTTAACGTAATAATTATTTCTAATAATTAAACCTTTTTGAGGGCGGTTAGATCGCATGACCAGAGCTGGACGAACTGCTAACGGTTTTTTTTGCAGGCTATCTAATTATCATGGTTTAATGATACTGTGCACGTATGATGTTCGGTCTCTTGCATTTACAAACAAATTAGAGGATATTTGTCCCTCTAATCCTGGACGCTGCCCTTCTGCTGCTCTCTTCAAATGAAGGATTAAGCATAATTTTTAAGCGTGCGCCTGTCAACACAGACGGCAGACCTCTCCGGCCAGCGAATCGAAGGGATGCTGAGGCTGCATTTTTGGGCCCAAGTGTGTTATTGATTGTTCCAACAGAAAAGCTCTTTTGTGGGAATGTTCACTAAACCTACGAACAGATGCCCTAATAAATGCATTTCTTTTCACAACATAGTCAAGACAATTATCGATAATACAACAGGTATCATTATATTCATTCGAATACCAAAATCATAGAATAAATGCATTTAAATAATTTAATGCAACATTTAAAAAGACGCAAAACTGCTAGTCAAAATATGAAATATAATAAACATCACATTATGGAGTACATTTGAACAAAATTCCGTTATCCACTACACCTAGTGGTACCCCGCAGTTTGAGGTCCTTATATCGAACAGCCTATGGCAAAAACATATTAAGATGTTTCATATTAAGATGAAACAGTGTCCGGAGTCGTTCGTAAACTTGTCCTATATGTGTCATACTTCTTTGCGTGACGCCCAACGCAACGACTCACATCATTGCAAGGAAAATGTCATCTATTAGACATCTAATCACTTGCACCTCGAAGCACGTGTACCAGGCGACACGTGTGGTGAGTATGCCTATGCGACTAGTGCTGTACAACGAAAAGTTATACAACTATTAAATGAGTAATCTTAATAATTTCCGAGTTTCTCAAAAGTACATACACTGTATTTATGGCTAAAAAGTATATGTTAAAGAAGACTGGAGTTAAATAAATGGTTTGTTCATTCTAACCATGAAGCGCTAGGCAATTGGCCAATTTACATACACGCCATGGCATTCTTAGAGCCAAACACAAGAAGAAGAATATACACAAAGCAACAAAGGTTTATTCTGGAATTTACACAAATTTTTTTGCTGCAACGGGACAATAATTTCTATAAGTGACCTTTAATAATAATAGAATTTTAATAGTATAAAATATTATAATACGATTAGAATTAACTCATGATTATGATAGAGTACTGGAACTATGCATATAAAGATCGGCATCCTTAAAGCAGACCGCAAACGCCCTCCACCGATGTCCAGTCGTGCACTCTCACGCTTCTCAAGGACGAGCACGCTGCCCTTGGCACATGGTTTTCTTTCGCTTTTGCGTTCGTTTTTTTCGGTGTTTTGGGAAATGGGGGGTTTTCACTTCGGCACTTATTTAATGGATCTTTGTTCAAAACTGAATAACAAACCTAAACAAAGGCGCCTTACTCAGTTTTAAAAACTCATACGTCAAATAATGGGGTAGCTAGCGTTTATATGTTGCACGGTTTTATAACATTTCTTTCGATATCGGCCTGTGTTTTAATTCTGTTTTGCGGGAGTACACCTTTAATAATATTTATTGATTATATTTAAGACACTCTGGCTGAACAGGCCGACAGTAAGGCAGTTTTCCAGTAATTACGTTACCGCGGATGGTATTGCGACATCGTAGTTCCAGATATTAGGTTAGTATGCCCTTCATGTTGTCTATTTGAAATGCATGTATAATTCACATATTTCTTTTATATTTTTCACAGGTTTTTGTTGAATGCGCCGAAAAATGTCGACTCTGGTGGGACTCGAACCCACAACCTTTGAATCACTTCTCATGGTGACGAAACTAGAAGTCCAATGCGCTATCCATTGCGCTACAGAGCCGCGTGCTTGAAAGCTGGTCTTGATGGACTGTCCGGTGGTATACCGGAATAGTTATTTTGAGAAACCTTCGTATTAGTAAATAATACCAAAATCAGACATTAAATTTAAGTTAGTAAGTACTGGGTTAATATTGATGCTTAGATATATTCTTTAATGTCATCTAGTGTTCTGGGTTATACTGCATGGGCAATAAATCCCAGTACAAAAGGCAAGGTAACCTACTGAGGGGTGTTACCTAATCCTGAAATCAGCTCGCGGTGCCTGTGAGCTACAGGACTCCTAAACAAACTAGTATAACCCTGATTACGGCTTCAAAAACCATATTCCTGTTGCTCTATTGTGATGGCAATTTCAAGTATAAATTTAGCCTAATATAAAGGCTATATTTATAAGGCCAAGGATATAATTGATTATAACAAGCCAACAAGATGCTGAAAATTTCTAGGAATGGCATTTGTGGATAAATAAAAGCAAATTGCTAACATGAAAAAAGACGATTTAGGCAAGGCGAGTCAATATTGTCACTGTAACTGCGTGATAATATGGCCAAGTAATCTGCACGGTTCCTTGTATGACAGGAAAACGGTTTCTTTGTGAAAGCAGTCGGATAGGGGAAGGACACTGGAGGCTTGGACTAACAATGCGATCGGCCTTTGTAATGAAGTTCAAAGCTGGATTGGTTTTTCAGGCAGCCTGTCCCATCATCCTCTGTGGTCCTCACACAGCATCTCTCGGAAGGCCATCGCCATGCTGCTCGCACTGCACTGAATCTTGTCAGCATCAGCAGTTTCCGCCTATTTTCTGATCTAATGATTCAGCACCGATTTTTCTTTTCATTTTGCAGTTTTGTTTGCCTTAGATTTCTGGCTGGATTTTCTATGCACTTTTAAATTTACCTTGCACAAGTATCCATCATCATAACTATGCACTGAATCACAGTTAACAACAAAATACTCAGTGCAGTGCATTTAAGAGTCAGCCGTCGTCATGCTCAGTAGTAGAGTGAGCATTAGAGCATTAGGTTTTTGTTTGTCCAGGTGATGTGGCATCGAGAATGACCTGAATGGGGGTGTCTGTAGGTTACATGTGAAAATTCAGTGTGTTATTCCATCCTCATAGAATCTCACAGCAAAAGTTTATTATATCAGCGAGTCCAGTGACCCTACAGAAAAATGTTTACCTTTGTTGATTCTTCTGTTCTTGCTGGTAAAGATTAAAATACATGCACTGATCCTCATGCAGAAATGTAAACCTGTGATCATTTTTGGTCTAGTATAAATATATGGCCAGTTTGAATAAGAGGTGACAGTCTATTACCATTAAACTATTCTTCTATACTAGACATTTATGATCATGTTTGACAAAATAGCAACATTAATGTTGTGTTGTACCCTAAATTTGATCAAATGAACAATATATTGTTTCAGAAATAAAGCCACGGTCAAGTATTTTTATTGTGTACTGCATTTTTTCATTACCCCAATATCCTCCGAAAGGTGCAAATGTGCAGGACGGATAGAAACACAGATCAGATACTATGATTAAATCAGAACCTGAAACCAAAGCTAAACAAAATTTATAAGCTTGCAAGTGCTGGATTGATCCCATGGTTCTGGGTTCCGGCTCCACTGTGCTGGCGTGTGGTGAGGATGCCCAGAGACCATGGGTTTGGCCTGGGTTCTGAATCCTTGCTGGACAGCAGCCCTGTCACTGGCCCACAGCGCAGCTTTGTCAGGATGGTAAAGGATTATGGGTGTAACACAGCTGCCCTACAGGTGTGATAAACCAGTCAGCGATGGCTGCAACCTGTGGAGCATAAAGAGGAGGGTGACTGACAGCAGAAACATAAGGAGTTATGGTGGTCATCACCCCTCCTGGGATCGTGTGGGGGAAGCATGTGAGGAAATGGATTTTTATTGGATTTAGCAGTTTTGGGAGAGAAATAGCAAAAAATATATAAAAAATGTTGCTATGGTTGTATGGTGAGTTTTTCCTTTTGACGGGCTGCTGGATGGCGCTGCGATTTAACACGGTGCACAGCATCACTGCCTTGCTGGGTGGACCATCTGTATTCACAACAGGCTGTTTACTGAGCGATGCTAAACAAAGAAAAAACAAACCTCACATTTGTCTTAGATCCTTAGAACCAACATGGCTCTCGTTGGCATTCGCTTAAGGCGTTGTTTTCAGTTCTGTGACACGTCTGAGCTTCTCTGTAAGTCAGCGGATGACCTCTGCAGCCGAAATGCTTGTAGGTGCTTCTGCGTCCAGCCTCAGCCACGTACAAAGATGCTTCCTATCACGTCTGCTGCAGAAGAAATGGGCGCATTAGTGGGAAGAAGACTCATACACACAAGACATATTAATTATGCATAATGAAATTTATTTCATGCATTTATAATGGCATTTCCATTGGACTTTACATTCTTATTTACTGATGCCTCCCATTATTATTGATGAACATATTACTAATATTATTATGAACTTCAACAACATGAAGTGGAATAATTCAATAACATTAAATAGGATGTCTTCAGGGAAACTTTCATAGAAAAAAAATAACTAAACCTTGGGGCAGCAGAAGTCGGAATGTGTGTTTGAAGCTGGTTCTCTTCACCTAACAGGGGATGCTAGGTGACATCTCGTGGCCTCAGCATATTTCTGTATGTCAAGCAAACAGCTGTAATCAGCAACTCCAGCTGCAGGGTAATTCTGCTTGGACATAAAAAGCATGAGGTCAGACATAGGAAGGGCTGGCTGGAGACGTTTATGAAGACTGTTAAAAAATGAGTGTTATTCATTCTTACCAAAGAGTTTTAATTGCGTTAAAGGATAAGATGAGCAGAAGTGACTGTTTAGTGACCTGCAGTCTCTAAGTTTGACCTGTGTGTCATGAATCGATTGCTTCGTGTAAGCCCCCCCAGCAGACTGATGAGGAGGCGGAGCCAAAAGTAAATGCTGTCTCCGGCCGCTGATGGTGCAGTATAATGCCCTAGACACTTCCCCCGTCAAAGAAGGATCACGCTAGTTTCAGTTGCCGCACTGCGGGTCGAATTTCTCAGCAAGGAATCCACGTTATGCAAGCGTCTTTTGTTGTGTGAGGACTGAATAACTAGCCTTAATTTTTATATTTATATATATATATCAGTTTCAATTAAGTTGTTATCCTGAAGATCTCCACATACTGGTCGATGCACCGAGTACTTAAATAAGCACAACATAACTCTGATTTCTTATTCAAGGTGAACTCTCGATCCACCCTGGAGGAGACTGTCATAATGACCCTGCATCAGGCATCTGCAAAGGGCAGAGGCAGAGAATGTGAGAGGGAGAGAGGGAGGGAGGGAGAGAGAGAGAGGAAGGAAGAGAGGGAGAGCAAGAGAGAGAAAGAGAGAGAGGGAGAGAGCAAGAGAAAGAAAGAAAGAGGGGGAGAGAGAGAGAGACGGAGAGAGCAAGAGAAAGAAAGAAAGAGGGAGGGAGGGAGGGAGAGAGAGAGAGAGAGAGGGAGAGAAAGAGAGGGAGAGAAACAGAGATGGGAGAAAGAGGTAGAATTCTCCAGTGCTCTGCGTCTGCCACACAGGTCTTTGTGCCCTGGCCTGCCATTAGCCCCCAGGCTGAATAAAAGCCCAGTTCATGAACTTAACCTCCTATTCACTGCACAAGCAGCATGACCTTCCCAATCTTGCCTCCACCGAGGATTTCAAAGAAAGACGTTTTCTCAAGAGGAGGCACAGTGGTTCAGGGGGGGCTTGAATCTGGCACCAGCTGCGTGTGAGAGGCATCTGCATGTTCTCCCCATGTTCACGTCCAGAGTTGTGCTGCACAGGTGGATCATTGACTCACAGCTGCCTTTGGCACGTGAAACAGGGCTTTGGCTCTATACAGGGCGATAAGCAATCGCTGAAAAACAGATGTTTTGTCCATGCTATTGGAAGTATTCTCTTCCTTTTTTACATCGAAGTGGCCGTTGTTTCAAATCCACGCCCGCTTTCCGCTCTCCCGTTCCCCGCTCCTCATGTTTAAGTTACCACCTGCCCTTTGGATCCCATCGTTCTCTCTGTAGCAGCAAGAAGTGACCCAAACCTGCTCATACGTCAAGCGCTCCAAGGTCATTGGCCGGTCATCCTCGCCGAATGGCTGACCCCAGCGAATTAAAAAAAAAACTTGTTTCTAGCCAATCCGGTCAATTAAATTTCCACATAAGGCTGTGCCTTCCCCTCAGGTCATCTTCAGCACCGTGGTTGGAGGGTGTCATCTGCATGGCATGATGGAAGAGGCTTTTACTACCTATTTAGAACGAAGCTGTCCACACCATACTCTAATTACCCCCCTCTCTAATGGCAGCTGCCCAGCATAATTTCTTTTTGTTTGTTGACCTAGTTGAGCCCTAAGAAAGATGGATTGGGGGCAGGAGGGATGCACATACGAGGAGAAAAAAAAAACACACTTATTCTATTTGTAGGGTCATACTTCAGATTATGTATGCTTACCCTTATGAAAGCTCTGGCAGATCACAGCATGTTAATACCTTTGTCCGTGGCCTTCGGCGATCACAGATCACAGGCAGCCATTAATCATAATATTTAGTAAACTCGAGAATGAGCATGAAACGCAAACATAGACCTCTACAAATGGAGCTGTATTTATCTCTTAAATATGTCTCTTCCAAAAATGTAAATGAATCATTTTCAGACTCTGACACATTAATGTCCAGCAGCCAGAGCTGGTTCCTTTGATCTGAGCTGATTTCACTTACTAATTCGTTTAGAAACATGGGTTTGAGCATCGCCAGGAATAAGGTCCGTGAATTCGGCTCTTCCTCCTCAGTTTGCTGCTTCGGCCGGTATCGGTCCCTTGCAGGGTTTTTGTGCCTCAGCCGGTTCACACATAATTCAGACCCGCTGTCTTTACGGGCAACTCATAAATAAATCTCCTATCATCCGATAATGTCAGGGTAATGTTTAGTCAATAAACCCCGCTGTCATTTTTACCTCCTTCCTTTAATTCATTGGAGCAGCGTTTGTTTTTTTTTTTTTTTGAAGTGGGGGTTACGTGCAAGTGAGGATGGGCGAGGATATACGGCTGGGGTCTGCGCGTGTTCGTCAGAGATAGCACGCGCACAAAAGGCTGCACGGCAGCACACCTCCGAGCACGTCTGCGTGACTGATCGACTACGGCACAAAACGACACGTCGGGGCAGTTTAAAGACTGCAGCGATGTTGTTTAAAAAGGGAAAAAGGTGGGCAATCAATTAATCTGGAAGCGCTTCCTGATCACCGGGTTGAGACCTCGCCGAACCGGCAAACGGACACCCAGGGCCTTTGTTCTGCATTCTCCGCGTACCCCGGACACGTGATTCAGCTGAATAGGCGCCCGTTCATTTATCTCTTATTGTCTGGGTGAGACGAACTACCGCATTCATCACACATGCAACCTTATCAAACGTGCAATTAATAGTCACCTTGAAATCTGTTGTGAATTAAGAGTGTCAAGTAGATATCTGGGGAAAAATATGGGCCAATGGACAAATATACATAAATATATAGGCCAGATCTCATGGTCTATATTTACGAAAGCCACACTATGTTGGCACCGGATCCATAGGCACAGATGCAGTAATGTCTTAATCAGATCTTTTATGGCAAACTGATATGATCTACAAAACATTATATATGTGTGTATATGTATATACACAGAAACACACACATACAGACAAAATTTTCCAATCATGAAGGAATACATATAGATGGTATATATCCATGTGCACATGTAACTCTCAGTTTGGTCAATAAAAGTCACACAATTTTAGTCGTTTATTAAGTTAATCACTTTCCTTTATAGATAAAATAGCAGCTAAAACTAGCTTAATGGCCACTTTATTAGGTAGACCTAGTTGGTACCAGCTAGAACCTACTTTTTCCTCTAGAACTACTCCAAGGTTAGACAAGTTGTATGTTGAAGCCATTCTGCACACTACTGTTGTTCTGAGCTGATAGTTCTATACTTGTGGCCTTCCTTTTAGATTTAATGAATTTGGCCATTCCCCCCCCTGCCCTCTCTCATTAACAAGGTGTTATTGTACCATCCATCCATCTTCTAACCACTTACCCTGGTCATGTTCACAAGGGGAGGGGGCCTTGAGTCTATCCCAGGCAGCATAAGACAAAAGGCTGGGCTACACCCTGAACAGGATGGCAGTCCATCACAGGGCACCTACGTGCACACACTCACACACACACTCACACACGCAATCACACACTTTAAAATACAAAGATGCCAATTAGCTTAACTGAATGTCTTTGAGGGGAGAAAGCAGAGTGCCCAGAGGTAAACCACGTAACATGGGGAGGACATGCAGACTCCACCCACCCAGACTTGAGGCAGGACTCGAACCCCTAACCCTCAGAGGTGTGAGGAAACAGTCCCGCCATGCTGCCCATGGTCCGGAAACAGTAGGAACTGCAGCGTGTCAGACGTCTGAACCAACACTCACAGTCACATTCAAAATCACTTATATCAAAAAGAAACTGAACCTCTCAACTCTGCGTGTATCCTGTACCTATTCGATTTCAGCCATACGCTGGGCAGGAGTAGCAGTGTATGTTAACAAGCAGGTGTACATTATAACCCGGCCAGCGAGTGTGTGCTTCATGGAGCAGCACGCCTACTGCATCTCTGCAAGAAGTGGCTCAGTGAGCACAAAGCAGATGAATGAGAATGACCGTGTACAGCTGTCTGGAGAAGAGAGGTCTCCGAGGATGACAGCCCCCCCAGCCATCACCAGAGGTGACACCCGCTTCACTCATGGCTGCAGGTCGCACAAGCAGGTCGCACTGTCGCCAAGGCGGAGTGTATTATCTCTCCTTGGCGAAAATAAGGCAGCTTCACTATAGCAACAGAGATGTGCTGAGCAACACTAGGGCCCCAAAAGAGGTTAAAAGAGGCCAGTTAAATAGACAGACTCACACAGCATGCAGATTTTGAAATAATAATTGTGAAGAATAATTGAGAATTTAGTTAGTACCAATGCAGGTCATGAACTATGGCATTATAGTAAAGCCGTTCTAAGAATGGTATTATTTAATAACCACTGGTACAGCAAAGGCCCTCTCTGTCTGAACTTTATTATTGAGCTAGTGTTGAGAAATTAAATATAAATTATTTAGACTATATGCCATGCAAAGGGATTAGGTATACACATCAATCATATGCTGAGGCAGGAATTAAAATCCATGCCCCAAACCTGAAATGTGCCACTTTTTTTTCAGGAATACGGTGCAAAAACATACAATTTAACAGCATCAGACGGGAACTCTGGAATACAGGCAGGTATGTGAGGACGAGGATGACAGGGAATGGAAGGGCACTGGTTTGGGTGGCTTGTTTCCATGGTAAATGATCCCTGCGGTGTGACGAAAACAGTGCAGTCAGGAGCTGGCAGTGACGTTAACGAAAATACCAATGAATAGACTGCCAGGTTAAAAAAAAAAAAACGAGGTGATTAGTACAATTCACAGCTCAAAAATACCATAATTTACCTGCTTCCCGTAACCCCATTTGTATTCATGCCGGATCCAGCGCTGTACCGGAGTTTTTATTAATGAATCCCCAACACGCATCTATTTGTACCACTTCCACCTTTAGAAGGTACATCATTACCTCCCTTACATTTTTATCTCCTAATGAGAAAACGTTTTAAAAACAACCCAAAAGATTCATTTTCCTAAGCTTGTTCGTATTAAAATATTTCTTAGCATGACCGTTACGTTTCGTCGCATTTTTCTCCAGATTTTTGCCTCCAGGTATTTCCTCATTTAGCTTGTTTTTTTTTGTTAGCCTGAATAAAAATATTGTAAGTTAATGAGTTTTCATTACCAGAAAACAAATACGAGGAAATCATGTTTTTATAAAGGAAACTGTGTAACCGTTCATGGAGGGTTTTTCCCAGGTTGCGATCAAAAGGAGCGACTGGCGAACACAAAGAGACAGATTTGCCCAAACGCGTACGGAAGGAGGGGTGTAATGCAGAATATTGCCCCTACCCTAAGCACCTCTCTGTTCCCTGATGTCATGGGGACCCTTCACAATAATAAAGAGCAATAATACCAGGTCTGTACCATCCGGCTCCCTAGCCTCCACCGAGGAACTGCTTGCACCATCATT
>JAODLD010000094.1:1555752-1573470 GCA_026781065.1 Mormyrops boulengeri
AACCCCCACCCCTCCCAGTCTCCCAAATGCCACAGTATTACTTCACCTGAAGTCATCGACAGACCTGTCAGTCATGGTGGAGATGGATTCGTCGCTCGGGACCAATCCAAGTCCTTTTATTGACTCATTTGTTTTGCTGATCTAACAACCTTTGAACTCTTTGGCCAGGGCTGTACAGCACACATGGGCCTCTGTGTGTGTGTGTGTGTGTGTGATCTGTCAATGAAAATGAGGAGACTCGTGTTCCTGTCCCAACTCAGCTTTCTGTGTTGCATCTGTGCCTTTCCGAAATGAGAGCTGGAGGGGACAGCCAGCCGCCGCCTGCGTAAGAGAGGATTGCGGCTGCCAGGCAGGCAGCACACTGCCTCACCCCAGTCTGTGCCATTCCGAAGGGCCCTGGATTCATGCCCAGGAACAGGACGCTCTGGTTGCCGTGGCAGTAGGTGCTGACGTAGTTGCAGTGCGTGTTCCACGCGTACTCCAGGGGGTTATATGTGTACTGGACCGGCTCCGTGAACACCAGCTGCCTCAGCCGGACGTTCAGCTCCAGCTCTACCTGCAGGAAGCGTGACCCGACGTCCGAACCATCCAGCACCGAGGAATGTGTACCACCCCTTGCCTGCACCACCGCTGCCACATCCGCACGGCCATCTTTGACCGGCGAGCTGCAGATAACAGCACAAGAAATAATAATAAAAGAAACTTTATCATAGTTTAACTTGTATTTTACTCCCACATAACTTATCACTGACATTTTTTGTCTATTTTATGTATTTTCATGTTTTATAAATTTTTATGCAGAGATATTTTTTAAGAGTGAATTGCAGGACTCAAAATTTGAGTTGCGATGAGATCGTCCTAAATTTTCCAATCGTATCATAAAATTTCAGAGGCCAGGCTGCTACCCAGCCTGAAGCCGTTTATTGACGAAAATACTACGCACCAGCTAATCACCGTTTGCAGCCTTATGTTACTTCTTTGAAGTCACCTGTATTTTATTCCACTTGGCCACTAGTATCCATAAAACTCAAGTGTATGTTTAAATCAGGGGTGCAATGTGCACTGAGAACTGATCTAGAGTAACTTGGCTGATGGCCACATCCCTTTTAATATAAGTATTTCTAATATAAAAGCTCCTCTGCTGGTTGTTTAGTATATATTGCACTGTAAATGTGGTTAAAATGAGGCCGAATACTGTACGCTACGTTCTCTGCGTGGCACGCCATTGGACCTAGTGTACGTAACTAATCATACCAGATTTAAATATAAAACAAACTCAAACTGCTTTTCAAACTAAATCCAATAAAACGAGGAAAACGGCTGAAAAATGTTACGATACCGTGCAAAATATAAATATCCGCATGGGTGCGTTTCTGTTAAATCGACAATTCTTCTTTCCAGTCAGTCTACATAATCTCAGGTTCAACAATTTATTTCGCTAAAAATAAAAAGAAATTCAGACTAAATTTCATTACATTACATAGTTACATTATAGAGAACCTCGTTGCTCAGTACTAAATCCGCATAACTTTGGAGCGTTTTCGTCTACATCTAAATATAGAACCTATTTGTATATCAAACCTTTTCTCCATTTCTGTGTCGAAGAAACCAAACTTTTTCGCGTATTGCTTACATCCCAATTAAACACTCATCTTCCCAAATAGTTTAGTTCCTCGATGCAGTTCAATGATTTATTTTAACGAGAACGGACCGCGGATGGGGTGTCAACAGCCACGGTTGAAACCCGCACGGATTATCCGGCACAAAAACCTATTCCTTGACAAAAAAAAACCAGCGAGAGTAAACTGAGCAGTAATGCATCGTGAAAGGTCGGCTTTTCCCCATGTTACCAATTTAAATACCACTACAGCCTACCTCTCCACATTGCTTTTGTGCATCTTGGTCTACGGCTTTCCGGCAACAATGCGGCCCTTGCATTGTGGGGCGTGTAGTTCAGGGATAGACTACAGATCCCATCATGCGCATCAGCCAGGTGCTCCTTGTTTCGGGCATGCAGCACCCCCTATCGGTGTACTGACCGTACGATACATGCAGCCTTAGCGACACTGTAACCGTATCCTTCGCTGGCAGACAGCTTGAAACGAACTGAGTAGTTTAATTTTGCATTAAATACAATTATAAGAACGCAATTACTCAGTGTGTCATTAAGATGTGCTGCGCGCAGAAAATATATGAGGTACCCGATTTTCTTCTTGGTAGGTAACATGCCATACATAGCCTAGTGATTTATTTTTTATATATTTGCATACTGACTGAGCAGTTTTAAAGTACTGGGGTGGAGGTCGGAATGGGTTATGTGTGTTTAGGGGTCCTTAGCATGGTATAATATTGCTATTTTAAAAGGCGTTTTGAGAACAAAGGCACAGATTGAAATCCTGAGCTGAATCCAAACGACTTTACGGAACCCCAGTAGCCCCATTTGTGTCTTTCATAAGAGGAGGGGTCGGTCCGTGAACTATGATTAATAGGGAGCCGCTGTGTCTTCCATCCTTTTTCTGTAGTCTCCACCTGGATGAGCGCAGGGCCCCAAGGCTGCTGACGGACGTGCCTGTGCACCGACTCAGCACCTGGAGGAGACCGCGGCTCAGCTCCTGCACGCCTCCCCAACCCTGTCCTTCCCTTAACCTCGGCTCCACACACACACACACACACACACAAAGAAAAAACCTTGCAGACGGGGGTCGAATCCTGCGCCTTCTCGCCGTCTCTAAGTAATTTTCATACAACACCTCCCGTTGTAATAAAAAACCGTAAGACATTTAACGATGATCACATCACAATTTCTAGCCTTGGAATTTTAAGCTTAAGCCCATTATTCCAGTTTATTAAATTATGTATTGACTATTACTTGCAATTATGTGTTCAACCTTATAGCAATATTGCGTGAGTTTCCCGTTACTTCTACCTTCCTACCTGCTGTTATGTAGATATTACACTCAGGTGCAGAGTTGGAAAGGTATGAGGGTGTGTAATTCTGGTAATGAAATTCTACACACTGACATTCCAGACTTAATATCTATAATGCAATAAAATGGATATTTCAGTTTTCATATTACTGGGATATGATGATGTTATACATTTTAACGGTTGAAACTAGTGGATTTATGTGCTAATCTATTGAAGTACAGGTTTGTATACATCGCTAGGCTGTTCTCTATAAACATATAAACGCATTTTTGTGAATCTGGTACGGTCACAGGAGACGTAGTTTTCAGTGAGCAAAAAAAGATGCTGAGGGAAACGTGAGATAGGAGTGAGGTTACCGGAGTGTTCCATTTGCAGCTCAGACTCCATCTCCAGACGTCAGAGCCGTCTGACATTGTTGCCATGGCAGTGGCAGCTGGATCTGCCGCTGAAGGAGGAAGCCAGCAGCAGCAGCCCCCGACCCCCTCCGTCCCGCATGTCCCCCTCCCCTCTCCACTACTGACCTGCAGCTGAACCTAGCTGAGATCAGAGGTTGATGGCTGGGAGCGGATGGATGACAGTGAGGGATTGGGGGAGGGGGAGCACTTCCAGCCACACAGATGGGATATGAGCTCAAAAAAATGGCAGGCAAAGCTGAATCTAATTGTTATTAATGAGAAGGAATTAAATTGACATTTTTTTCTTTTTCTCCAACACAAAATAAAATTTGATAAGGGGTAAGTCATGTCTCTTTTAATTCTTAAATGATGATAATTATGATTCTGTTTCTTTCCAGCCTTTTCTTGATTGCATGGAGGATGTGTGTGTGTGTGTGTGTGCGTGTGTCTCTGTCTGTGTGACTCTTTGTGCATGTGTGTTTGTGTCTGTGTGATTGTGTGTGTGTGTGTCTAGATGTCTAGATGGGTGAGCAATACACAATACACAGAACACACGGAGCACAACACTCCTCTAGGTGTGTTTGTGCGTGTAAGAGCATGTATTGTGGGGGGGAGGGGGGCAGACAAGGAGACCTTGATGAATCCCAGAAAGACAACGGCCTCACCTGACAAGCCTGAATGATGTGCGCGTGTGCGTGCGCGTGTGCCCTGGGGTCGTAAACACACAGGTGTGCGTCGTGCCAGCCTGTGTATGATTGTGACTGCGAGTGCGTGCTTCTTACACGCTCAGCGCGTACATGTTGAAGGAAAGACAATTCCAAGGAGCAGTAAGGAAGCGGGAGGTCAAGTGAGTTTACCTCTGACCCCCCAGGCTGCCAAAGGTCAAACAGTTTAGGACATTTTGGTTTCTGTCCGAATTGCCGCATGATGTTTCTCCATTAAAGTGAGACACCCTAATTATGTTTATCTACATATTTGTTATCCAAAAACATCTACACAAGTGGTCAGATGTACCCTACAGGATCTGTTGGGTCATTTACAAACATGACTAATTTATTGAACTATCCAGAAATTAAGCGAATAGTACAATTAAGTCCTCAAATGGATTTAATTTAGTACTAATGATTGCAAACTGTAGGTATGCATGAAATTATCGGCATAAAATATTTTATTGCATAACAATGGACTTTTATATAGTCATACATTATCCCTTAAGATTTATTTATTTATTTATTTATTGCAGTGGTATTTATTATCATACTGGTTAATATACCATAAAATGTGATTAAAGGACAATGACAAGAAACTGCATGACACCTGGGAAAAAAAGTAATTTGCGCATCTCGGTGTTACTGTGAATCAAAGAGTGCCCTCTAGTGTCAGGCTCTTATTAATCTGTTAAACTCAGTTCTCTGCGGGTGCTGATGACCTTGCAGTTCTTAATTGGTTTTAAAGAGAAGTCGATATTTAATTATATCTCCCAAAAGAAATCTGAAAGGATTATATTTTGTAAATTAGCCCATTAAAGAAGATTTTATTTTGTACATTCTATATTAAGAGGTGTTTCAAAAGTCTTCAGTTGATTGCAGATCAGTGTGTAATAATTGGTGCGGCTGATGCGTTAAATGAATGAACAAACGGCATATAAAGTACTACGATGCGTATGATGATGAGATTTCCCTTCAGCTTTATTGTCCTTCCACAGATCATAACCATAAACAAATACAATAAGAAAAATATATGTGGGTCTTCAGTTTATCAACAGAAAAGCGATACTGCTTCCTGAAAGGTTTACATCACCGCAGGAAGGAATTAATAGCCCAGACAATTATACTCAGCGCTCTGCGTAGCACCTTAGACGTTCGAGAGCAGTCAGGCTGCAGCGCCGTGACCAGATCCTGACCTTTAAACCCAGACAATGGTTCTCTTAGTATCAGCACAACACAGTATGGAGCTGTGATGCACACTTAGATCCCTCCGCTTTGGTCGCAGCCCAAGACCGTGATTCTAGCACAGCTTTGCTCACACTCATTTAGTTTACTGTGCATGATACTGAACCTTCAGAGTACTAAATTAACAAACTAAGAAGGCAGCCACAGGTAGAATATATACTATGATATACTGGTGTGATATATTTACATTCCAGCTTTTATTTAAAGTGACATACACTAGAAGGAAGGCCTAAACACCTTGAAGTGTGTTTTCTGGGATTGGAACCCACAACCTTTGCATTGTTAGTCCAACCTTCAACTTGCTGAAGCAGAGGAGATTTAAATCAAACACAGAATTAGGAATAGAATCACCTATACAAAGTATAGATTTGACTATCCTTACATTGGCTAAAAATAAGGACTAACAGCTGTTGTCCCAGCAATGAAGGGGATTTCCAGCTTAATCCAGTTTGGCAGAAATTACTATTAGATTTTGGGGAATAAGCCCATAGAATGAAAAGTGAGAGTATTCAAAAATGTACAGTAAGGAAAAGCTGCCTTTAGAAAACTGTGCATCTTCTGTTTAACACTAACAAAGGCTAAAGGCGTGGGGGGAGGGGGGGGTGGATACACGCGATTCCAAACCGTTCCGGGCATCACGCATTCGTGGAATGAGAAGCCTGCTCTATGATGAGCTCTTCCCTTGGCTGCCGTCCCGTGCATTTAATCCGCCAGCTTCTTGAAGTCTTATCGCTTATCTATTCACTTTCATACTCTCTGATGTATCACCCCCCCCTCCCAGTTACCTTTCCCTATCTGCTCGCCATATGCACATCTGGATACCCTCTTTCCCCTCTTTGACCCGCTCTCTCTTCTTTTTTAGCGTATCTTGTCAAACCCTTCCCTTCCTCCCTCCCTCCCTCTCACTCTCCCTTTCTCATTCTCTCCCTCTCTCACTCCTAGGCTCCTGGCTCTGATGAAACACTTTCCCCTCCCGTTGAACTCCGCTGATAATCCAGGGGAAGCAGTAAAAGACCATTGATCAGTGTCTCTGGCAGCCCACGAAGGCCGCCGCAGTCTGAAAACCTCAGCTTTGCGTAAACGTGTGTCTGTGTGTGTGTGTGTCTGTGTGTGTATACAGCCTGACTGTTTGTTTGGGTACGTCACTGCCCCTTCCCTGCTCCAGCCGCTTGGCCCACCACCAGCCCTGACCTCAGCTGCCCATACACGCTCCTCCACAGCCTCCCGTCCCCATGCAAATACTTGTGATCACGTGCAGACCCTGGATTCTCCAGGCATTCTAAGCCAATGAATATATGACTCAGCTTGTCAGCTTGACAGGCACAGTCAGCAGGTATCTGGGTGAGGTTATTGGTGTTGAATGGTTGGCTTCAGTGGCTGAAACTCCCTCATTTCTGTGCCCTTGTGGGTGCAGTTCGTCTTATCAAAACGCCCCGGTGACCAATCGAAAGAGCAAGGCCCTCCAGCCCTTTTTCAACTCATTTTAAAGCTGGAACCTTGTTGTCCCACTGACCAAGGACAACATCTACACCCCAGAGAGGAGAAGCCATGACCTCCCCGGTCCCGATAACACGAAAAGCTACACAGCCACAGAAGACGCGCAAATAAAATGTCGATAAAAAAAGAAAAAAAAACCTAATGAATGATTTAAGTGACATGTTCAGCTTTTTGCCTAAGGTTGTCCGCTGTATAAAAACAAGCATTGTAGACACTCTCTGCCTTGGAGGGGGAGCACATGCAGCTTTCCTATGACACATTGCACATCCCAGTGACAGATTTCCTGCCCATGGTGCTCTGAGAATTTCTCTAGTTAGCACACTGCGGCTTCTTGCATATTAACTGCATGAGAAACAACTTGCTACCAGTAACCTGTTGAGTGACCCGTATGGGATAAATTACCTCATATACTTTTCATTTCATAGGTGTGTGCGCCCACAGTCATCGTGCTTATTAATTTCCCGTTTATGGTTCATTATTAAAAGCCGCCGCCTGCATAGCCTCTTTTGTGTTCAGTTTCCAAATGGGACTCTGTAATAAACCCCCGCTGTGATCTTGACTTTTGTTTTCATCCTAAGTATGCTGGGAAACATTTTTCTGGGGACTCAAAGATAATCACGGTGTGGACATGTGAGGTGACACTGAGGGAGATAAAGGATGTTTCGAAGTGCTTTGCCACAGAGCCGCACTGTCATGCGATCGCTGGATATAAGCACTGATCTCTCTCTGCCTGCTTAACCAAAAGCAGATTGATTCATTAAGAGAATCACATGAGTTTCCTGTTAACATACATTATTACATAAACTAGCCATTGCCATTATTACTGCTGTAAGGATTAAGTCTTTCAATGCAACATTGTAAGAGCATTCCCTAAGCCAGGGGAAGTATGGTGCATGCAACCTGAATTAAGGACCATTTGGACTGACTGCTGAGGGCTCGGTATGACTCACATTCCTGCATCTGGGGGAATGTCAGATGTGGTATGCCCTCCATTCCAATGTACTTTGTATTCCCATTGAACTGGGTTTTTAATGGGCGTAAATTTTCCTACCTGTGTCATATTAATAGTTAGACTGACTACTGCAGAAAACTTGTATTTTTTTATTTTGTCTACCAGTTGTAATACTGGAATATGTATCTCTAGGTACAATGGTCACTATGGAAGAGGCTGGAAGGGGGATGGGTGCAGATGGATGGGAGAACAGGAGGAACAGAACTGTTTTGTGGGAAGCTGGGTTGGGGTACATGGCAATATTGGACCAGGTGCTTTTAAAATTTAAAGTCCACTTTTTTCCAAAAGTGGTCGACAGGAGTCTCTTCCTTGTAAGAATGAGGGGACAGGACATGCTTTTCAATGGCATATCGTGCATTCAGGTATGCGCCATCAGAGATAAGACGCAATATGGCTCAATGTCTCCCTCTGCTGTTCAGCATTCACACCCGTTAAAAACACACGCACTCAATTTCTTGCACTACACCGGCCATCTAAATAATATTTTAAAATGTTTCTTTTTTTCCCTCACATCCATCTAACCCAAACATCTCAATCCATCTCCTAGGCCCTGACCCTCTTCTTGTCCTGGTATTCCAAGTGCATTATGCGTAGGAATTCAGCCAAAAAATTATCAGGCTGATCTGTGGAATTGATGTGTTCAAGGTGTGAGGACAGTTGGACAGTACAAATGGGGCACGGTGTAAAATGTACATGAAAAGACACTATATAGGCACATAAACAGATACTGCACATAGATATGAAAGGAGAGTGAAGCTGTACATGAACACGAAAGGACACCTCAGACGCAAATACACTGCACACGTTTCGTGTTTTCAAGTTCCTGTCGTCTCGTGTCATTCAAAGGAACGTCTGGACTACCCCCACCCCCATTATCAAGGGTTGGTGAGACCGGGGCCGCAGGTTATTCACAGGAAAAGTGTGATTTACATCACACCCCTGGGGGGGGGGGGGGCACAGAGTAGAGGGGACAATGAAGATAAAAGAGGGGTTGATCGGAGAGAGACAAAAATACAGAATGCAGAGGAAGGGGGGAGAGCGAGAAAAAAACGGGAAGAATGTAAAGTGGGATTAATGTGGTAAAAACCCCTGGAATGTACTGATATTCGTACAAACATTTTCACCCACATTTTCACACACGTCTCTCCCACACACACTCGCTCGTTGTCCACAATGGGCAGAGCCGCGCCATTAATTTGACAGGGGAAGCACTTGGATTAAGGTTTCTGAGATTCACCTACGTCAAACCCCGTCTGCCTCCACTGGTGCCTCAAGATATCCACGCGGCGCCTAGGAGCAGTAATGCATCTACCTCCAGCCGGATGGAAGACTGCCAAGCATGTCTGCCGTATTAATGCCCTCTGCATACTTTTCATGGGCTTAACCCTGAATCAGAGGAGTTTCACAGAGATTGGGAGCATGCTCGGTCATTGCTGTGCTGAGACAGGACCCACCCTGGCGGTGTAGTTTCGACAGCGTCGATCGGGGCAGAACGACGACCCCAACAATCCAAGCAGCAGACTCACGACATAAGGAAACGATAGCGCCCTCTGGAGGTACAAAAAAAGCAAAGGACCGATTTTGACATGAATGAGATAAAATAGTATAATTCATTACTAAATAAACCGCTGCATTTTCCCCTTGGACGCTGGAGTTGACAGAAATTGACAGCAGCTGAAACATGAAAAAAACAGGTGAACTTAAATTAAAATCAAATGCAAAAAAGATTGATTGATTTGGTACTTTATGTTTTAGTGAAACACACCATAGCAGTACGTTTAAACAGCAATATTTATTCCTAAATTAGTGTTTTACTAGAGTGGAAATAGATGATGATTTAGAGGGCTTTGGATGATATGTTTTCAGTGGGCTAGTCTGGAGAGGTAGCGATGTTGTAACTGGCCTTATCAAATAGCTCACATATGATGTGAGACTCTGTTTGTATAACCGCCCCCCTCCCCGACTATATCTTCACATGCACGACTTTATTTACACTGATTTATTAGGAACTAAGTGGTTTAAACCCCCACGCCTCACTCCAACACCTAAACACCTGACAGTCAACTCATAAATAAAGATACCCAAAATTATAATCTACATCATTGCTATCACTTAAAGTAAAATGCAAGAGTTGTGGACAGTATATCACCTGGGACGGATGAAAGCGAGAGAGGGAGGCAGTTTGACTCACAACAGACTCACGAGTGGGATTCTCATCCACAACCGCGGGCTAGGAAACTGGACGCGTATATCCAGACTGTACTCTTTTGCTGAGCACTACTATCACTGAATCTTTTTTGCTTTTCTCCCTCACTTTCCCTCTTTATTAAATCTTTTTTTTCCCTGCTGAATTTTACCTCGACGCAGAGGTACCTCTCCTAAAGAAAACTCCAAGGTGCTCTCAGATGAAGTTGTGGCAAATTTGTGAAAGAGGGTGTGGCGGTGAAACTGCTTCATTGTTTCACTCATCCTGCATGGCCGAAAATTATGTACTAAAAAATATAGATTGTCATAAATCATGACTGGCGTGATCGAAAGGATTTTGTACTTTATTTGTTCTAAAGCGGAAACTAAGATGATTGTGCTTCTTGCGTATATAAAAATAATTATAGCTGCACAAGGATTATTATTGTTGTTTTTTTGTTTAATAGAGAGAATACTCCTTTAAAATAGCTCTTGTTGCAGTGTAGGTACATTAGTTAACAAAATACACGTCACGCACAGCATGGGGGAGATCCTGACGGATTTGTATTAGTTTAACAATGATAAATGGACAGTATACATAATGATACATTCATTAAAGTGACACATCAGCTCGTTCGCGCCCAGAGTAGGAAGTCCAATATTTATATTTGTTTTCAACCGCCTTTTTTTTTACTTCTTCCGTCCATTTCCACGGCGGTGCGAGGTGAATCTGCGCTTTGATGGGATTACAGAAGGGCAGCGAGGAGTTTGACTGATGAGTCCTTCTGCTTCGCCCTGGGGCTTATAGCTGATATGTGGGGGCGAGGTGGCGCCAGGACAGGTGCTTACACTGACTCCACTTAAGAGGACACACCCATCCTCCCGCTCACACACAAAGCGCGAAAAAAGAAAAGTAACATAAATCATAAATCTGAACGAGGGCTGGTGGCTGGATTTGGGTTGATGGAATGAAATATGTTATTTCTATACTTGGCAGAAAACATCGGGACTTCTTTTCATACGTGCCGTAACAGCTGCCTGCTTGTGAGTTACACATCGACACATCCAGAATATGTGATTACTGTGCAGGAAATGGATGTACAGGATGTATCGCAATCCGTAGTGAAATAACAATAAATCATCGTATATTTTATTTGCTTATTTTAATACAGGGATTTTTGTGGACATTTGCACAGTGTGTGGAGCCACATATATAAATCTTTCACATTTTAAGCTAGCAATACATGTAACTCTACTCCAAATAGAGACGTTTGGATCTTTTAAAATAGTTTATTACTGACATCAAATAGATATTTAAGAAAAATAGCGCAGGCCTGGCACGATGTCGTCCTCCTGTGGTCATTACGTAGATCGTAGCTCAGAGGAATCCCGCCCGGTGCATTTCGCGAGCGTAATGTATTAACATACTTCATGCTTTAAACAGTGGGCGACTTAATGCAATTTAATCTTTTTCACACAATGCGTGAACAAACGACGCCCGATGTAAGGAGCTTTATTTTAGTTAATTTAAAATGCATAAATAATCTGACCTTACTTTGATTGACCTGCTGTTCTACGCAGATGTTGTGAGCTCATTTGGTCAGTTCTAAGCTGTAGAGAAAAAGTTTGTATTTCTTAAATCACGCTTTTTTTCAATCAAATAAAGATAACTGGTGAGTCTGAACCGTCACTTGGACGTGGAGACGATATACTGTAGTTGTTGCGTTTGGTCAGCAGACGCTGTCACACATGATGTGCAGATAACCGCCAGACATTTCTAATCAAAGTCAATAAAATTTTAAATATGTAAGCTTTCATGTTTATAATTCTTCAGAAATTTCAAGGTAGTAGAAAGTAGATTGTGCCCGTTTTGGGGGCTTGTTCTGTGCGCTGGTTCTGTTACGTCTGATGTAATTCCAGTGTCGGTCGCTAGAGGGAACAGTGCTTGTTTACCCTTTATAGCCTACCAACCAGCTTGTCATGTAACAGGGATGATAAAAAGGATGGTTAATGCTGTTAACTCTGCACATGTGCTTAGTTTAAAAAGTAAGGCATAAAGAGGTTTATGGTAGAATAATCAGAAACTAACGGAAAAGCGAAGCAGGAGTTTGCTGGCTTAGAAAGCCAGGGTACTGTAAAAGCATTAAGGCCGGCATGCAGCGCAAGGCGAGACCGGGGCCCAGGCCTGCAGGACGTCCTGGAATGTGCCTCCCTGCTCCTACAATTGCTGGCCTGAGAGGGGCCTTATTCACAGCCACCTGGATTTACGCGGAGGAATGAGGAGCAGCAGGTGCTGGAAACTCAAGATGTGGCAAGTCAGTAGCTGGCTGGGCGGCCCGGGCGGAACGGCGGCCGTTTCCTACCAGCCTCCCCCGCCCGCTGCCCAGGGGCTGGGCTGATCGCAAACAGATGGGCCGCTTGGCGGACCGGCGGCCTCTCTGGCCCTTCCTGTCACGCAGACCATGCAGCTGACTTGCATTTTCACATAATTGAAGAGGAAGTCCTTTCCGGGCTCTCATTAGGAGTTTTAAGTGACACAATAACGCAATTGCGTCCATCAAAATTAGGCCTGACGGCGTGTGAGCCGTGGCCCTACTTACTTAACGCGGCCCGCGGGTTAAGAACTCCATCACCAACGGTACCACAGCCATTTATTTTCTGCATTTGTAACTCGAGTACCAATAAGAGGAACAGGAGAAGAACAGACAGGCACACTGAGAGGACAGCGTATTTAACGCATGCCTTATTTCGTTGGCTACAGCAGCTTCAATAGCCACGATGGAGCTTGCAGTGCCGCCGTTTAAGCTACACGGGCAAGCACGGTAGGCAGGTGGTGCAGAAGCATCTCGCTCGCAAAAAAGTATGAAGGCTTAAAGGACCCAAAGCACGACTGGCCCAGCTCAGCTTTGTTTCATTACCATGAAATCCGCCCCCCGTGGCTTTATTCAGAGATAAATCGGTGATGCGTGGACCCTAGTGAATCACAGCAGGCCACTTTCATGCCCGATTCTTGGGTTTGCATGCCGGCTATCCCCAACCGGCCCCCTCTCTTTAAACTCCATCAGCACTTCCAAAGCTGGCTAAAGAGAAGCAGGTGGCGACACGCCGCCGCCGCCCTGAAGGTCGTAAGTGGAAACACACACCACGTCTTTCCGCCTCCGCTCGCTCCCGCTCCTGTAAAGTCTGCCATGCCGCGTGCACCACGTTAGAACCACGTGGTTAATCTTGCCATATTGATTGCACATGGCCAGTCGGGGGCGAGTGGGCCCATGTGGCAAGCCTGGGAATGCAGGGTCATGACTTCAGACTGGGGACAGGCCAGTATGCACGCCGGTGATGCTCATGCGTGCGACATGCCGTGGTTGGGTTCATGGGGCGGACAGCAGTAGGAAGGGGGGGGTGGGGCTTCATGGAGACCATCTGCTGTGTATGCAGTTTTTATACCCCCCCTCAGGCCCACCCCCGCCAGGCCCCACAAATGCCTTTCTTGGAGGTAACAGGGCAGATGGCGATTTGGGGAAGGGCTCAAATGTACGCCGTGCGATGGCCCGCCCACACCGGTGCAGGGGGATTACCCCACGGGCCTGTTGTGGATTACCGGAAACCCGCACAGAGCTGGATGAGCAGTGCCGGGGCGGGCGGGCAGGGGAGGGTTAGCCAGTGTGTTGGTTTACACAGGACTTCAGAGGTCATACCAATATTCACTCACTCTGAATATAGGATCAGATATTATAGGCAATTATATTCCTTCAAAAAGGCACAAAACACAACAGAAAAAAACGCAGAGGTACAAAAACATACTTCTCATGGCCTGTCAATCCTTTTACTGGGGACTGCAGTTTTTTTCTACGTTCCTGAAGACAATTCCCATTCAGAATGATTACGACCCTGGTTATAGCATATATAATATCAATATAAAATGTTCTCATCACATTTCTCCCGGTCTGTTCTGCCGCCATATCATTACCGTTAGGCTGAGGAACCGCACGCAGGCAGTAAGCTGGAGGCGGCAGTCAGGAATTTATTTTTTGGGTACTAACATTTAATGCTTTCTTTCCGTTTTCTCTTTTGTATCACCATTCACGCAGAAACGTGCAATTACACGCCATCAGCACAGTCCACATAAGCTTTAACCTGGCTTCATACTATGTGCCACATTACTGACATGTGGAAAAAAAAGCAAAAAGTCTTTGGGTTGCATCGATAATAACGGCACTAACTATGGTGACAAATCTACAGGATGCCTGCAGCCCAATCTTCTCATAATTCTTTATTGCTCCACACAGTGACCAGACTCACACCTGTTCGTACTAATCGCAGATCTGTGGGTCACGTGACCTGGGCATCAGCCGGCAGCTGTTCCATGCAGGACGCCACAATGGTTCACACTCCAGACCTGCTCATTTGCTTACAGAAAAAGCTGGGAAGGACACCCTGATGCATCAGAGAGAAGATCTTATGCCATTTACCATGGAGAGATTCCGGCGAAATACACTGTATCCTGCAAAGAAAAATTTCAGTACCATAATAAAACGATTAACTTTGTTTTGGGGTAAATACTGTAAAACCATAAATGTGCACAGGGGTGTATCTAGAAATTCTGAATCTGCCAAGGTATCCATGCCCCTCCGATGCCCCCTGCATATGAATAATAGCACTGCAGCTTATTTTTATGGGAAGAAAACAAATGAATATGGCTAAAATATGTCAGCGTAAGCAATGCAACAGGATATGTTTTCACTATGTGTCCCTAAATATATTACCTGGATCACGTCGGGATCACGTACTGCATTCACTGAACTTGACCGGATTCCAGAGGTGTCAGTGCTGTCGGGTGGCGTGCTGTTTTGGGGCTGCGGGAGTAAAGCTGGGTGGAGACCAGCCAAGACAGGGGCCTGCTGGCCAGCCAGGGCTTGTTCTCACATCGGCCTCAAATGGTGCCGGATTAGCGCTTTTCACCAGCAACACTCCGGAAAGGAGATACCAGGCCAAGGCTCCTGTACCGTTTCAAAATGGAATTCCTGCAAAAGTGCTACGTCGTAAAACCTCCCGCCTGGAAGGACCCGATAAGCCAGTGCCCCTGTGCTAACTGGGCCCAAGCCCAACTGGGCACAGAGTCTCGCTTCATCCAGTTAATATGCCGCACAGAGTGCTATGCGGCCTCAGGGAACCCGATACAGACGCCTGACACACATGCTAAATCTATTTCCCACCATAGCCAGTGACCCCTCTGGGTGACCCCTCTGTACCACTCACTTTACAACAGGACCTTGCTGGAATTACAGTCCAGCCAGGTCCCGCCCCTCTCCTCCGCAGCCAAGTCCAAGATGCATTTGCTAACCCTGATTTATTTCCAGATTACCTATTTCAGTCAGAGTAACTTAGGGTTTACAAATGGGCATCCAGACGGCCCTGAGTCCGAGGCTTTAATTGCTGCTTGACTGCTCAGCTGATCCATAGTTGGGACCAGGTTGTAGCGCTGTAATTTAGAAGCCCAGGCGACCCATTTGGATCAATCAAGCATTAGACTTTAATCGGATTGTACCTTCAGCTCTAAATTAATCGCAATTAATTCAGAAGCCTGGTTTTACCTCAGCAGCCTGCCGTGAAAGGATCGGGTCACACTAATTGCATTTCGCCTCATTTCGGTAGAGAACCGAAGACTATTTGCACGACCGAATTGGATTAGATCCACTCCAGCGAAGCAGCAAACATCCAAGAAAACGGATGGAAAGGGCGCGCGTGGAGATCCGTCGACGGCACATCTCAATAGCCCGCAGAAGTCATCTTACCTCCCCGCTGCACCGGCATGTCCAAAAGAGACAGTAAAAGTGTGCAGTTAAATGTTTTAAAGCATGTTTTCTCATTGCCCAACATTTGCAAGGGAATGAAAAGACTTTCTTTGGCACTGAGTGTGCCGATTACTTCTTACCAGGTCTTTAGATTTAGGGCATATAAAATTAACACCTAATGCACGATATTTTCCATATGCTTCACATGGCAAGAGTCCTGGACGAGAGATCGTTTCATATTCCAGTGCTTTTCCTCATTACTCTTTCAGCCAAAGGCATTATATACAGCCTAGTGAGAGACCGTGAAAACAACCTTCTCTCAGCACTGATAAATAAAATCAAACGAGTAACTGCTCATTACATGACAACATGAACTGTTTGCTTTTGATGAACAGACAACAGATTGACATGACACGTTCTTGGAATTACTGTCAGCTTACTTATCAAAATAGTACCGTACACGTGGAAGCTAAGCCAACATCTTCTGCCTGGTGTATATTTTTAAAAAAAACCATACTTATTCAGAACATATTTCTAAAAAATGAAGGAATACCCACCATCCCTCTGGGGTGTCCTGAAAAAGGATTCAGGCTCTCTGTGACTCTGCACTAGATAAGTTATGGAAAATGGACAAAAAAGAGCAAACAAAAAACAACTATTCTTACAAGTTAACACGAGGCACTTCTAATTTTACAGACTTGGGCTCCTAGTTTGAACCTCATCAGTAGCGTGATCATTACTTACCAGAAGTGAGTGTGAACAAACATGCATGACAAACATAGGTAATGGCACATGCATGACATCTCAGAGAGTTCTTTTTAAACTGTTCAAGTGTGGATGTTTACAAATAAAATCAACAGAAATAACAGTAAAATACGCATTTACTAATTTCCACATGGCGCGCGGCTCATGGCCATCTCTGTGACTGTGATCAGAAGGGCGCCAGTTTGAGCTCCGGCCTCAGAAGAATAGTCACATGTCTGTGGGCCCTTGAGCGAGGCCCCCAATCCCCAGCTCCAAGGGTGCTACACGCTGGCTGGCCCTACACTGTTAGCCCCCAAGCTATGGAGAGCTAGATTGTTGGCCAAAAGAAGCATTCCAATGTACTTGTGCAAATAGGAAACAAACGTCGTTTGTATGTCACATTTTTATGCGAAAAAGCTAATTCTCCAAAAAAGTCACCATTTTAGTTTTCTAATTTGAAACTGTACTACAAAGGTATTAAATTTGTTACGTTATGGTAGAAGAACACAGCAATTTGAGTTTCATTTTTTATTTTTAATTCTTTTTTAGATTTAATTTTAAAACATATTTTCATAAGTACAATTGTTACATAATTCATTAATAAGCATGAATAAGTAGACAATGATATGGTGTAACTATATAAATCATACCTCTATTATCTTCTGAAAGCTGGTTTGGCAGGGAGCTTCAGAATCAGTCAGGAAAGTTTACCTATTTTTCATCTTCCCAGGATAATTACATAGCAGGTTCAGCAACACACAGTGAAGAGCCAAGGTGAAGATCAGCAGGTCCTTCAAGATACCAGAGCTTCTGCTTGCAACGTTTAGGCCACAGGCTCTGACAGCTGAGACAGTAATAAGCAAGACCTGTGCTACACACACCCTGATCCGGGGGCCGAAAACAGACAGGCCTTGTTCAGGTGCCGGTGTTCCAACATGCACTAAATATACCCCTCCATCTTTCAGCAGCCCGCTGATGGATTTCCGCTGGCCTGTTTGTGGTATCTAGTTAGAGGCCAAAGCTCACATCCATCAGCTGGAAATGAAGGTTTCTCCTCCGGAAAAAAGAAAACCTCACTGCGAAGTTTCTCAGGAGACAGAAACTCAGGTGACACTTGTGGTGATTTTTCAAATAAAGCCTAATTTTTACGAGGAACAGACAAACGGGGGGGGGGGGGGGGGGAATGGGGGGGCACGGACGGGGGGGAATTTTGG
>JAODLD010000094.1:1582711-1597753 GCA_026781065.1 Mormyrops boulengeri
GAGTTGAGCTACTTTGTCGAGTTACGCTACCTTAGTGCTAATCGATAGCCCTAACCCTAACCCTTACCCTAACCCCCAAAAAACCCCTAAAAGCTTAACTCGTCAGAACACTGGCATGCATTCTACGGCAGGGATGCATTCCACGGCAGGGATGCATTCCACGGCAGGGATGCATTCCACGGCAGGGATGCCTTTTTCGGCATAACACCGGTGACACACTCCAAGCAGCACACTTTGCAAGACGGAAGATCGCCAGGCATCTTTTAACATAGAACTTAATAACGACGTAGCGTTAAGAAGGCTTCGGGAAATTCACCCCGGCCCCTTAAAGTACAGGACATACCGTCGCCCTATAAATGTCAACAAATTAACCTTTTGATGTCATCAATATCGATCATGAGGGTTTCATTCTCAAACCGCACCAGCCTATGAAAAATCCTAAATACTACACAAACGCTTCAGTTCTAAGCAACTACAAAACACGCAAAACTAAAGAAAACAAGGTCCCTTGAACCAGGAATGTTTCGTCTTTATCCCAGTTCAAGAGTTACCGTTCACAGACCTACTAAACCGTACTAAAACCTAGATGAAAAGATGTACAGAAGCAAGTGGATGGCAACAACGTCTTGAAATTTTCATTACCAATAAGAATCGGCAAAGTGTTTGGCTTGCGTGTAAATCACAAATTAAACAGGTTCCAGGTGAAAATTAAACATATTAAGTATCGTACGTCGCAAAAGCAGTACTATAGTCTAAAAACTCCAAATAGAGTGCATAATCCTGGGATGGGGGGAGATTAGGAATACTATAACACAGTTTTACAGTTCGTTATAGTCTTAAGAAGATAGTTCGTCAGAAATCGCCATTTAAATATGGATATGCAAAATTACTGAATACTGCAGTTTTTTCTGCAAGACACTCGAGTCCCTAAAACGGGAATGTCCATACCTGATAGTCTGTAAGCGAACAAACAGCAAAAATCAACATAAACACACATGTCTGAGATGCGACGCGACTTGAAGGTATGCGAATGTTCCTCACAGGAAATCCCACCTTCCGCATTTCCGGCTATTGGTAAATGTCCAATTATAAAACGCAATGAGCGTCAGCCGGCAAATTTTAAACGTCTGATTGGTCATCATGCCCGCCTGTCAGCAGTCTTTCAATACAGTAACCGCCCACTTCGGTAGATGTTGCTTCCCCGCCTCTCACATCGTCCCCTTCGAGGAACCAGCCGCTTAAATAAGGTTTATTATCACGTTGCAAACTGCTGGACAGAAGACCGTGAACTGCGGCAACTTCAAAAACACATTCACACGTCTAGTGTGTGCTACATGTAAACTCGTCGAATAAACGGATACCTACTAAACAAATTGTCCTAATCATTATTATATAAAAGCTCACCCGTAAAATAATACCACATCTGACCCACTTCCTCTGTCTAATTACCCTTTTTCAGAAATGTTTCTATGCGGCACTGTTTCTCTCGGTTCTTCCGACCGACTGCGCACTTACGCGCCAAAAAGAAAAAAACGCGAAATTGCTGGTCACATTCGCGCGCCTGCTAAAGTACCTGCCCCCTCGTGATCTCACACACATCCATACCACTGAATTACTGCTGTCGTTATTAAGTTGGACGTAACCTCTCAGTATCAACCATGCCAACAACAGGACTGCATTTTATATAACACGTTGGCGTTTTATTAATGAAAGCAGTACTGTATTCTATATATTAAACAAGTGCATTAACAATATGCATATGTTCCTTAACGTCAGTATCACACAACATGCAAGACCCGTAACTACAAACGCGTGGTACTAAACGGCACGAACGTCGATCCATTTAAAGAGACTTCATTATTTTAAAAGTATAATTCAATTGGTCTAGAAGTAGAAGGAAGTCGGACTCGAGCGAAATTGTGTCCAATCATGTTACAGGAGACGTCGCCTCGCAATCACGTGTCGAAAAGCCGCCCGATAGAGGGGGCTAAAACGCAGGCCCCCTTTTCATTAATGAGGCATTGTAGCCTTCGTGGTTTGATTCTGCGAGTCTGACCTTGTTTTTCTGCTTGTGCGACGTAGTAGCGAAATAATTTGCAGCATGTCTAAGGAGGTAGGTCTTAACACGGGTAGCACTGTTGGTTTTTAAATATTATTCCCATAGATTTTAAGGTTATAAGATTGTTTATATATATATATATGTATATCTGCGTTACGTAATTGGCCTCATTACATAGCTAGCAGTGTTTCAGTATTGTGTTATGTTTATATTTATATTTAACTAAACGTCGTGAGATTTGTGGTATATATGAACATGGCGAAGCTTTGGGTTGCCGCTTGATATTGTAGTTTGCACATTATTGACGGACGTGTCAGTTTCGATCCGCCATTTTGGAACGTTTTCCCGTGTCCGCGTGGCCGATAAGGGATATTTATCGTATCATGTAATTTTCATAATGTGTTTTTTGGACAAAACAGCTGACTTTTCACGTATGAAAGTTTTCCGTTAGTCAAGTTTTCTTCTTTTTTTTTTAACGACCGGGACGGAATGTCTCCCTTCTCCCCGGCCATCGAGCAAACATGGCGGCGTTCGTTTTAATACTTTTTGTTTTTTTTACCCCCCCCTCCTCCCCCACGCAAACACACTTTAGAGGTTCAGTGCCAGGCCTGAGCGTGTACGCGATATTTAGAACTGCACCTGCGGATGATAATTTGTAATCCGTAAATTCTCCAAACGGATTCTGGCTGCTGGACCTTCAGTAGCATAAAGGATATTAAAGACGCCCCATATGTAATCCATGCAATGTTCGTATTAGCCCTAATGCTTTATTTAAAGCTACATGCTTCATGCACAGGCCCCCCGAGAACCGGAGCAGCTTCGCAAGCTCTTCATAGGGGGACTTAGCTTTGAAACCACTGATGAGAGTCTAAGGGCTCACTTTGAGCAATGGGGAGCCCTTACGGACTGCGTGGTGAGTCTCCATTTTTTTTAGTTCGCTGATTGTACGATTGTATAACTTGTCCAGCTGGTAAAATGCATTTTCCTCCCGTTTTGGTGCAGGTGATGAGGGATCCCAATACAAAGCGTTCAAGAGGATTCGGGTTTGTCACATATTCTTCAGTGGAGGAGGTGGATGCAGCCATGTCTGCCCGACCTCACAAGGTGGATGGCAGGGTGGTAGAGCCAAAAAGGGCGGTGTCCCGAGAGGTGAGGCATCTTTACTTTACTGAGGTCAAAGGTTCATTGTGTTACCTCGGAGTTGTGCAGCATTGATGGACGCGTCTGCATTTCCGCAGGACTCTTGTAGGCCTGGTGCTCACATGACTGTGAAGAAGATCTTTGTTGGTGGCATCAAGGAAGACACAGAGGAGCACCACCTTCGGGATTACTTCAAGCAGTTTGGCAAAATCGAAGTGATCGAGATCATGACTGACAGAGCCAGCGGAAAGAAGAGGGGCTTTGCCTTTGTGACATTTGATGACCATGATTCGGTTGACAGGATCGTCAGTGAGTTTTCATGAAATTCGTTTAGTTTTTGAAAAAGGAGAAAAAAATGCTTGCTTCTAGACAAAATTTGAAACCTTAAGATTTAATTCAGTCATTAAGTTTTTTTTTTTTTTTTTTTTTTAATATCTACAGTTCAGAAATACCACACAGTGAACGGGCATAACTGTGAAGTCAGAAAAGCTCTATCAAAACAAGAAATGATGACTGCAGGGGTGAATATGAGAGGTAAGCAGATCTATTAACTAGTGTCGTGGCTTTTTCTGGTGGATGCGAGTTCAGGCCGCTAAAGTGATGTCTGTCTGTTTAGGACGGGGTGGCGGCGGAGCTGGAAACTTCAGCCGTGGTGGTGGATATGGAGGTATTTAGCTCTCTAGAGCTCTGCTTCCGTGTGTGTGGATGGTGGGGTGCAAATCTGATTCCTCTTTGACATCGTAGGTGGCTTTGGAGGAGGGAGAGGCAGTGGGAGTAACTATGACGGAGATGATTACAATGGCTTTGGGGGTGACGGTGAGAAAAGGCACCTCGTCTATATATACATACTATGTGAAAGTGCGGAAGCGTTTGTGTATCTATTGCAGCGGCAGGTTTAATGCCTGGTGGCTCTTTGAAATTCGCACGGCTTTACAGTTTATCGCAGTATTTCTCGGAGCAGTCCTCAGGGACCCCGAGATGGTCCATGTTCTTGCTTCCTCCCAGCTCCCAGGCAATTGGGAGATAGCGGTCCGGGGGTCGTCGAGGACTGGTTTGAGAAACGTTAATTTATCAGACTGGTGGAGTTAAGGGTTTCATCTGTAGAAGCTCAAAACAAACCGCTATGTATGCATTTGCCATATTTACGCAAGGTTAATATGCTTTTGTCCCATTGCTCATCGATTTTCAATTCTGTTATTCCTTCTCAACTTGATAAAATGTAGAGTGGGTTTCGGTGGGAGTCGAGCTACCAGACATGGTGTCTTGTCTCCTCAGATGGATACAGTAGTGGCCCTGGCTATGGAGGGAGCCGTGGGTATGGTGGAGGCCAAGGATATGGCAACCAGGGGGGGTATGGAGGAAATGGAGGGTATGAGAACTACAACCATGGTGGAGGAGGCGGAAACTTTGGCAGTGGTGAGTTTTGTCTTGTGGGCATGGTTAACTTGGGACCCAGTAACGAAGGCTCCTAGTAATCTGTAACCTGTCCTTGTAGAGGGGTTTCAGGTTGCTTTCGTTTGCAGGGAACTTCGGAGGGGGCAACTATAATGACTTTGGCAATTACAACAGCCAGTCCTCTTCGAATTATGGCCCGATGAAAGGAGGCGGTTTTGGTGGCAGGAACAGCGGCGGACCATACAGCGGTGAGACCTGTTTCGGTGCCTGTTTAACGCAAGCTACGGATCCACATCTTGGCACGAGCCATTCTGGACATCTGCACCGCGGTTGTTTTGCAGGGGGTTATGGGGGTGGCTCTGGTGGCTACGGCGGGGGATCTGGAGGCCGCCGGTTCTAATTGAGAGGTAAGCACAGCATTGCTCTCATTGGCTGGTCACTTGTAGCTTTAGTTCCTTACTATAACTTGATTTGGCAACAATTCCGAGTATCTGTAGATCCCATAAGGCCATTGAGACTAGTTTAAAGGAATATTAAGAGCTTTGTATTTTGTTCTACATTTAGTCTTATTTGCGTAAACATTTGAATTGAGGGACCCAGCAGCAAACCTTCATGTTTGTTGTTCCAAACTCTTGGAGTTGGAATGCAGAATTGGAATTGATTAAAAAAAATTTCAATATCGGTTTTTGGACCTTGCTTCCCAAAGCGAAAGACAACAGTCTGAAAATCTGAAGGCTTGCTTCTGATTTCTGTGGCCCTGTAAAGCAGCTTTTCTTATAGGAGGACAGTGCCCAGTTTAACAATGTTGTTCCATATTGTCCAACAGGAATCAGTACTTAGGAGAGGAGAGCCAGAGAAGTGACAGGGAAGCTGCAGGTTTACTCCCTATTTCTGCTCAGCCAAGCACAGTTGTGGCAGGTTACAGCTGCGACATGAAGAGAAGTGCTCATAAAATAGAGAAGAAAAAATCATGTCGGAGGCGGGGGGGGGGGGGTGCTCCTATGAAATGTTATCGAAGCAGGACTTATGTAGTTGCTTTTTTGTGTGAAGTGTAAAACATTCCAGGGGTTTTATGTAGCTTTTTTTTTTTTAATGCCCATCTGGTGTTTTTAATGTAACAGACAAATCAAGTTGAAATAAACCATCTTTCAGTTTTTTTTTAAATAATTGTGCGTTTAATTTAACATAGGTGGCAGATTTTATTATGGTGTCCTTAAAGGGAATGCCTCAGTAGCCCTTTGAATTGGTGTTCGTTCGCTTAATCTGGTCGCCTGTGAATTTGGCATCCTGTTCTGTAAAATGCCACGGCCCTTCTGTAGCGACTGGGTTCCGATGATGGTCATTATTCCTGTTGTGAAGACTTTCCTGCTTGTGTGGTATACTGTAAATCCTGCCTTCAGAATGGCACCTTTAGAAGTGCATGGAGTATGACTATGGTTCCAACAGCCTTGGTTTCTTTCCTTTTTTTTTTGCAAAATACAGCATGCAAGATAAAGGGTTTGAATTGAGTCTAGATTTTTAAGCATTGTTCAGATTCCTCCAACACTATATATCGTTGCCATGGTCTTGGAAGCCTCGTCTCTCCATCAAAGACCTTTCAATGTTCAAAGCGGGACAGGAAAGCCATTCCTTAGGCCTGTAGCTACTGTCACCTTGGGCACCTTTGGCTAGCTTACATGCAGAGCTTGAGGCTAGCCATGGAAGCCAGCTGAGGGAAAGAAGTAGCAAGATCTTCGCAAGAAGCCAGTGACGCAGGGGACAGTCTTTGAGTACAGATGGTTGCTCTTTTAAGAATAGACAGCATCAGCTACGAGGGGTATTTTATACCATACTAGTAGGTAAGAACAGATTTTTCAACTTTACTATTTGTATGTTTGCCGAAATACTGAATAGCAGATCAGAGTTTGTTTCACACAGTGCGCTCACTTGAATTGGTGAAATTCACTCTTGTGTTTTCCTTTTTAAGGGGGGGAATGTTTTCTGGGTAAGTATGGGATATAGCTCTATTTGAACGGTCATTTGATCTCCCTGTTTGATACAAACCCTGACTGCTTGAATCAACACTATTAATGTTTTAAATTGTCTGGATTTTGGTTCTGAATTATGTTCAAATATCGGCCATTTTGGTAACATCCTGTCCGCTCGTAGCAGTAATGCATGCACATTGTTTGGTAGGGCATGTTTGTGAAGCCAGGGTTTAATGCTAAAACATCGAAGCAGCAGAATTTTAGTTGTCATCAAATTTGTAAAGTTTCTAATATTTCTTTTGTTCTTATTTTCAGCCATGTGAATAATGTCGGCACATGAAGAATGCTAGACGTCTGCGTTTCCTGCACTTTCCTCATGGGAAAGACGAAAGGTTTACATTTTTTTTTTTTCTTTTTTTCTTTTCCTATTGAAAACCAAATTTGTGGGCACCCACCACCCCTTGAGTATACAGTCATGCGTCACTGAACAATGGGGATATGTTCTAAGAATCGCATCATTAGACTTTTGCTGGTGTGAACATTGTGTATTTACACAAACCTAGGCTATATGGTATTGCCCAAATCAGTATTTCCCAATCCAGTCCTCGGGGACCCACACCCCAGTCCACGTTTTTGTTTGGGAGCTGGGAAGGAGCACAAATGTGGACTGTCTGGTAAGATGCAACAACATGGACCGACTGTGGGCCCCCGAGGACTGGATTGGGAAATACTGGTCTGGGTTTTCTTCAGCTCTACTATAAACTTGCGGTACCACCCTCATATATGTGGTCTGCTGTTGACTGAAACATTGTTATGCAGCGTATGACTAGTTGATTCCTGCCTTACAAATGTTCAAAGGTTTTTAATTTAACACATTCTGTCTCTTCTAGGACGTGAGTGTATGGGAGCACCATTAGAAGCTGTAGCTGCTGGGCAGCCTTTTTATGAAATAAAACTTTTTTATAATAGTTTTTTGTGTTGCCTTGGTTTTTTTTTTAATGGGAAGATTTTATATGCAGTGCAGGATCCCAGTGGTTCACTTAACATCCCGGGGGGATGTAACACAAAGCAGGATTTCTCAGTTGACTGAGAGTCATGATTGTCCAATAGGAATGTTCCTTACCTAAACTCTGATTGGACAGTCATGACTTCTAGCTGACGATAACCCGGCTAACTCGGAATTCATGCTTTGTGGTCAACACTTGGGTGTGTCTGTTCCTCATTGGACTAACTGAAGTACAGCTTTATTTGGCGGCATTAATGATGTTGCTCCTGTTTGTGTTGTTAAATGTCAATGTTTTGGATTTTCTTCCTGGCAGTAACACTTTGCTCTTTGTTCACATCTGCATGAAAAAGTAGTTGTTAAACAGATCAGGAAGGACTGAAATACACATGTCCCTTTGGAGGAAAGTGGTACTGTAAATATAGTGCACTTACATCACCATGTCCCACTTAGTCACACTGTCGGTAAAACTTTGAGTAGAACATCTGAATATTTGCTTCATGAAGCTTTATGGTTTTTGGGACGCTTGGTCTTACATAATTTTTTTTTGTTACCTAATGGACAAATTTTTTTTTCTAGTGTTGGCCTGTACTGGGAAGCCTCATGCTTTACTACACCAGCTATCAAAAAGTCCAGCAGATGGATCTCGTTGATAGGCAGTAGGGGTACAATCATATTTAAACATTCCCCAGGGTGAACACGGCAGGTGCTGACTAGCTCCACCTACGCCCGACTCTGGTCAGAGATCACTAGTGTTTATCATTCAAACTGTAGGGTGCTGGCATTCAATACTAACACGTTTGCTGCTCAAACAGTTTGCAACAGTTTTCACTGCTATATTACGGGCGTTCAAACTTTAAAACAAACGTTTAATACATGCATCCTATATATCTGGGTGCTAAAAATAAGGTTATAACGTTTTATTCTTCAATGGTGCCAAACCATTTTATATTTGCATTCTTTTAATCATAACAGCTATATGGAAGGCTCAGCAAATGTCAGGTGCTTGTACAGTACTGCTGTGTTTTGTGTTGGTTTGTTGTGCATATTCAGATATTCTATAATTGGAGAACATAAGGCTGAATCTTAAGTTTGTAACCAGCAAGTCCATGTGGGAGAGTCCACATTTATCCCCCAACGTCACACTGAGGAAACCAGGGTCTGCCTGATAAGCACCTCATTGCTGAGGAAATTGTTTTAGGGGTCAAAACTTCTCTAATTGAACTGATCTCTATTTGATCATTCGAAATACGTTTTAGTGTACTTTTGCCAGTTACTTTATTACCTGTTAAGACGTCCATGCAATCGTCACTACAGGAGAGCCACCTCAACACTTCATCCTGAGTACAAACACTACATATGAATTTGTAAGCTTACTAAGGACGGGGAAAAGGTAAATCTGACCATATGACAATTGACTGTATTTTTTTTAACCACTTCAAAACGTGTCTTTTCATCTTATGAAGTGCTATTGGAGCATATTGTCCTTTTTTCAACAGACTGTACATAATGGCATGTTAGACCGGGGGCTATATTGTATGATTTCACCTTATGGGGGGTTCAGCCCACCCGCCAAACAGGACCTCACAGCTTATGGCAGATTAATGTTTATTGGTGAACCGCCTGATTTCATCACATACTTTGCCCTCCAACCAATATCCAGAACGTACTTTCATGTGCGCTTAGTTAATCGTGACTTCATCTTATCTACTCTGGCTCAGAAAGTTGGCCAGTGTTTCTTTATTCTCCATAAATTATTTTTTTTTTACCTTGAAAAGGATTCCTAACAGATACAGTCAAATATGTTGAATATTAAAACGAGGGAGAAATGTCAAATAAAAAGTAAAAATACGCCAGTATCTTTTCTTCCTTTTTCGCAAATCTGAGGAAACCTTACCACTTGCATTTACCAACCATTGGTGTTACAAGACAATTTACAAATAGTAGGCGGGCCAGCAGCGGCAGGAATCGTGCAGCTCTGATTGGTTCTCCCGTAGCCATTCAGCAGGAGAAATGTTTTGACGAACATGTGCTGACAGCCAATGGGAGCTGCTTTTCTTACTACATCCACGTCGACTGGAAGGAAGAAATGGACGCGATTATTCTGGTACTGTAATACAGATATTATGTATCGCGGGGTTGACGGGGATCCTGTGGTATGTATATATGTATGAGTCGTCACGGTTTTTGTGGTACATGGTGCAGAAGTAAGCTCGTCTGTGAAGTATGAGCCAGTCTGAAGCGTAAGGCCTTCCTAAACATGCCGGTCCCCGTATTATACAGAAGGTGTAGCCGGGAATGGGCGACGGACAGCTACGGGTGAAAGTGGTAGTTTACACGGGATTTTGTATTCTTGCGTCTACTGTGAAAGGAAATACAGAGGCCGACCACTGAATACTTGATAATTAATTCGTTTAGTTGTTTTCAGAAAGTTTTTGTACCACCATATTCACCTGTCGGTGTTTATTGAAATATAACTGGGAAATATTGCGATGTCATTCTCTCCCGCAGTATGGCCACGGATGCTCATTTGTGAAAATAACAGGCTGCTTTTACTCTTTTAATGGCCTAGTATGAACCCAAGGGGAGGTGTGTATGTAAGGCAGTGTCTTGGACATCACGTGATACTTGCCACTTATGTGTTTCGGTCAGCTGAGATGCATTTGACTTGCTAGTCCCTGTTTGCGCTTCTCAGCAGAGGTATCCCAGGCAGAGTGACCCGCTGAGGCAGCCTCTGAGGTGAAGTTCTGTTATACACGGGCTGTGGCTCCTGGGAGGTCAGTGCATCACAGAACTTTGTCTTGGGAGCTTGGCTGCGGCAAAGTCCTCGGGGTCACGGCCAGGGCTTGCAGCGCCCCCCAGTGGTACAGCATAGAGCCCCGGCATAGGCGTTGGGGGACTGCATCCGTTGACCTGCATTTTGTTTTGTCTGACAGGAGCCCTCTTTGTACACAGTGAAGGCTGTCCTCATACTGGACAATGATGGGGAGAGACTCTATGCAAAGGTAATACCGTTTCAGTGAAGCACCATGTTGAACACAGGAAAATAGGGTCAGTTACATACCTACAGTGAGCACAGAAATCAACAGATTGTTTCCTCTTCATACTCTGATTTTGTCCCACAATCACGAGACACAGACTAATTGGTGTCTCTAAATTGCACGTATCCTGTGATTGTGCGTATGCATGTATCCTCCATACAATGGACTGGCATCCTCTACCTGGACTACCTCAACCTTTTGCCTTATGCTGCCTGGGAAAGTCTCCAGGCCTATGATTTTGTCCAGGGGAGATGAGCGGATGGATGGTTATTTGAAGTTTATGCATAGGATGGCACTTGTTAAGTGAGGTGGGCAGTTCAAACTTGCTCAGTTTGTTCAGGTTCTGCTATAACCCTGGAACCCCCATTGCTTATCAGTATTTTTCCTGCAGTATTACGATGAGACCTACCCCACGGTGAAAGAACAGAAGGCTTTTGAGAAGAACATTTTCAACAAAACCCACCGCACAGACAGTGAGCCTTTTTTTTTTCTTCTTCAGAGTAGCACATGTTGGTTTGTCAAACATTTATCCTTAATAAATTCTCTATCTATTCTCCATCTTTGTAGGTGAGATAGCTCTGCTTGAGGGACTAACAGTGGTCTACAAGAGTAATATTGATCTATACTTTTATGTAATTGGGAGCTCGCATGAGAATGAGGTAATTCTACGTGTAAATACCTTTATAGTCATCCTATTTATTGTCCCTCAGTAAGTAATCTTAATGATCTGTCCATTTCCCCTTCTAGTTGATGCTGATGTCCGTTCTGAACTGTCTGTTTGACTCTCTCAGTCAAATGCTGCGGTAAGATATCACCATGTATATGTCAAACATTTCTTTGCATAGTTCCATTAAGTAACCATGTGTTTTTCGCCTGTCAATATTCAGGAAAAACGTGGAGAAGAGAGCTCTTCTGGAGAATATGGAAGGACTTTTCCTTGCTGTGGATGAGATCGTGGATGGAGGGTAAGTGCTTCTCGATATGCCACTGGCACCGCAGACACCAGCTAAATGTTTCCTTGGTCCTGATGTGGCTGAAGACCCCCCCCTACAGTTTGTATTAGGAATCCAAGGCTCTGGGTCATTTGTCTTTTGCAAGTTTTACAAAACTACACTGCCCAGGATGTTTAAAGTTTTGTAGTAGCACAGAAACGCTGTTGGACAAGCTGAAAGTTAATGAGATATTGTGTGACCCTCCCAGAGTGATCCTGGAGAGTGATCCCCAACAGGTGGTACATCGTGTGGCCCTGAGGGTAAGCTCTCTTTTGCCTTGTCTCCACCAACATGGAACCAGTGCTGGTTCTTGCTTGGTGCCGTATGAGAACCTGCCTACATTTCTACTGGTTTCAAAAAGTGAACAGAATGGAAATGTTGCGAAAGTGAGAGTGAAATAAAGGTTCATATGAGTTCCATTATTTTGGATTTATTTTGATCTGTTTTGGATTTTAAGTTTTTCTAACCTATTGAACAAAAAAAAATGAGCCGTCAAGTCTCATAGTTTTCAGAGTGTGACTCACTGCGCGCTCTCTCTTGCCTACATCCACTTTTGTCTCCTTAAAGGCTGTATGTCTCCCCAGTCTGTGTGTGTGTGTGAGTGAGTGAGTTTATTCTCGCTCTCTGCTGTACCACTGCCCTCTTAAGGATCTCGCAATAGGAGCCTGCTAAAAATTAAACTTTGCGGTCTGCCTCATGATCTGTTCATCACTTGAGCACCACAATATTATATCTATTTGACTTGTGACATGTTCTTAATTTATTGTTAAATCTGGCCAGCAGATCGATCTTTAATTTTCCACAAAATTAAAAAAAAGCAATGTAACATTACTCCGCTAATAAGCTGGCAAATTGTTTCACTGCTGGCACCGGCGATATTAAACTAAACTATATTTATTGTGGATTGAACTTTCCGGGTTTGTGGAAGGTTTGGACGTGATAGCCCGTCCCACTTTTGCTGACATTACAATTCCAAATTCTGAGACCAGCTTTTCTGTGGTGCCATTCTGGAGCCATTATTTCTGGCCCAGGCCTTTTTTTGCAGTGGAAACATGCAGAACCAGTTCCAGTTTGGGGAAAAAGCCCAGCACTGGCTCCAACACCGCGTTGGTGGAAACGAGTCATTTGTTAAATTTTTAAAAACTGGCACTGTCTCCAGTGTGCCCATGAGGGAAGGACTGGGAATTACAACTTTTTTTTCCTCCCACTAGGGTGATGATGTTCCTTTGACTGAACAGACGGTCACCCAGGTGAGTGCCCCTTAACTGACGAGAGTCATTCTGAACATTGTTTGTAATTGTATTCTGTGGTGTTTCAGGTTGCTAATATGTCTGAATGATCCATAGTATCCAGAATTTTAATGTCCTGTAGTCTACCCTTGTGCCCTATGTCTCTGGGATAGGTTTCAAGCCCACCCACAACCCTGACCAGGATGAGCAGATAGAGAATAGATGGGTTTTTTGATTTATTGATCAGGTTGATCGGATTTTTGTGGAGCTGATATCTCTGGCTCCTGTTTTAGTTTACTGGCCGCTATGCAGATGGAGCTGCAGCTGTCTTCTGGCACTGCAGGGTTAAATACCACATAAGCACAGAGGAGGCCTATAGCAGATTTACAGTGTTTTAATAATTCATTTCTCTCTATTGGATGTGGAGCGTGATTGCTAATGGTGCAGCAGTGCCGGGTACCACGTGCAGTCGGCACCGTCTGTGAGCCGCCGCACTTGATCAATTTCATGGTTTCATTTGCAAGGCATTTAACGTGCTGTAGATAATAACCTCTTTATAGCTAGTTAACTTTCACCATTCGCTCTGCGTCATGCTGTCTTAGGGCGCTTTTCCACCGCACCAGGTACCGTACTTTTGGTACTTTGATAAAGTACAGTACTTCAAGGTGTTGGTTTTCCACTGGCGTAAAAACTTGTACCGGCACCGAATGACATCACAATTCAAGGTGGGGTATTTTGTACTGAATTCGAAAAATGACTGTAGTATCTTATAGGGCTGGACGATGTGCAATATTAATACCAACATCGCATGTTTATACACAGTTCTTACATCGTCAGCTATATTAAAATCAGGCTTTTTCTTACTTTCAGTTATAGCGTGGGGGATTAAAATCTTGGTAAAATATTTTTACTCTGTTACTCTGTCATAGAAAAAAAAACTTGGCAAACTTTCCAATTTTTATTATTCTTGGTTTTATTGATGATCTAATATATGTTTACAAATCAGTTTCAAGTTTCCCTACTGCCTTTGCATGAGGCATGAGCGTTGTTTGCATTCTTCAAGACAATCATGATCGTTTTCGTCCTTTTTAAATAACTCATAGACAGGTTTGTGAAATTTTACATATACCCCAATATTTATTGCAACAAAATTACATCGCTATATTTACAACAAAAACACATCCCTGGGATCCTTATATATTTTGCCACAGGAACTATTAAGCAAATATTAAACAAAATACTTTTTAAATTTCTTGTCATGCCATCCTGATCATTTTGTTGTATCTGTTTTTCTGACCGGATCGCAGTTTTTTATTTATTTATTTATTTATTTATTTACTTTGTTTTCTGAGTTCCTAATTGTCTTCAAGGCGGCGTTTATATTGTGTTTCAGCGGCAGGCTATTTCCATAACCAATCGACAAAGAAAGCGTTTCAAGTCCCACCCCAAAGTACCCAAGTACCAAAGAAGTACCCCAGCTGGTTTAGCACTTTTGGTACTGCAAGTTTTGGTACTGGTACTCGGGCGGACGTCAATGGAAAAATGAAAGTACCAAAAGTTCGGTACTTGGTGCAGTGGAAAAGCACCCTAAGTCCACCTTTGGGTTGGGAAAAATGAGATGAGTTACTCCATCTGTGGTAACCTGTCCCGAATCGTGATAGGTTTCCTCAAAAGATATAACTCACAGTTTTCCTCTATTACATAACCAAATAGTAGGAGAGTTCTGGAGGTTTTTATCTAAACACCTTCTTTGTTTGATTGTCCTTAAATTTTCTCTGAAAATAAAATGTATTTGTAGCTGACTTCATGATTTAAATGAATGAGTACCGCTGCTGACATCTGAGATACTTGATCTCTATATGTGCTGGTTCGGTGTTCGTTTCATACTTTCCAAGTCATTTAAAAAAATTCCTCTCTGTCTTTCCAGGTGCTACAGTCGGCAAAGGAGCAGATCAAGTGGTCCCTTTTGCGATAGGGCAGCGCCTGGAAATCATAGGAAAATGTGGACAGCGGCGGCCTTGTCCTCCGAGACCTCTCTTAATTCCATTACTACTTTTGCTGTATGTGTTGTACCTCCAATAACTGCACTGAATCATCTGATTGTTCCACCAGTCAGAATTATCAAGGGACCCTGTTTTTTGGGGGGGGGCCGGGGGGGGGGGGGGGGGGGGGGGGGGGGGGGGGGGGGGGGGGGGGGGGGGGGGGGGGGGGGGGGG
>JAODLD010000094.1:1597853-1623033 GCA_026781065.1 Mormyrops boulengeri
TGCACTGCATCCTCTGCTTGTTCCCCCAGCCACACTTAACACGGGACCCCGTTTTGTGCCCCCCCCCCCCCCACCTCCTTGTATTTACACAACTCATTCCTGCTGGATTCATTCTTCATATGTTCTTTTTAGTACCAACATAAATAGAACATTTAATTGAAACTTGCATGTGAGCTACCCAGCCTTTTCCACTGGCAGGTATATACAGTCCCGATTAAGAACCCCTTTTTGGGTTTTTTTTTTTTTGGGCAGATTTTTTTCTGAATAAGGAAAGAAATATATAATCCTTCCTGGCAGCTTGCAGGAGGTGTGCTATTATGGTCCATTCTCAAAAGAGTGAATACCTTTCAGAGTAGTCCTCTGCATGTCTATATACTCGCCTCAGTCTTTGCGTTATGTCAGCGATACAAATTTCTAACGGCTTTCTTTACTGTGCGACAGCTGCCCACTGACGTTGGGTATGTGAGAACGTTTTCTGATAGACGTGCATTAAGAAGGCAGTGGCATTTAAATACTCTGGCGGCAATTAGAAATACTAGCTTTTTGATAGTGCTGTCTGTTTGTCTCGTTGGCGTTCTTGAACATTTGCTGGGACATTTTTAAACTGATATTTGACTGTAAGACAGTATCGGTCAGCTGATCAAGCTTCAGTGGCGTGTCATCACCTCAGCTGACTAACACATTACATCTGAAATCTATAGGGTCTCTGGGCCTAAGTTTGAGCCCATGATCTGCATTGTTAATCGTGAGCTTTATGCTATTTTACTAGTGTAATGCAGGTCTGTTTGTGGTTACTGGAACTACACTGTACCAGCTTTAAGTGTTTAGATGTGGCCCCACAATTCACTGAACTTACAGGGTCTTTCTGTCCAAAGTTGAATTTTTTGTGTGATTTAATGCAATGCTCTTTGCAGTGCTCTTGATGAATGCACTGGGAAGAAAATTACCTGTTGAATTTGAATTGCTGACTGGGGGATAACTTAGGGATGAAATAAAACATTTGTTCTCTGTTTCTTCTTTGTTTTTATTCCCACATTTTAAATTATCTGTCGAAGTATATGTAGTTGACTATAGTTCATATGCATGTTTTTGTATTATTTTTTTCGTTGATATCTATGTATGCTTTGTCGAGGTCTTTACGCAAGCGCGGTAGACCTGTACGTTAGGTTTAACAGGTAATGGCTCCATCTACTGGTAGACAGCGAGAATTTCTATATATTTAGCAAATTGTGAAGTATCCATGTACCTAAAATTACATTACAGACAGTGTGACTGTGTGATAAGGTGCCCAGGAAATACAAAAATAAATATCCTCCCTATTGCCTTTGATTTATATGATAACTTTTTTTTGTTTAATTTCAGGAGTAATGTAAAAATATACAGACCTGCAATGTTGTTGAAAGTTTTTCCCCATCGTGTCCTTTTCGTAATTCTAGCATTGTCTGCGTGCTTGGGCTTGCGGATTTTGCCGGAGGAGACTATATTTGTTTATCAAACCCGTTGTTAAATTTCAGGAGCAATTTGCAAGTTGCAAGAATTCTTCTGTTTTAGCTGTTCAGCGTGTGTTAGCTTCAGGCTGCTTCGGCGTGTCAAGATGAAACCCTAACATTAAAAACGTGTATTGCTCATGTAAGTGACTCATATTCTTCCGCAGAATGCCCGACATCATTATAATTCGCTGATTACTGTGACCCACCCATTAGAAGATAATTTATATTAACTATACAATAATCGGTATAATGGTCCGGAATTCTGTGGTCTGACACGCTGTGAAAGTGTCAGCGCACGTGGGCCGGAGTGATGCAACTGGCGAGTGAGTACACTGAGTGTGTGAGAGAACGTGTACGCAATAGTCATAAATTACTATCATTTGAGAGTACACTCTTTACGTAACTGGGTGTTTCGTCGCGTTTTCTTTCAGTGACCTTTTCTGTCCATAATCAATAAGGGTCCCTAAGTGTGTGTGTAAGTGTGTGTGTGTGTGTGTGTGTGCGCGCCCGCGCGCGTGCATGCGATTGTGTGCATTACGTTATGTTCTTCCATGTTTGCATATTGGCAAAGGTCATAGGCCTAGCCTCTGAAGATTCATCGAGTGCAGACGTTGCGCAGTTAATCTTTTGTTACATGCAACAAATTTAGAGCTATTTCAGTTGATGTCACAGGATGAGAGAGCCAAAGAAAAGTAATAATAAAAGTCATACAGCGGCAGTTTGCCATACGGTTGGGATTTCTATTTCATGGGAGCTGGGCAAACAATATTGTTAACGCAGTTCTGGCCCTTGTTCACTCCGGCTGGTTTTATTCCATAATTTTTAGATTTAAACCGAGAGGCGACTTTTTGGGGGACAACGGAACGGGAATGTGCGGTGACAGGGCTGGTAAGGGCACGGTTTTACGAGATGGATGTGTCGGGCCGGTCATCTGGGACACGCAGCATCTCTTAGCCGCTCGCCGTGTTTTATTGCCGGGCTCGCCCTCATTGCTGCCATTTATGGATTCTCGCAGAACAGAAAGCCATTTCAGCCCCGGCGCTTAGGCGGCCAAAAACAACACCAACACGGCTCACTTTTTCTCCCCCTGGGCAATAACTCAGGACTATCGCCAGGAGACATCAGGGCCTTTGCGTTAAATAAAAAGAAAAAATTATTGTCGTATTCAGCGCCCTCTCCCACTGGTTACTTTGGTTTGTTGGTCTCGAAATACGACGGTGCAGACGTTGCTGTAATAAGACGAAATGTAAAAAGGTATAATGCCTCATCCGTAAGAGACATAATGAAAAGAAAAGTGCCATTTTCTAGTAGTATGAAAGAATGCGTCAGTGGAATCTGTTTTGAGCCAGGGTTGGAGTCAAGTCATTTATTTATTTGTAATATAATCAAAGTGTGTGTCTGTCTACACACACAAACATATATAGATATGAGTTCTTTTCTCAAAATCACAGACGCCCAATTGAAGCACACTTTTCAGGGCAGTAAATAAACGCATATAATATATAAATTCGTGAGAAAGTTATAGGTGACATTACAGTGAAATCCTGAAAATGGTGGCACTGAAAAGCATCTGGAATAGTGTATTTATGTGGTTTTGTGTCTCTGGGGGTGGATGCAAAGCTCAGTAAATAAGGGTTATATTAATTACTTAAATTAATGTATTTGTGCTTTATTCACATCTATTTTCACAGCAGCTATGAGGCTTTTGTGTGACTTCGGTTTTTGTGGTCATGTTTGGTCTTGTTCGATTAATAAATTGTGTGACTATTACCTCCAAACTGCATGTTTGGCATGTTTTGACACTCAAAGAAGAAAGAACGGCACAATATTTGTTAAAATGTTTTTCATTTTGAAACCTTTCTCACCTTCTCGCCCTGGCCCCTTCCCCCCCCCCCCCAGCTCCCCTCACCATGGATTCCCCAGCAGTAACCCACCGCCCATTAACAGGACTGCTCCTGACAGATTTACTGCCATCGTCCCACCACTGGCCGCCAAGCTGACAGCTGTGAATTAATGCTGCTCTCCCATTGGTGGAAGTCTGACAGGCGAATTTATTGGTGCACTGTGATTCGCTGTTGCATAGCTTTGAAGTGAGTTACAGCCCCCTCGCTGATGGAACACAGAAGCGGTGTCAGGTTGCAGTCATAAAACTCCTGTTCCTGAGGGAAGGTTGGTATGCTTGGATTTGGCGTCATGAAGGGAGGAGGGAGGGGAAAGAGAGAGAGAGAGAGAGAGATTCTATGTGCATATCTGAAAGTATTTTTGAACTACATATACATTGTTTAAAATTTAATGAATCTGCTCCTAAGTCACGTCTACTTAGAGAATGCACAAATACCTAAGCTCAGCTCACATTTGGTGGACTGTGTGCAGTTTGGCTGTTTCCTGTAGCATTTGTGTTCAGATTTTTCACATAATGATTTACAGATGTCTCAGGGGAGAGCATGCCCCCGGGGTTCCAAAAAAGGCAGCTGGATAAAATGCACATTATCACAGACCATGAAAACACTAATAACCATGGGAACATAATTCCTGATAGTAATCTGGGTTAAAGCAGGACTCTATTTGCAATTGTGCTCATTTATACAAGCAGTGTATATTTTCAGTACAGAATATTTGTCTAAGTCTCCATATGATTCTTGAAAGTAATGCAAAAGCCTGATTTTCTGTGATTGTGCTACAAAACTGAAACGGCAAACAAGCTGCACAACTGTGTATGCTCTGTACTGAAAGGTGGTGGATATTAGCTTTTGTAGCTTTGTGGAAGGTTACGTTCTTCCCCATGTATGGATTCTCCCCAGTGAGGCTCTGGTTGATGTGCGCCCTGTGCTCAGCCTCTAGCCAATGTCTCTGTAATTCCGCAGCAAAAAGTATGAGTTTTTACACATCGGTTTCAGCAACAGGACTGTGCTGCCCAGATTCGTTTTGCACATTGGTTTTCTGGCCAGTCTCATGCTTCTTCTTATATAGGTTGCCCTTTCTGTCTGCCAGGTACGCTGACCTGATGGTCACTCCCAGAGAAGGCTTCAAAAACAGCTTCATAAAAATATTCTCTCATATTGTTTTGGTACTTGAAAAATGTTTTAACTGTGTCTGGCAGCACAGGGATTTGGCAGAGACACTGTGCTTAAAATCTTTTGGGTCAGGAATATGACTTGTCCCATTGAATGGACATCCCATAATTGCTTGATGGTACTTAGACTCCTGTGCGCCGTCCCTTTGCGGATCTCCTACCATTCCGCACATCAGCGCCGCATCATTTCACCCAAGCCTTTGTTTAGTTAAATAAAGTTCACTGGCGGTACAATAAAACCCAATTTCATAACAGACGACTGGCTTATCCTGAATAAGACGTGCGTGTTGTCTAAGGCACAGGAGATTAATGGCGCGTTGCCAAGTTGAAGGTTTGTTCTGGACCCAACTTAAAAAAACAAAAGAAAGACACCATGTCATCAGAACTGTCAGTGGGATTTTTTCCTCAGAACAAACCTTATAGGGTGACTCTGTTGCTTAACATTACAAGGGATGATGCCTTTATCTCCACTCAATGGGCCCCGGAAGACAAGACATGCTATAACTGCACTTCTGTTGTGCATGGGAAAAAAATACAGTTTATTGTCTCCCGTGTGTCTGAGGTGTAGCTCCTTAGTACCTGAATTGGTGGATTTTCTTGGCCATTGATATTTAAAAATCAAATAAGACATGGAGCAGCTTTGAAGCGTGACCGCAGCCCATTCTGCTTGTTTTAGACAATAAGGAGATGAAATTACTGAATGAGAAAAAAATAATTATCAGAGCTGCGCCACATCTGTCAAATGGTTCCTGAATCTTGGTAGATTATCTGTTTTTTCTTAAATACATACACGTAGAATCTGTTATATCTGCTTCCCCATACTGATTCCTATATACTACAGACCATATTGGTTTGTTGCTCTGGTTACTAGCACGTCACCAATGTGGATCTGGAATAATAAAAAAAATATTTTTTGCCTTGTGTTTTTCTTCCTTGATCTGCACTGTATGTTCTGGCTGCATCTTCTGTTTTCTTTTAGGCTCTGGACAAAGAGTGAAGGAAAATGAAAGGATTCAGTAACTCTCACTGAGGACAGAACAAAGAAAATTCAGTGTCCTTACATAACATCTCTAACCAGACCATTTGGGGGGGAAAAAAACAGTGAGCTCTTTATTTGCCTTATTCACATATAATTTAAGCAGTTTGAGACTGCACAAGGCTAGAAACCCTATCTGCCTAAAAGTTGCAGGAATCGGTGCACAAAACATGTCTGAATTCGCTCTGCTGTAAGCCATTTTGTCTGTAAGCCAGCTGCAGCAGTCAGTGGGAGGACCCAAAATGGCTGCCCCTGCCCCACCCCTGGAGAGGCCCTTATTCTCATGTGTGAAACGCTTTCTTTACTTGATAATACAGCATTAAAAAATATTGCTTTGGGAATTTTGTCTCGAGAATATGTCTAGAATTTATATGTTTTCATTAAACTAGACCTCAGAAGACTCATCACAGTGCAGTTGTTATTAGAATTATCTTACAAAAAGGCTATTAATCCCAAATGAAATCAATCCAAGAGGAATTACAGAATAAGAGAGTAATGGATATAATATGCTTTGATATTAAATGAAGTGATTGAAATAACTGCTTGACTTTAATTGATATGGACCTACTAGTATTTTTCTTTTTGTCCAAAATAGCCTGTTGTTATCTGCTAAGCACATGTAGTTGTAACATTTTAATTCATCATTATCATTAATTAATAAACATCTCTGGCAGTAATTTTCAAATTATTGTATTTGCCTATATACAGATGCGCATAAGTACCATTCTGGCAGAGCAGTCGGTATAGTCAGCTATATTTGTTTTCTTAATGTAACTCGCGTAATGTTAAAAAAGTTTGCCAACATCCGTACAAAAAATGCATGCAGTTTTTAAATTGTGTTTGTTTCAATTAAACCTCACAAGCTTTATCTTTAACATGCGTATATCGAGCATTTTATTTACAAGCGTTTAATACAGAGAATTCTGGATATATTGTTTGAAAACTGGAACGGACAAACGATTAGAAGATGATGTATAGTGTGGATGTATCTCATCGTGTAAGCGTGTAAGATAGACGGGTAGCGGTGCTACCGAAGGTCCCTCACACATCAGGTCATACATTCCCTTTCCTAAATATCACCGTTAATTAAGGGAGCGGTGGACCCTTGACGTAGATAAAAAGGAGTATTGAACTAGACCCTGATGGATCTCTCAATTAAACGTTGGAAAGAGCGCATCTTCTGGTTGGAGAAGAGGGCGATTTATAGGGCTTCGAAAAATCAATACCGGTGTGCGACATTTGGGTTCACCAAAAACAAGTAAAAAGACAAGTCGCGTTCAATGAATTGTAATTAAAGTTGACTGGTCTTGAATTTCTGATGTGGGGCGTTTTTATAGAGCATATGCAATCAGGGCAACCTGAAGATGTGCTTTACATTAACTTTGTGCGCGATGCTTTCATCGGAAAGCCGTACAGTAATGAGCCGAACACCACATGCACGGCAAGGTAGGGGAGGAATGTGTTCCCAGGGATTTCTCAATGTCAGTTCACAGTGTGGTATTATTGAATAAATATTCCCATACTCCATTTCTACTCTGCGGTCTGATATGATCTCTTGACGAGCCGTAAAGGATTTATCTGCGGAGTGAGGCACACGTACCGGCGCTAAATATCCAGTACGCGGCGGCCAGACCCCTCACGACACACGTGGGGCATTTGGCAGCAATAAACATCCTTTGGGGCACACGACTTCCGCTCGAATGACAGATATTATAAATTAACTTTATTTACAAGTCCGACTAAAAATTGATTGTGCGGAGAATGAATGATGCGCTTCTCAGACCGCTTTAAGACAGAGGAGCGAACGGACCCGGTGGAGCGGTGGCATCCAACAGAAGATAAGAGCAGATAAACTCATGGAGACTAAGCATCGGCGAAGACTGTGGTGGAACATTGATTTCTCCTCCTTAGGCTTCGCAGCTTTTTCTTCTCTTAAAATGACACTTTAAGTGCACCGAACCTCTAAGGCGTAGTAAATCAGCGCAATAGCCAGGTTTAGACCCCGTGTTTCCCTGGAGGTGTAATTTAACCACTCCAGTCTGCGGGTCTGATCTCATTGCACTTCCCACCTTTGATTTCGTTACGATCAATACGGGGGTGGGATGGGGGGCTGGACGAGTTCTTTGATTTCCCTGCTGTTATCTGCGGATTCTTGGTCCATGCGTCGACTTAGTTTTATTAAAGTACCTAAACGGTAAAACTGTCAGGCACCAGTGGCCTATACTGCGCTATTTCCTTCTTTCTTTTTCGATATACATTTAAGCCACGACTTCTTGATAATAAACTACCAATAACGTGCTTAGAGAAAAATAAATAAATTTAGTGAAAGTATGTGCGGGATCGTTGCATCGCACTGTTCGCTACTAGATCCGGGCTTACATAAGTTTATTTATAGGCATAATAGTCACGGTGGAGATTACGTTGTGCATATTCTTTATTCCAAAAACAGACTTCTATTGAGGATATGAAAATTCAGTGAACTGTGGAATTAAACAATGTACTAAATACCGTCATGCTTGTTCAGTTTTCCTATTTACCATACGTTGAAAACTAAAGATTTGCTTTGATCTTTAATTTGATCAGATCATCATTTCACCATGTCCAGTGTGAAGTAGGGGATGTGTTAAGATAATCAGAGTTTTCCCTGTTTTCCTGCGAATTGATTGATGGGGGATGAAACGTAGGAGATGTAGGTAATTAGTGAGTACTGTAGCGATTTCTGCTCCGGTATGCGAACAGACATAAATCATTGCACTTGTCTTGTAATCATTAAATCATTTAGTCTTGTTGATAACTCATGTTGAAACACAACTGCAGATATATCTGTAGGCTACTACATTTTTACATCTTTATTTTTTGTGTAATCTAAGTGTATATATTCTGCTACTTTATGAATAAAACACGAATGAAAATTATTAGCAAAACGTGCTACAAGATGAATGATGATTATTCCTTTATTTTAAGTGCTCCTTTCAAAATATGTTTAAGTGCTTTTAAGAAGGCTTTTTCTCTTTACTACTACACTGAAGTACTCCCTCTAGCGGAGCAAATTTTCTCATTTCTCATTTGATATAGACCAGGGCTGTCAGAATCATTTAAGTTAATAACCGGCCACTTTGGACGCAATCCAGTATGCTAGCCAGACCAGGAAAATATATGTGAAGTAGGGTAATAACACATTAGTGACACCCTTAACGGTTCTTTCTCACTCTTTTATGTAGGAAGATATATTCCGAATGCACAAATAGTTTGATCATAAATCACCTACAAATGATGTTTGTTTTACAATGTATCAATGGTTTCTCTAATACAGGCTGCCCTCACAATTGCACAACATTAATGGTGCTTATTAGAATGTAATTACTGGTGTAATTCAAGATTAACAATATCTGATGACAAACTGAGACCTTTAAGTAGAAAGAACTTTACCTGCCTGCAATAACTTATGGTAAGGTAGCCCTATAATGACCATTCAGTGCAGTTTATACAGCTAACTGTGAACCATTAACCAGGTGAAAGTCTGACACAAAGTGTGCAACTTTGAGCATCTATATCATCACAAATCCACCATTCTAGTACAATTTATGGTAGCAAGACTACAATTAAAAATGTACTGCTGTTTCTTCAGTTAGCCAAGTTTTATACTATTCAGATTGGAATGCAGGTTTTTCTTCAATTTGACGTATTATTACATCATCTTGTGAAATGGATTAGTGATATTTTTCATCAATTCATGCAGACTACATGAAGAGTTTGACAGTTGTCCTGAGGAATGTAGTCCTTAGTACAAACCAGAAAAGCACTTTTACCCAACAATTCTACTAAACTGTGTTAGTTCTGTTTACTCCTGAATGACATTCTAGGACAGTGTCGGAATGCAGCCTGAACAGGGGCCTAGGAACCAGGGGGGATGGGGGGGCATGTATCCCCCATTATTTAATTTGGCTTTGCTCGTCCCCCAATACACAGACCTGTGTATTTAAATAAGTTGTGTGTGCTCTGATAAACTGTCTTTTATGCCCCTGACCCTGAAGAAAATACGGCCGCTTTTTTCAGATAAATTTGAGTACATGATAGACAACGAGACATTTATATGTCATTTATATTCCGTATTGTATATAATTAATCAACAAACTTTTTTTTCAGTACTTACATAAAATAAATTATAACTGTTAGTATTGTTGGTGCTACAAAAATAGCAAAAATATGGTGTAAAAGTAGACAGAATGCTAACCGGAAACTGGTAGACATATAAACACCAGCAAATTAAATCAGAAAATTACCATTTTATTATGAAAACAAAGTAAGTGTTCTTTGGTGCAGGTTCTTCTCAGAACAAGAGGAACAAGGCTGTACATTGTGTTTAGTGATGAAAAATGCAAATAAAGTCTTAAAAAGTAATTAATTTTATTATAAGGGAAACTCTGTTCTTCACTCCATAAAACATAAATGTGGGTCTTAAGAGAGTACATATTATTTTGTCTGTTTTAACAATTACCATGATAACAATAAAAAAGTTTTACCCAAATCCTTCTTTACTAAATCAAAGAATTAATATCTATTTAGCAAAACTCTGCATGCAATACTATGAATAACAAAAAAACACTACCTTTTATCTGCAGCACTATTGTATTTGCTTTCTACAATTCCTACCAAAACCCATTTGCTAAAAATGGGGAAGGACAGCAGTATGAAAACTACCATTTTCTGAGGTACTATATCCCCCCCCAACCTTTCATCCCAGCCAACAGAACTCAATTTAAATCTTAAATTACTAACACAATACTAATATCCAAGTACTGGTCACTCATTTATCATTAAAAAAAACAAAAAGATTCATTTTCTTAAGACAAAAAATACCGGTCTATAAAGAAATGAATACACCCAATATTGAACTGTTTTTATACTCCAGTGTTTAAAAATAGACTAGAAAACCAAAGTTCTTGAGGTTCGTTAACAGAATTTAGAATAACATCATCATACAAGGATACATCTACCAAGCCTTCGCCTTGCCTCTCTCCCTTGTCGTTTGCATGATCTTCAATCGGAAAACCTCTTTGCTCAATAAGCTGGGCACGATTTCCATAAGATCTGATACAAAGTAGCACAATGGGTGACCTTTAATGGTGACCTGGTAGCAGTGTCTCCACAGTGGGTCACACCTGGTGACACTAGTGTGGCATCACATACCAACACGCCTACATGTTCTCATGACAGGAATTACCCACCAAGATAACCACCAACCAGGCCAACGGCATCTCTGTACTACCGAGGAAGCGGCATCCGCCAGTAACTTAGACAACAGTACCAGTCTGCACAAGCATCCAAAAAGCAGTAACCAGACTGAGATATGAAGACGCAAACTGGGATTAGGATATTATACATTACAGACCATGGAACTCATACCCATAATACACAATCCACTCTCAGATTTCACCGTGTTCCTACTTTAAATACATAATTACAGAAATCTGAGATGTAAGCAAAAGATCTGTGAGTGATAAGAGAGCTATGTGATTCTGAAGGTCTATCTCTTGCATACAGTGAAATAAAATGTCCCAATTCAGGTTCCTCCTACCACAACATGAGTCATTTCAGTCATGTCCAAGACTGACACACCAAAGGACTAAGAGCACTCCAGCTCTGAAGTGTTACTTTTTCACAACTTTGGGGAAATAAAAACCCAACTACAAGTTTTCAGTTACAATGGCAATGTTTGTGTTAAACAATGGACACATGTTAAAAGTGTATATAATTCTGAATGCCACAAAGCTTTGTAATTTTCTTGTTATTTAATGAACAGATATACGTGTTTAGAAAAAAAAATAATAAATCACCTTCTTTATCATGGTCTGGGTCATCAGTTATGATGTATGCTGTAATTTCATGATGTTCCCATGACCAAAGATTATTTGTCATTTTTACCTGACTCATTTCTGGTTACTTTTTTAAAAGCAATGTGTTACTTTGTCAAAATATCCTTTTTAGCTCATCTTTGTAGTAGTTTAACTTTCAACAGAGCCACAATTATTAGATAGTTACCTCTTACATAATATTTTTTTTTATCCAGTACCATCATAATCATTAAATTATCAGGTACTGAAAGGTTTTTAAAACAGGTATATAGAAAAATTCTGGAGACCAAATCGCAGTTCAGATCTAGACTGTCAGTGACTGATCGCGACCTGGAGCCCATAGCAACAAATCAAATTCATATCATCCTGCCAAGGGAGAGAGTTAGTTGAGCCAGGAGGTTCTGCCTGCTCCTGGTAGCTTCTCACATCTGAGAGGCACCTGTGAATTACTGGTAAGTGAAGGTGAGGCTCACTCCTCCTATCTGCATGGCACAGATGTGGAAAGGGGGCAGGCTGGCAGGGGTACAAACAGGAAGACCGTCTATCAGCCACACTCGGCCTCTTGGTAAAAAACGAGGCAGTGTCAACTAGGGTGAAACTTACCTTTTTAAAACATAACAACTAATGTTAAAATAATAATAGTAATATTACATAGTTTCAGCCTGCACAAACACAAACTTGACTAAAGCTGCAATATCAACATGGATCAGGGAATGGCGGCCTTCTGCCTGTACGAGTTTGCTCGCTGCGTCTTCCTGGGGTGGAGGTCTGGTGGAGAGGAGGACGGTCAGATCGGCAGGCGACCAGATAGAAGATGCAGGGCGCTCCAGGCCACAGCGGGGTTTGGGGGCTCCTGGGGGTATGGCCTGGGCTCGTAGCACGGCTGGGCTGCCGCTTTGGGGGCAGCTGGGATTCCTGGGACCCCTGGGACCCCCTGGCCCCCGCAAAGCCGTCGATGTCTCAGCAGCCGGTCCGTTCTCGAGAAGGTCTGAGAGAAGAAGCGTGAACAGGACAGTGAGAGGGGACAGGGGGACACACGTGGAGCATGTGACACGCGTGTGCTGTCGGTCTCTCACCTGCTGACAGCGCTCACACTGATAGGGCTTCTCCCCACTGTGGATTCTCTTGTGTCTCCCCAGGTGGTAGCGCTGGGTGAACCGCATGTCACAAATGTCACACGCAAACGGCTTGTCCCCTAAAAACACAGGACACTACATTTTAATATAGGTCTTTGACAGCAGAAACCTTGAATGTTCATTGTGCCACAGTTACCATGATACCTTACAGTCAGAGCTGTAATTTCATAACTTATGTAATATATGACAGTTGATATAAGGAAGCATGAACCACACCAATAATGTACATTTCTATTGACATTAATAAAATAAAAACCATTAGGTTAGCTTCAAGGTAGCTTGCCAAGTGCTATATATATATGTAACTCCACATGCTAACTGATGGAAAGCACAGTATACCAGTTCAAAAAACACCCGTTTATTTACTGGCAATCCTTGTTTACTAGCACAGTAAAACGTTTGCAGTCCTTAAAATCCCATCAACAAAACCAATTAAATCTAAACTCACTTGTAAAACACATCTCCCTGTGGTGAATTGCCATCACTTTACACAGCAGAAAACGAAGTAGGTATCTCAGGAACACAGCTAACACAAAGCACACGCTACATAGTATGCAATAAACTCGTGTATCTTAAGCTCCATAATGACTTAAGGATGTTCATTGTGCTCAGACATGAAACAAGGCACTTCAGTCTTTAAGATACTTATTTCATTATATGGGCAACACATTTTATGGTGTGAAAAGCTTATCGTACTTGATTGAAAGGTACATGTAATTACGCCTGTTTTAACAATACCAAATACATCGGCAAAAACTTAATTCAATAATTTTACTAACAGAAAGAACACGGCAAAGAATTAGCCAGATTTATGTTCATATCTGCATGTAGTACTATTAATATGAAAAAGAGCAATCTTTAACTGCAACCCTACCAAGCTGAATCCCTTTAATTAAAAAAGGAGACGGACAGCATTACAAATTCTGGGGTTTCCTGAGGCACTGTCCCCCCCCCCCCCGGGGCCCCAATGTTGAATAATAAAACCACTAAAATCATCTAAATTCTGACACAAGCAATAAACACAAACTAACTCGTTTATGGCTAACAACTGTAAAAAAGTTATTGAAAAAAACACACTTTCAATTTGTTGTTGTAGTTAAAAAAATACGTAGAATAAGGTCCTTCTGCTGACTTGAATGCAAATGTAACATATAAAGTAACATAATGGATGCAGCAAGGACCCCCCACAACCAGGCAGACTTTCTCCATCCTTCTCACTCCCCTCAATAAAGTGAGCTCACTGACTAAACCACAACAGTAACAAACATAATCCGGCATCAATCGGCAATTTCGTTAAGGTATGGAAACGCTACAAGGAATCTTCATCACAGTCCATGGCTTGCTGCTGTAAGACAGTAAGCTCCTAAATCACCCAGCAGCATCACATATAATCCTGCATCTCATGCAAGGAAGCCCTGCAAGTCAGCCAAACCCAACTGAGACTTGTTTCTATGCTCAGATAATATATCCGTGTGCTAATCATTAAATGCTTCTGGTTAGGATATGAAGAACACAAAGACTGTGAAATAACTGAAAGAAAAAAATGTTTTAAAAAATCGACGCAGTACATTACACATAACTATTTAAGCAAAAAAAGCACATAATATATTATACAATACAAAAATGACATATAACACAAATCAGCATTGGTAGGCAAGTAAGTGGTAGCAAAACAAGAGGGTTTCGGCCAATAAAATGCAAACAGCAGCAAAAGTGACCAATCAAAAAGGTTTCTGCAGAGCCAAATAGTTAATAAATCTAAACTATACCATCTGTTGAAAGATAAGAGCAACAAAGGTTGCAAACAAGGTAAACAGAGAATTTCCCTGGAATGTTAAGGACAGTTCTGTATTAACTTTGAAGGTGAGAGTTTTAGAAAATTCAGTTTAAAAAACCAGAGTTAAGTCTCAGAACACACACACTATAAAGTCACACTATAATATGTATGTCTAAAGACAAGGTTTGTCATTTTCTTACTTAATTCTGAGCACTGGTATCTGTCCAAAAAAGGTACTATAACAGCTAATTCCTTATGTCATGCCCTGACTAGTTAGTGAATTTTAAAAACTACAGTGTTATTATTAGGTGCACTACAGGTGTATTAAACCCCTGGCAGCCAGACGGATGCTGTTCCTCCTGAACAACAGTGTAACGGTGTTTTCTCCAAAACAAGTGCGCGAACTTCAGCTCAAATACTGAACTTGTCACTTTAACTTTGTTCTTGTCTTTCAGCACAGTTTTCATTGGCGCCCACCAAATTTGGTTTTCTAAATGAAACTTTTCATTTGCATTTTATTTGTTTGTTTGTTTATCCAAAGCATTGTATGATCTTTGAGAGAGCAGGGCCAGCCAGGATCTATGGAGCAACTGGGGTTAACCTCGCTCAAAGGTCCAACAGTGAAATCCCTCTGCTGGCTCTGGGAATGGAACTAGCGACCTTCTGATCACAGACCCAGCATCCTAGCCCACGGAGCCACACACAACCCCCCCTGTAACACTAATTATTATTTCTCCCAAAGTAAATTATTTCTCCCAAATTCTTATATTTTTAGATGTGCTGTATCACTGTATTCAAAATACTCATCTTTCAATGTTACTTTCTTCTGACTCCACATAAATCCACCACAAAGTCACTACATTCACTTCATTCCTGCACCAAATAAAATCACAAACTACAAATATAAGCTAAAACTGTGCTCTTTAAAGAGTGCATCAACTGAATAGCCATTTTCCTCATGCAAAGATACAGAATTTTATCCCTCACCACCATTCACACCTGGACTGCACCATTCACCGGTTAGATACTGCCATGACAAATCTCTTCATCGAGGAAGAGGAATCAGCTGGGATTTCACTGTTCCCATCAGCATGCAGCTTTATCTGGCTCTTCCTACAGGCCCTTAACCACTGGACACAGCAACAGGTGATTCGTAAAGTAGAAAAGATGATGGAGTAATAGAGGTCAGGAAGGAAACATCAGCTGCCCTAAAGCCTCGTAGATACAAGCTCACTGCCGGCAGCTGAGAGCACAAAACCAGAGACAAACTTTGGTGAAGGAGGATAGAAAATACTAGTCTATTCCAATACAAAATGAAAGAAAAATAATACACTTTCTGACTGTCACTCAAGACTGAAGCTGCAGTGTGAATCTATATAAGAATGTGACACCACAGAACTTCTAAACATGCTGATGATTTTGCATGTGATGCTTTTCCAGGATTACTGAGGAGGGTTTTCAGAGCGGCAGGCGACCTGAGGGGGGGTGCAGGGTGCTCCAGGAAACAGGGGGGTTAGGAGGTGCCTGGGGGTATGGTCTCGGCTCGTAGCACGGCTGGGTCGCTGCCTTAGGGGCCACTGGAACTCCTGGGACCACTGAGACCACTGGGACTACTGGGACCACTGGGACCCCCTGGCCCCCACAAAGCCTTCGATGCCTAAGCAGCCGGTCTGTTCTTGAGAAAGTCTGAAAGGAGTGAGATAGAAGTGAGGGTGGGACAGGGGGACACGCGTGGATAGTGTGACACGCGTGTGCTGTCGGTCTCTCACCTGCTGACAGCGCTCACACTGATAGGGCTTCTCCCCACTGTGGATTCTCTTGTGTCTCCCCAGGTGGTAGCGCTGGGTGAACCGCATGTCACAAATGTCACACGCAAACGGCTTGTCCCCTAAAAACACAGGACACTACATTTTAATATAGATCTTTGACAGCAGAAACTTACCAAACAAAACCGATTGTGCTGCATAAATGTTCTGAGACTTCACAGTCAGAGACTTGAGTCTGATTAAACGTAGAGTTCCTCCATTTCCAGTTTACAGTGTCACATACAAAATTTATATTTCACTAATTTTAATTTTAAAAAACACAGATAGACTTAATGAATATGGCACCATTGCACCATTGTTTTCCTGATTTCATACTGAACTCCACCTTTTTTTTTTTTTTTTTTAACATTTTTATAGAAGTCATATGGCAGTTAAAAAAGTAAATTACGGCTTTTAATATCGGATATATGGTATTTTTAATATACTGAAAATGGTTCTGAATAATTTAACCACCTGTTTATTTTTTCTGCTCATAGTCATAACTTACTACAGGCAAATATACATGAAAATGAATGATTGTTCATACACTATAATGCACTCCAGTGATTATACGCAAACGACCATAAGTCAACTACCAAGGCCTGTAGCAGTAACATAGAGCTTTTGTGTACCAGTCACACCTCCATGATGGTTCAAGGGTGTACATTGTATTTAGTGAAGAAACACGGGAGATGAAGTCTTCTTAAAAAGTCATTTATTTCATCATAAGGAAAGCCCTGTTCTTCACTACATTAAAAAGTAACTACGCGGATCTTTAGGATACATGTATTGTTACCATTTTTTAACAATAATCATCATGATAGCAATTGAAAAGGTTTCACCAAGTCTTTTTAATTAAACAAAAAATTAATGGGATCTATTTAGTCAAACTCTGCATGCAATACTATTAATATGGAAAACACTAAGCTTTAAATACTATCCTGAATGCTGATTTTACTATTCCTACCAAGACCTATTCAGCAAAAAGGAAGAACAGCAGTAAAAATGGCCATTTTCTGAGGTACTATATCCACCCCCCCAAACAGCCATCCAACCCCAACAAGAAAAAAAATCTTAAATTACTAAACAATTTAAGTTTTCAATACAATACTGATTATTATACTAGATGCTTGTTTATAAGTTTTTTTAAAAAAAGACTCGTATTTTGGCTAAAAACTAAAACAGCTTAAAAAGAGATTACATCTAACTGTTTTAGAACTCCAGTGTTAAAAATATACTTAAAAAACACAAGGTCCTTGAGGTTCGTTAACAGAATTATCATAATGCAGTAGGGATGCACGATATCACACCGTGATTATATGGCACAATAATCAGCAGGGCTTCAGATAACAAGCAAAACATTTGTCCGAAAGCTGGCGTTTCTGTACTATACAGACATTTACTTATGCCCGCAATTTGGTAAGCAGATTAGTAATATGTCTAAAATATTAATGAGCAGCATATTTAGTCATCTGTATAAATGCGACATAACCTTATGTTTATTAAATTCGGTTAGCGGAGCCACATGCTACTGTTTTGGTAAATCATGGAAGTGATAAGCACTGAAGTGGCGGTGAAGAACGGGATAGCTCAGCAGCGACAACATAAGTAAACATCTGTATAGCACCGAAAAGCTGGCATCTGGACAAATGTTTCACCCGTTATCTAAAGCCCTGGTGATTATTGAGTATGTGCCATATAATAACAATTGGATAACATGCAGTCCTATTATACAAGGATACAGAGAGGACCTCCCATCTACCCAGCCTTCGCCTTGCCTCTGAAATCGGAAAACCTCTTTGCTCAATAAGCTGGGCATGATTTCCATAAGATCTGATACAAAGTAGCACAATGGGTGACCTTTAATGGTGACCTGGTAGCAGTGTCTCCACTGTGGGTCACAACTGGTGACACTAGTGTGGCATCACATACCAACACGCCTACATGTTCTCATGACAGGAATTACACACCAAGATAACCACCAACCAGGCCAACGGCATCTCTGTAATACTAAGGAAGCGGCATCCGCCAGTAACTTAGACAACAGCACCAGTCTGCACAAGCATCCAAAAAGCAGTAACCAGACTGAGATATGAAGACGCAAACTGGAATTGGGAAAATGTAGATTACAGTGCATATAAATGATAAACAGTTCAGAGTGAAATCAATTATTTTACAAATGACAGAAACTTTCAACTAATCACAAAATCCATGAATCAATCTAAGGAAGCCATGAATACACATCTTTGCGATCCATCTCCCTGCCTTATAAAGACTCCATTACAATAGTTTAAAGCATAACAACAGTATGTCTGAGAGCCTCTGCTGAACCGTAAAGGTCCATAAGTGTGGACAAATCTGACAGTTATGGGTCGGCTAATGTCCTGAGAGCAGGGCATCCCGGTCACTTTGTATAGTAAGTCAGAGGTGTTTATGAGTATCTTCCTTCAACGTAATCATCCTCGATCTAGTGCGCATCGCTGCCCTACACAGCAGCATCTGCCTGAGGTGGAATTAAACACATGCCAGTGACAACGTCTCAAGTTCTATCCTCCAGGAATATGGAGAACTAGCTCTCCATGGTTGTACTTCCAACTGGAGGGTTTATACTAGGCAACCCCATAAGAAATAAAGTCCCAGAATTTCAGCCAGTTGTAAAGACCGTGAGGTTTCGTCATTCCGGTGGTATTTATGAAGTGTGAATATTAGTCCATAAACAGACAAAACTACTAAAGCTGCCTGACTGAGGCCCATCCTGAGTGATTCATTATTGTTTCTATACTGGAGTTTCCTCCACACTAAGAACAGTAACAACAGACCAAAAACCATGCAGTTCGTCTGGACTCCTCCATTACTAGTTACTGTTATAATGACTGGCCACCAACAAATCTTTACTGTTTCAGTATATATAAACAGTTTAAACTTTCTTCTAAGAAACCATACCTTGGGTTTTTTTCCCCCTCATTTTTTCATTTAAAAATATCCATTCTTAGTCATGTTTCTTATTTCTCCATTTGGTTATCTATTGTTTTTGATGGATGCATTTCCAAATTCCACTTTTCACTAACATGGCATTATTACACACAACTAACCGAAACCAATCAGTTTTTTCCCCATTTCCACAAAAAGCAAATCAATAAAATTAAGGGATAAGGAATAACAGACTTTTGTAAAAAAACAAACTAAATACAGAATAATCCACCATTTAACGCATGAAACTAGGTGGCCAAAAAATAAAAATAAAAAATTATCTCAGTCTTTTTCACACTCATGACTGAAGCTGCAGTATCAATCTGCACCAGGGTGTGGCGCCACTGAGCTCCTAATGTGTGCCAAAGGTTTTTTATTAGCTTTTATTTTTTTTTACACTTGTTGTGTTTTTCCGGGGTGGAGGTAAGGAGGATGACTGTCAGACCGGCAGGCGACCTGAGGGAGGATGCAGGGTGCTCCAGGAAACAGTGGGGTTAGGAGGTTCCTGGGGGTACGGTCTTGGCTCGTAGCACGGCTGGGTCGCCGCCTTGGCAGCCCCTGGGACCCCCTGGCCCCCACAAAGCCGTCGATGTCGGAGCAGCCGGTCCGTTCTCGAGAAGGTCTGAGAGGAGGAGGAGCGCGAACAGGACAGTGAGGGTGGGACAGGGGGACACGCGTGGATCGTGTGACACGCGTGTGCCGTCGGTCTCTCACCTGCTGACAGCGCTCACACTGATAGGGCTTCTCCCCACTGTGGATTCTCTTGTGTCTCCCCAGGTGGTAGCGCTGGGTGAACCGCATGTCACAAATGTCACACGCGAACGGCTTCTCCCCTAAAAACACAGGACACTACATTATCATCGAGTAAAACCCTCCTCCCATGACCTCACACTTGCAGGGCCATGAACGTCTGAGTCATGATTTGCTTTTTGACAACGTTAATGAGGCTAATTAGAAAATCTGCCAGATTCCCCAAATTCAGAAACAATTCTGGTCTCAGTGTGCATCCCTTTTAGGACATAATTGTTCATGGGAAATAGTACAGCAGCTCACAAAACTCTTAGTAAATCCTAATTTTAGTCAGTTTTAGCATCTCTTACTTGTTCATAGCCCTGCTCATTTATTAATAAGCATTCATTTGTGGTGCATTAGACATAACCTGGCCATTTGACAGAAATATGGTGAACAATATACTGCCATAGTCAACTGTTCTTATAACACACAGCGGCATTCATGCACCAACGACCATAAGCGAGGCCTGCTGTGGGCCGTAACCACTCGTGTACCAGCCATATGTGAATCATGGCTCAAGGGTGTACATTGTATGTAGTGAAGAAACACGGGAGATGAAGTCTTCTTAAAAAGTCATTTATTTCATCATAAGGAAAGCCCTGCTCTTCACTACATTAAAAAGTAACTAAGCGGATCTTTAGAGTACATGTTACTTTTTTAACAATAGTCATCATAATAGCAACTGAAAATGCTTCACCCAAATCTGTTTACCTAAAAGAATTAATAAGACTTTAGTTAAACTCTGCATGCAATGCTATTAAGAGAATGTCTACATTTCAATTGCTACTCTACATGTCGTTTACTATTCCTACCAAGACCAATTCAATAAAAATGAACAGCAGTATAAAACGATCATTTTATGAAGTATTTTACCCACCCCAACCTTGCCATTAAAAAGTTTAATTTAAAATTACTGAAAAATGCAAGGGGTTAGCACTGATTTATGCACTGAATAATCATTTTAGGGATTCTGCCTTCTTTGCTGACGACTGTAAAAAAAAAAAAAAAAAAATTAAATATTAAAAAAAAAAAAAAAACCGTAAAACAAAATATCTATTAGACAGATATCATTGCTCCAGTGTTTAAAAATATCGTAGAAAAATAAGATCCTTGAGATTCATTTTGACAATGCAAAGGAATATAGAGGAACTCAACTGACTGGTCTTTCCTTGCTTCCTTATTTTCTCCAGTGTGACCATCCAGTTGAAATGGTCAGAGGGTCAAACCTCAAAACTATCCAAATGTGTGATATATGAAACACTCATGTACTATGGAATCTTATGAAATGCACAGCTGATGTTATTTGCCTGGGATGGAAGCTCAATCATAACAAATTATAATGTATCATTAAATCCTCTAGATGGCAGCATTGAGTGCAGTTTCGACCGTTAAGAAAGCTGACGGCATACAAGCCCGAACTGGCCTTGTTGCTATCAGTGGAGCAACAAGCATATTTTCCAGGTATTTACTGAGCATAAGTATGTTTGCAAAATGGCTTAATGCTGAAAAAATGACCCAAGTAATCAGGTTTTCACATTGCTATCTACTGGTGATTTCTTCACAAGTACCATAACTTTAGACCAAACAGCCAACATCAATATGACTCCTGACTCCCCCATTGCTGCCGTTTCTCTGACTGGCAACCAGAAAAAAAACATGGATGTGTATATTTAGCAGCCTGACAGATCCCCTCACAGATTTTTCTTTACCAAATGTTTTGGAGAAGTCTTTTCTATTTTAATATCAAAACACCCATTAACTACAGATACTTTATCAGATTTAATTACCTACATGGGTTCTCCATTTATAAATAAAATCCCACTTCATCATTAATATTTTGATAACACATACAGTAGCCTCTAATCCACCCTACCCATTTTTGCAGCTCTAACTATTGTCAGAGTCACAGCCGATAAAATCTAACAGTAAATAAAGACAGAACATTTTAAATCAAACTGAGTGATTACAGAATAATCTCAGCCTGTCCTTCAGACCACTGTGTCTGAAGCTGCAGAATCAATCTGCACCAGGGTGAGAGACTACTGAACTTCTGACTGTAAGCTGAAGATGTTTTTTGCTTTTGATTTTGCATTTTTTCCAGGGTGGAGGTAAGGAGGAGGGTTTTCAGACTGCCAGGCGACCTGAGGGAGGATGCAGGGAGCTCCAGGCAGCAGTGGGGTTAGGAGGTTCTTGGGGGTACGATCTCTGCTCACAACAAGGCTGGTTCTCCCCCTTGGCAACCCCTGGGACCCCCTGGCCCCCGCAAAGCCGTCGATGTCGGAGCAGCCGGTCCGTTCTCGAGAAGGTCTAGGAGGAGGTGAAGGAGAAGTGTGAGCAGGACAGGCAGCGGCAGGACAGGGAGACACGCGGCACACATGTGCTCTGTTGGTCTCTCACCTGCTGACAGCGCTCGCACTGGTACGGCTTCTCCCCACTGTGAACACGCTTGTGTCTCTCCAGGTGGTAGCGCTGAATAAATCTCATGTCACACATGTCGCAAGCAAATGGCTTCTCCCCTAGAAACACATATGTTTTGTTAATGATACATTCATCATACACATACAGGGTCCCACACGTACTGTTGGCGACGACACATCTGAACATACACAAACTTCAAATAAGGGTCAGGTTAATCAGAGACCAGGCAAAGATAAGAAACAGTCCTGGGGTATGACAGTACAACTGTGATGACAGGTAAACTTCCTTATAAATACTGCGATAAAGAACAATAAAATGACAGCCAGGGGCCACAGACAATTTCACATCAGGAATTTGCCCTAGGAATGTACACGGAAGACTGTGTCGGGTAAGACAGGTACAAAAGAATTTTCACATGCAAATTTCACAGAGGATGAGAACAGCAGTCAACTTCTGACAAAGGCATGGTGAACTGCATGAATTTTTCAGCCATGCCCACATGACTGCTGAACGAATTCACTATATATAAACTAATTACGCACCAATAAGATCATTTCTGGCAGATACCGATAGCCGATTATTTCGCAGACTCACACCGATACTGATTGTTTGGGAGGTTCTGCCCAAATAAATGCATTCCAAAATTATGAAAAAGTATTTTTGGTAAGAAAACACCAACTCTAGAATACAATAATCTCAGAGCACTATATTTTATAAGTGTATACATCATTTATAACATAACAAAGAAGGGCTGATCATCAAGTGCACTGATTTTTCTTTTGCTATCAGACACTGGTGTTTCTGACAGACTAGCGTTATTTGGGTGTAACTGCAGCCTTCTTTATTGGAATGCATGTTTTTCATAAATCAAATTTGTTGTGTTAAAAGTCTGGGTTTTGAAATTGCACTGTACTATTTATTTATAAGGAGGAAGGTGATTTAGTGGATGTTATTGGTCAACAGTAACTGTATATAGCCTTGCTGAAAAATGTACAGGCTCATTTTTAATCAATCGGCCAACTCTTGCTGTATTGGCCGATACCAATGGTTGGTAAACACAACTGGTGCATCTCTATATAAAACTAGATGGGCAAAGACAGTAAGAAGAGTCCCCACAGAGAGACACGCATTCAGTGTTAATCTCGTTGAGTTTCTAATGTAGCGTATCTATTTACAATCAAAATTCATATTACCATTTAATCTTAAATCAATTTTATATAAAAGTTAGTACCAAGTCTACCCAATGTTCACCTCAACTCAAAACCAGGCACATCAAGAGCAATGCACTTCAGAAGCCTGTCAGAACCACCTACATGGGCTAGACGACATGCCATTTATTAATAATGTTACATAGCATTTCTTTCAAATATTTTCCTTGAAAACATTTAACATTTTTAAAGCTACTACATTGTACACAAGGTACATCCCTACTACAAATATAATAAAATAAGGAAAAAAACATTTGCTTTCACCTCTGCCCAAAACATTACCAGTAAACATACAAGTTTATTGCTGCTGTGGTGTTATACACCATCCGTCCTCTAACCACCGGGTCACAGGGCAGGCCTGAAGCCTGAGAAAGGGTACAGAGCAAGTATACACCCTGGACAGGATGCCAGTGCATTGCAGGAGACACACACACAAATTCATACACTACAGGAAATATACGAATGCCAACTGGGCTAACTGCATGTTTTTGGTCCAAGGGAGTAAACCAGGGTTACGAGAGGAAAACAGCGCGACAAGGAGCAAAAATTAGACAATAAATGGCAAAGACCTGGAGAACAGGTAGGAACATAACAGTTTTACCGCTCACTACTCATTCATTCCCAGATCTGTCACTGTATTCACTGGGATGCAAAAATCGCACCCAAATTCCCAACAACCACTGTTAGTGCCGCCATGTTTGTAGATATCTTTAAGTAGAAATGTTGATCGTTTGCGTTTAAAACTTTTATACTCTTCGTATCCATTTTTCATTGCCGAAAATTAACCCCCAACATAAACCACCTTCTTTATGATTTCAACAATGAAGTTATATGTCTGAACGAGTTGCTATGCAACAGACACTTGTACAAATATTTGCCCACATGAACAATCCATTTTTGTATTGACCTCCTATGCACCCATTTTTTTATTTTAAAAAGCATTTGAATTTAGATTTTTTTTTTTTAGAATTTAGTGATTGTCATTGCTGACACACCACAGCACACAGTGCACAACAACGAAATGTGTTCTCTGCATTTAACCCATATGTGACAATGTGACATAGCAGGGAGCAGTTAATTCAGCGCCCGGGGAGCAGTGCTTGGGGGTGGCACCTTGCTCAGGGTAGCTCAGTGGTACCTTGCTGGTCGGGGATTCGAACTTGCAATCTTTCAATTACAAGTGCACGTCCCTAACCATTAAGCCACCACTGCCCACCATTTGTACTGTTTAACTAGCACCATATGTAAATAATACAATTATAAAGGTTTTATGGTTTAATCAAGTTAATATTGAAGAACTACACAGCTCTTGGCTGGTGAAAAGGCCGTGTGTGGCAGACAGGGTTCACCTGTATGAATAAGGATGTGCCGCTTCAGGTGATAGCCACTCCGGAAGGCCCCATAACAGTGCTCACAGATGAAGTTCTTCTGCACTTTGGACAATGGACATTCACCGTTCTCATCCACTACCACCACCTGGATTGCACATTGAGAAAAATAAGGTCCTCAGCATGCACACAGCAGGAGGGCGCCCGGGCGGGGGGCGGGCCCCCCCCCCCCCCCCGCGCCGAGGGGGGGGGGGGGGGGGTGGGGGGGGGGGGGGGGGGGGGGGGGGGGGGG
>JAODLD010000094.1:1624121-1663836 GCA_026781065.1 Mormyrops boulengeri
ACCCCACCCCACCCCCACAACCCGTCTCTCACTTTGCAGGGCGTTCCTGATTTCCTGTTCTTCTTTTTCAGCTGTGAGTCCTCACTCTCCCGCATTTCCTTGTCGTCCAGGAGTCGGGCTGAGTGGAAGTCTCCTTCCTTACGGATAAGCTACATGTTGGGGAAGAGATAGTAGTGAGAGAAAGGACCACCTTAAAGTTCAGAAACCAGTATGAGACCATAATAAACTACAGTCTGAAAAATGGCAAACACAGATGGATGCACGCATTACATGATGCAGAGGGAGAATTTTTCAAATAACTAAGCCAACTTCCTCTAAATATAATTACTGTTTACATGAATTGTAAGACAGGACGGGTGTTTTTGCATTTATTTTCAAGCTTACCACTTTAACAGTTTAATAACTAATAGTTTAAGTTTTCTGAAGTATTAAGTCATTCAATATTTTGCAGAACAAGAAAGTCATTGTAATTATTTCTTATTGTCAAAGTAATAACAGTAATAGAAACATTTAAAATTTTTACTACCAGGATGGCAATTTTTAAAGCCATCATTAATAAAATTAAATTAAAAAAGGCATATTTGTATTTACATGGAAAGTAATTGGATAGACAAGCCATCAAAACCGAGATAGGGTGGGTTTATCACGCGATGCTAACTAAGACTGACTTAGACTGGTGATATTACTGGCTAAACTAGGAGGTTACAGTATACATCCACACAGGGTCTGGAAAGCTCGCGTCTCCCCTTACTGGAAGCTCCCAAACGCTCACCAGGGGTGGGCAGCTCATTCCAGACGGCAGGATCATGTGACTCTGTGGAGCACGCTCAGGACTTTCTCTCTGTCCATGGCCCAATGGGGACATCATCTTCTTCTGCCCGGCCATGGAGCTGGCCTGCATCAAAGCCATGCTCGAGAGGACAGCCTCACAGCCCAGCAGTCCTGCCTGTGAAGTACATTTCCACATGACATGTAAGATTCATAATAACAAAACAAAAAAAGAACCAGCAATGGTTTAACTATGTGAAAATACCCATTTCATGTGGTCGCGGACTGAGCTGCTGGGCAGGTGGGTCATCGCCGTGGTTACTGTGTATCAGGGCGGGGGAGGGGACAAGGCAATGGGGTAGAGGTCACACTACGGCTGTCTGTTAGGAGATTTTACCAAACCCGGTCATCTGGCACTTCAACCTGCAAAGAAGATAAGAAAAATATATTAAGCATAAATAAATGAATTTTTTAAAAACCTACCTAATTTTAAAGGTACTACCTTATAACACAGCTTATTTAATCACTGCTCAAGACAGAATAGAAAATGAAACCCCGGAAATACGCAATGCTTAGAAGAAATTATCTGTCAAACCCCCATCAGTTTCAATCACCTGTAATCTGGTAATGCACAAATTCAAAAAAACGTACTGGAACTCAGTCTGACACCAACACATTTTAAAATCCCCAATGGTGGAAAACTGTTTTCAGCAGTAAACAGCTGTCATTACACCACCGTATGCTACAATATCTGCTGTGCAAGTCATGAAGCGAACTGCTTTCTCCAACAAAAAAACAATCCCACAATGACGATAACTCATGTTTTAACTACTTTACAAAACGCATTTGATCAAATTGCTAGTCATTCAAATTCTTTTCCACATTTATCCACACAAAAGGCACCAAGTCACTCTGTTAAAAAAGAAACCAATCTTTTAAAAGAAATCCCAGTGATACAACAGTCCCCAGTTAGGCTAGATGCGATGTCAAGATCAACTTAACACAAACCATCCCTAAAACCGGGCCCGATAGCTGACTACAAAGCAGAATGAATTCAATTTGCAACCACTCTACAAAACAAGTACTTGCAGAACTACTGTGAAAACTGATTCAATACTTGATCAAATAATGAGTGTACCATCTTTAGTTACTTGTAGCAATCCAATTGATAAAAATGTACCATTTACATTTATAATGATTCCCCATTCTGGGTTTTCATTCAAATGAGATTCATTACTCTTTCTGAGAATAAAAAAAAACACTACATGAGTAACAGCAACTGCATGAGAAAGTAATGCATTTTTCTGGAGACTACCGTAATTTCATGCATTTATTAGGAGCTTGACTTACAGGCCTAACCATGCTTAAGAACTTTAGAATCAAGACTGTTTTTTTAATGATGATCCTGCAGAGTAAACAGTCTTACCTCAGGCTCTCAGAAACCACAAAGACAAAAATGATATGTGAGACTCCCTACTCAGGCCCAACCTGTCGCTGACCTTAAGGACCTGATGAGTTTACCGATTCTCCCAGGATCCTCCATGTAATATGCACATGACTGAACTGTCTGAAGTGCATGCAGGGCGTGAATACACCAAAAAGGAAGACTCCACACAGCAGTTTCTAGGTATTCAGTGCTGGCTATTACAAGCACGAAAACCATGCATCTATACAAGCAGTATAGATTTTCACACTACTTCATACTGTGCTGCTGTTTTACTTTAGACCCCATCACAGAATGTACATTTTGCATGCTTTTTCCAACAGAACATTGGTCAACACTATGAATGTGAATCTTCAGCTATAAAGAAATGAAATACATATTGTAATATGAGTGTTTGGATACAATCACAACATACATTTTTGCAGAAAGCTACCATTTTACAATATCCATTCAATGAACCAGGTAGGGCCACTTAAATAATGTATTGTGGGAAAAGACTTTTTGTTAAATTCACTTAATCTGTTTGCTCCTGTTCATAAGGCAGTGGTCATGTTAAAAATTCATTCTTCGCCAGGTGGAATCAAGGCTTTAAAGTAATGAACACCATCTAAGTGAACTCAAATTTCACTGCTGCCAAACATGACCCTGTTTGCATTCAGCCAAGTCTTTTCATCAAAGTCAGTTATGAAATAACGAACTGCAACATGCTGGTGTCATACGCTAAAATTTCTGGACTAAATGAACAAAAATCAACTTAATTCAACATTATACAAGAAGCCAATCTGCCCCCACTTCTAATGGGTTTACATTAAAAATTTCAAACCAGGTTTAGCAGTACATATGGAATAAGTTATATTTTATACATATTGCCATTTACTATAGCTACTAACACTATAAATAAATTAGCTTCATAACCCATATTTTAAAAGTTTTTACATTCTTTTTTTGCAAGATTTCATAACATTTCTTCTAATTTAATTTAATAGCTGCCTGAGCATATATTACACGGAAGTAACAATTTAATGTGTTAGTCTTCCATATACTTGCCATACAAAGCTGTTAAGTGTACTTCTGGGTTTCCTTTATAATCATATCAGCACCCTAAAAACCTAGGCCTTGCCCATGGCCAACTGAGCCAATTTCTCCAAAGCTTAAAGCCTTGGACAAGCCCTGAAATCAAGAGTGAACAAAAGCTAAAATGTCATAAGTTCAAGTTCAGCACCATTTTTGGCTATGATTGAAACAAAAGTAAAGACATACAATTCCTGAAGACACTATATATATATACTATTTATATATAAAGTGTGATAAACATTTCTGACCATCAAACACGGGCACAACACCGAGGAGAAGGTAAACGGCATGGGTGTGGCACAAGGCAATACACCTTTCTCGAGGCAGCAACTTCACTGTAATCTCTAGCAGAAAAATAACATAGCGTAGATCTGCGGTGATGAAGGATATCCCAGAACTGTCACATATTCACAAATATTTAAAATTTCTAGCGCATTTTCTTAAATGTTAAGTTCAATATAAATATAAATTCGTCGTTTGTTATTTAGGAAAAATGATATCACTAAGCCCGACTCCCCAGCAAGCCATAAGGGATCTTAGTAAGCAGAGTTATTAGCAATGAAACACTGAAACGTTACTGCACGTCTGTACCTTTTAAAACATTAATGGGGTTTAGCAACGTATACCTAATTATGATCAAAATCCTCAATGAGACCACATTTAAAACAGGTATTCGAGATAAGTCGTTTAAAAAAACTTATTGCTATTATTTAACGCGGGAAGATAACAAATAAGTTTGTCTGAATAAGCGGGTACTTGACACTTAAGGTACTGAACGCAGAAACCTCGGTACCATGGCTAGGTTTCAGCCATCGTTTGGCCACAACCACTGAACCCACCTGCAAACTGCGCTCAAAAGAGAACCTGGCAGACGTTTTATTAATATAAAGATTAAAGGCGGTTTCTATAAAATCTGCTATTGATATTAAAATGGATCGTTTAGCTGACTAATTAAACGTTAATCTCCCTTAAACCGGCTACCAGCAAGCCACAGGCAAAAGGTAGGAGTTAAAAAGAAAAAGGGGGGAAATTACGATTATTTTGTCATGCCGTTTAGTCATGCACACACAGCCAAAGAACAATGCACCCTAGCCCCCCCAACCCCCCTCCCGACTGGTTAGCATGCTAGCCTGCTAGCTGGTTATCGGAACCAGGCGCAGGGGCTAGCGCCTTAGCTACGCTGCCTATCCGCTAAAGTTCATCGAAGCCCGGCACGGGGAGCGGAGGCCCGGGGCGCAGCCGGCGAGCGGCTCAAACGGGGCTCCTCTCTCTCAATCCGGGGGGAGGGGGTTTGTGTGATGCTCCCGTCGCCCGTCGCGTACTCCCCCGTTTCGCAACTAGTCGTGTGGGTCGCGTCTCTTTCATTACAACCGCGTAACCCCCGTCTACGTTTATATATTCGAGCCTAACCGCCAATATCCCACTGTACTTTATGGTCGAAGCCGGCGAGAGTCGGATACAGCTGTTTTACCTTACTGGTTTCCTCGTGTTTCGAAAATTATTATTAATATATATTTTTTTCAGTCTGTCCCTCGAGTTCCAGTTTTTCCCTCAGTTTACAAACACAGGAAACGCTACCGGAAGTGCTCCCCGGGGAGAGGGTTGGCACGTGACCGCGTTGGGGAGGTGGGTTGGGGGGAGTTGGAGGTGGAGCGAGGAAGGGGGTGCCTGCCATGTCTGTTGAGCGTGTAATTGGATCTCAGGGCCCCTCCATTTTGGTTTGGGCCAGCAGTGCTGCGACGCGTCCATTTACTGGACTCATCAATTGAATAACGCTGACCATGTTTTACAGGACGCCGTGTCTCGTATATCTATTTTACAACACAAGTTTCAGAGCTAAAGTAATCTTTAGCTTACGGTAATAAAACAATGCGCTATTTCCTGAAGGAAATTGTCGTATCAGAATTAAGTTATACTTAGAGTACCTAGGGTATAGCATGTAAGTATTACTGTTTACAGTTACAATTTGATACGATGAATACGATGATGAATCCAGGAATCATGATTTTGCAATAAAGCATAACAACAAATTTTGACACTAAATGAAGACTATAAATATTAGCCATTATCAGTATCTTATCAACTTGGTTGCCTTTGGGGTTCCAAAGGACTATTGTTGTATTTTTTCTGAAATGTGTATCTATACAAATCATTAAGAAAATGTTTAGTAATTAAACTCCAGGCCCAACCCCCCAAGCCATATCCGAATAAGCAGCTGGAAGATAGATGAATGAACATGTTTAGTAATGTTACAATTATCCTCATACATCAGGATGGAATATTTACATGACAAACATTTCTGATTTATGATGCACTCTGCCTCTAGTTATACATATACATAATTGAATTTTAAAATCAATCTAATGTGGTGTTTTATAGAGAAACGTATGTCTGAGTGCAACCTGGGAAAGTCATTGAATAAAAGTGGGTAACTACTTGACGGGGCACAAAAACTTAGTAATAACTCAGTTACTACTTAAGCACAAACCATGAACAAATACAGTTGTTAGTTGAGATAGATGTATCATGATTCATTAATGTTGAACAAACATGAGATCAGTATTTAACTTGTGTTATTCATTACTTGTTCCCTCAGTAGTTCCTTAGTAGTTCACAAGGGTTTACAGAATAAACAGATATAGTAATAAATATAGTAACTGTTTGAGATGAAACATGTCTCATGAATCATTAATGATGTATTAACATAAAATCAGTATGTAACTAAGACTTAGTTTGTGGCTAATTAATACATAAGTAGTGGCATGATGCTATATTATTTGTGCCCCATCAAGTTGTTGCCTAAATATGTTATTAGGAATTAAAGAGTAAATGAGGCTCCTGTGAAGAAAGACAAAGCAACAGGGCAGTAACTAAAGGTTCTTCTGGTTCGTCAAAAATCAGGAGCGGACAGCGAATCTCTGAATGACATTTTGCAATGGAGAGTAGTTCTCGTTTATTGAAGAAATCAAATGAAGAAAAAGTTTTTACAAGCAAAATCAGCTTTCCTGGGCTTTTTAAAGCCTTTTCCCTTTGTAACACACCTTGAATATACAGATATCCAAAAAACTGCTAACATTTGGGTAGACATGAGTACCTACAGAGTTCCTACAAAATAAACTTAAATTCTGTAATGTATGAACTATTATTAATTACAGCTTTCTTAGTAGACACTATTCCAGTTTTGGCAACATGGAATTAATTTTGACATTTAGGTAAAGTAGTTATTTTAAAAGGTTAAATAGAAGAGCGCCTCCTTGAAGCCAAACCAACAAACTTTGGGCTGTACATTAAGAATGAGCAGCCATAGCCCAGTTTTTCTCAACCTAGTCCTCTGGGACCTCCAGAAGGTCCATGTTTTTGGTCCCTTCCAGCTCCGCGCCGGACAGTCCACACTGTTGCTCTCAGAGCTGGGAGAGAGCAAAAATGTAGACTGTCTGAGGGGTCACCAATGACTGGTTTCAGAAACACTGCCATAGCCCATCTATTACAAGTCTACTCCCAGCCGCTCAATTTCATTCAGAAAGAAGTCCATGTCTTGCAAGGAAATCTCAGGGGAGAGAACCACCATGCGGAAAAAGTTGACCCGTCTGCTCTGGGGTTGATAGCCTACCATCATACTTCCCTCACGAACCATCCGCTCCTTTATGACTGGTGCCACCTAAAGGAAGAAAGAGGTACTACTGGAATATTTGCTAAAGCGAATAAGAATACTTCTCCAGCTACATTGACCACAAAACTAAGACACTACAGAACAATGGTCCTGCCTTGGGTAAGAAGATAGGACATTCTACTCTTAATTGATACAGCTATCAAAAATGAATTTTCTAACATCTACACTTCTGGAGCACTTCTTAAACCCCAACCTTGGACAGTCTTTCCTGGTAGTCCTTGATGTTCTGTTTTCCCCTGAGACTTGGCGGTATGAACCAGAAGCACACATTCACAAACTCTGGCTGTTTATAACAACAAAAGAGAATTAATGTTATAAAAATACTGTACAGCGTCAGTATTTTATTCACCATAAAATCATGTGACTTTTGTCCTTAAATTCTACAGTAAGCTTGCAATTTAATTGCAATCTAATAATTGTACTGCTGTACAAATAATTATATTGCTCACTTCATTCAGAAGTTGAAATCCTTCCCTCTTTTTCATCTTGTCCACAAGGTAGCTGAATTTGATGGATTGGGAACATAAGGTGAAACAGAAATGTAAAACTACAAGTAAAATTAAGGTTTGAAGGCTCAAGGGTGAAGTAGCACATGCAAGCTAAGCCTGGTCTGGGAAGATATAGCCTTTGCATAGCCATCAGCATCTTACCTGGTGTTCTCGAAGGCTCGGTCCACACGCTCCTCCAGACCCCGCGTGCCCACCGCCTTCCACATCAGCCACAGTTTGAGGCAGTCCACCTTGCGGCCACACTGAATGGATTTGTCCCCCGTGTCCAGACTCACGTCATAGAACTTGTCTTGCTGGAAGAGGTAGGTGGCGTTCGCACAGTGGCAGTGCTTCAGAAGATTCTGGATGGTGGGGGGAAGGCCATTTTTAATAACTCACAGGAAGCAGTAGGGATTCCTGCAGGGTATGCTGCATGTTACCGTGGTGTCTTTGAGCAGGAAAGCAGAGCACTGCAGGCCTGTGAGGAGCATCTTGTGCGGGTTCCACGTCACTGAATCTGCCCTGAGTACAAACAATTCAACTGCACTGAGGACAGAATTCACTGCAACCACTGGACGCATTTCAGGCTAAAGTAACTGCAACTGACACCTCCAAATATGTGCAAATTTGATATATATGTAAATATATACAGACGCTCCTCTACTTACGAACTGCGCGCCAATTCCGCCTAGTGCGACTTCTGGCCGCTACTCCCGCCGCGCAGCAGCGTAGTGCGTGTACTCCCGGCATCCTAGTTCTTTGCACTTGCATATACCCTTAAAATGATGTTGAATAACGACTTACGAACATTTCCAGTTACGAACGGCCATTCAGGACGTAACTCGTTCGTAGATAGAGGAGCGTCTGTACAATATTATCATGACCCTGACCAGGATAAACGGTTTGAAGATGGATGGATAATCCTATAACTTTATGATCATACTTTTTCTTAGGCCAAGCAGGTTCTCACCTTTCAATTCCTTTCATCAGGTGTCTGTGTTTCTTGGAGAACAGCACGCTTCCTCCCCACGCCGCCTACGAGTGTTTACACAGAATTATCTTAACCAGGCAGTCTGTCCGATGCTAATGTCCATTAAAAAAAGAGACAGACCTCAAATACATGTGCTCCCGGTAGCGTCGGAAGGAGTTTGATTTTTGGGGGCACCGAATTTGCCCCGGCATCATGAGGGGTAGCTGGGGGGGAGGGGGTGCCATGCAATAGTCACACTGTGAAACTATGCAATGTAAAAAAGATTTAAAAATAATTTTAAAACAATAAACAATAATTTAAAATAAGACTAACACTGTTTAGGGTGCTGTTTCACAACTAAACATAATAAACTAAACTAAAAAAAAAAAAAAAACAGATCCATATAACAAAATGATTTTGTGTGATATAGAAGTACAATCTTACAGATACATGTTTCATCCTTGTGCTCAGAATGTGCAGTGAACTGGCCTCAGTAAGACATGGATTCACAATGAAAGATAAGGAATGTGCTCTTACTGTGTCATCTTTTGCATCTGTTAGCAGTTCATAATAGCAGTTATGAACGCATTAAAACGCATTCAAGTGCAGTTATGAACAGTTATCGCAAAACCCAAAAATATCTGTTCATGTTCATTTTTTCTAGCTGGGGGGGAAGGGGAAGCTGCCAATATGGGGGGGGTTGCACCTCTCCCACTCCCCCTCTTTCCGACGCCCCTGCATGCTCTTTTTATCAAAGTTAGGATTTGCTTTGTCTCAAACAATGCGTTAAACTTTTATTAAAACATTTTAAAATGCCAGCCATTGCTTTTGGTACAGAAATTTCCTTCCACATCCCACGCAAATCAACAGCTGTGTTTTGCCCCATTCAAAATGTACCACACCATCACCCCCTCAGAGATCCATAAATGTCCACCTGTGCAGGATGTAATGACGACTCACATCTACATGCATCCACAGGCCATTCTTTTCACACACGTCCGCTATGAGGTCCAGCGGGTCAAAGGCGCCCTGCACGGTAGTACCAGAGGTAGCGCTCACTAACAAAGGCACAGCCCCCTATAGATGAAAGAAAGCACGAGGCCAGAGTTAGGTAGGTGGCATCTTTTTCACGTGAACCCCCATTAATGCACTTTTCCCTAAACAAGACAAAGTGGCATATTATAATATGCATAAATTATTTTTTTAATGCCAGCTTGCATGAAAAGCTACCAAATAAACACTTTCTTAGTCCCCCCCGACCCTTTACAGTCTCCATTTTGCTATATTATGACTTAATCATTTATATTCCTATAGAGCTTCATATAACTATATATTTGCTGACATCACTAAGGTTAGCCATGGAACAACAACAAGGGCCCAGAATGACAACCTTTTAAACCCGTCACTGCCTGCTGCCCCCATGTACGAAACAGATTATAAAACAGGCCATCCAAGGGCAGGGTGAAATTAATTATCCAATGACATATAAAACTGATTTCAGTTTTGTGTTTTAGCCCCAGAAAATGCACCCAGACCATGGGTGTCTCTCAATTACAAGATTGCGAAGATCGTACTTGTGGTGTTGCCAAGACCTGTCCTGTTAATTTGCCTCCTGAGAACGAACATGGGGCTCAATGAATCATGGGATTTGGTGAGGATGCAACTCATGTATCTTTGACTTTGGGGGCAGAACGACATCTGGGGATCTTTACAGTCCAACTGGACTTCAGCAATAGAAGACAACGTAAAACAGGTACACAACAACACAAGTACGGTCAAGTACGCATACCAAAAAACACCCCAAGATGCCTGATCCCACATCCTGCGGTAGCTGTTTCCAGGATCCCACGCCTATTCCATTTTCCTGTTTGATTAAATAAATTCCTTCCTCCCAACCCTGTATTATATGGTTCTGTCCAACACTCATCCTGAAGCTCTCACAGAAATTCCATCCCACGATCCAGAGGTCAGGGGCAGCTGAGACGTAAAACTTGCCTGTGCCTTAGCGAGCTCGATTTTCTCAACTAGGTCCTCCAGAATCATCTGACCCCTGTGTGATACCATGAGAGAGGAAAGTTTCAAAACAAAGGTCTAATTTCTGGATGTAAAAAGACCCACAGTAATCAACTGCAAATAACACATAATTAAAATAATTAAAAGGTAGGGAGACAGTAATGCAGCGTAAATCACACATTGATGTGTGTAAGAGAAGATGATTTTATGTCATAGTAGTGCGAACCATTGGGTGTAAAAATACAGAGACTGTTGCAAACTTCTAGTATGTGTATTAACAGCAGCTAAGAAACAAACAGAGGGCATTTTTGTGTGTTTAAGGGAATGTACCTTTGGTTTACTTTCACAAGAAATACACTTTCCAGTCCGATGCCCAGGAGTGATGCAGCCTTACCCACAGAGTAGTGGCTCTGTAGGTAAACAGACATGCTTAGCATTCTACTATACCATATTTACAGCCTACACCAGCTGTACTCTACAGCCAGTATTTGAAATCCTCATTGTCCTCAGAACCACAACGCTTGGGGTACAAGGCAGTGATGGCCCAAGTCAAATGAAAGGTCGGAAATGGGCCGATCCAGACATTTTTTAAATGATCGTATCTGCTACCACAGCCCGATCCAAAGTCCAATCTATTTAATATCTGACGTCTGGCCAATCTGCATCTTATAGATTGTAAGGTTCTGTCACACACTGCAGTAAGTCTGAGGCACTCGGCTTGAAATAGTGCTGGCCGCTATAATCAAAAATTCGTAGAACGGTATTTTTTTAAAAACTGAAGATGTTATGGGACAACATGGTATTTTTTATTTTTGCATGACTGGACCTTTATATTGGTTTGTAGTGGCTTATTTTACTGTCGGGACGTAGAATATAAAAACATAAAATTTTTCAATATGTATATAATGAAGGCTTTGATTACTATAGGGTTTGCTTGTGAAATTTCTTCCGCCATGTAAATTCTTTCCTCCTGTGACATGTCAATTAGCTGTTTGGCCTATGACGCAATTGTGATGATGGAATCGTGAGCTTCGAGTTTCAGGTTCACTCTTACCATGGCAGCGAGCATCAATAAAATATGTTTATGAATGTTACAAAAAACAATGATGTACTAGCTTGTTACTACAAACTATCGACTATGTCAACTGTGTGGAAATTCTTTAAACTGGAAACTCAAAGTAAACATCATACTGCAAAATGGCAAGGCTTACGCAGACGAAAAATGTACCGACGCCTACAGTATGCGCATGTATATTTTAATATTTATTAAAAGCTTAGATTGTAATCAGCTTATGTAAATACTGAATGGGTCAGATCAGGGTACCAAAAAAGTGGATTGGGACATCCCCAGTCTAAGTTTTACTGTGTGGAAAAGTTTTCTATTACAGTGGATCCACATGGTATGTCTCACCTCCTGGGATGTGAAGACAGCCAGCTGGGGGATGCTCCACATCCCCTTCAGCTTGACCTGTGGGAAGGCCCGGTAGCGCGCCACGTTCATGCCGTACATGTTGGATGCAGAGCCACCCGGACAGAAAAGGCCATCTCCATCCCTCCACCCGACCAGCAAGCGCAGCTGAGACAGCACAACGTCTTCCATGAGCACAAACACTGGGGCCACCTCATAGGTATACCTCCAGGAAGAGGGGAAGGAGAGAACTTCACCACATCACCCAGCCAAAAACTCCAGCTCCTCAGATAGACACCTTATGAAACTGTTTCTGTTTTATATCAGTAATCTCAGCTTGTGATAAAAAATTTATCAAACTAAATGTCAAATTCTAGTTTCAAAAGCCCTTGCATCTCAGTGGCTGATGACAGGTGGCAGGAAGGAGGGGCTTACTCTTGAAATGTCATAGGATACAGATTACTAGTTACCCTGTTAAAAATGTAACTAGTACAAATAATGTAACATCACTTTGAAGTAACCAAAATTATAACTTATTTCATTCGATTACATTTCTTACAAATGTTTTAAACTGGACAATAAAGCTGAAAATCTCTCCTAATTGTTTTGCTGACCCGCTGGAAATATGCCAAAAAATGCATTTCTGCAAGGTAAAAAGATGCACACATACTGTTAACCGAAAAGAATATATTAGAATGTAACCCCTTTATAACCACCAACATTTTGATTTGTAACTGTAATTTATGAAATATTTTTTCCTCAGTAACTGTAACGAATTACAATGACATTTATTTTGTAATTTAATTACATAACGCCGTTACAAGTAAGTAGTTACTGCCCAACACTAGGTCTCACAAACTCACTGGCTAGTGTTGAGTGCCTCTGTTAGGAACCGTCCGGCCAAAGCATGGTAGTCCACCCCTGCAAACAGCTGATTGAAGAACCGGGGATGACCTGAAATCAGGACACAGTGATACTTTCAGCAAAGTGGCAAGCCCGCCTATTTCAGATTTGGACAAAAGTCCTCCTGAACCAGAAAAGACTGCTGCTTTACGAGAACCATGCGACTTACTAGTCTTCACACTGTACACAGCCACATCTCTGACACGCTGCATCAGCTGCTGCTGCGTCTCCCCATCCTCCCGTAGCTCGAGATCCAGAAGCAGCCGCAACTCAGCCGGATCTCGCCATTCGCAAACCTGCGAGGAATGTTCAACGCTTGAGGACCGTGGAGCCATTGGAGAAATGTGAACATCTAACATTTAAATGTTCCAACATCCAGCCAAGAAACAGCTTAAAATATAAAGCAGAATCCAAATTAGAGTATAAGTGAGCAAAAGAATAAATAAGGACAAAGCATAACCTTCTCGTTCACATCTGTGCCCTTGGTAAGCACTTCTTCCAGGATGACTTTGAACGCTTCAGTCAAAAAGCACTGACCCTCAGTGTGGTCCAGCAGCAACCCATTCATCCATCTGTCCTGGGGATCCTTTAAGATTGGTACCTGTTCCTCTGAAGGTCACATAAGTTTGAAAGGAGGCAAGACACTGAGTTCTTACTGACTGAACCACAAGACATAATAAAAAGTATTGAACTATAGGGAAAAAAATCAACCCTGGTTTAAACCATCACAGTTTTTATGAATCATTTTAATCATAAATCAAAATAAATATTGCTATAGATATGTGATTAATTAAGACTTTAACAATATTAAGTGAACACTGCTTGAGTGAAGTACAACGAAACTGTAAGAAACGAGGACATCTGCTGGTCAACTCATACAATGAGAAATAACTACACGTCTATAGTATTTTAATACACCTTATCAACAAATCCAGGCAGTCGTTTTTGATCCACAACCCTATTTATTTTATTGTGTACTAATAAATCCTAGTAATTTTATATACTATGTGAAGCAGAAACATGTTTCTGTATGTGCCCGAGACGTCTATTCAAATTAAATGTTCAAATGTGATTGCTATACAATCCATTTTTACTTAGGCAATAATGTTTCTTATAGTTGTTTAATCATTTGTATGGCAAAGTCCCAAAAAAATACATTACAGTGTAGCGTCTGACAGGCCAAAGCATCAGTGGCTGCAGTAAAACATGACAAGGCTTGCGTGCAGGAGAAAACAACGCCGTATTATTAAACCATTACAAATACGAACAACCATAACACAACCACAGTAGCACAATCGGGAAAAGCAGGGAGATTGGAAGCCGGACAATAAGGCCATACACATGGTGGGTAATTTACACAACCGCTAAAGACAGGCGAGGGTCGGACGGGGTTCACATATAACACGGGGAAAGGCACACGCGACAATAGGAAATATAACAGAAGTACTGTATTTACAATAACACACAAGCGCTATTTACTAAATTCCCAGCATACTATGGTACTACAATATTTAAACATAAGCAAGTAAGAAGGTATTTAATCACAGATTTTTCATGGCCAGTACACAGACCGCGATGCACCCGGTCAATTTTGCGATTCAAACCCGTTCAGTATGTGTTTAATATTGTTAATAGCCATGATAATAGCCTATAACAAGATATTGGTTCAGCATTTTCGTTTCCAGATTTCTTTATGGGCGAGTTTAAATTTATTTTTGAATGTTTGCATGACCACTTCGCATTCACCTACAGTCAGGTGCCCGAAGTGTCCATTCATAGCACAAATCACGGGACTCTAACATGAAACTTCAAGATGGTGTCGCGTATGGATGCAGTGGCTGCTCCGGGACTGTTCTGCCGCTACATTCCTGCTGCTATATCGTGTACACTCAATTCATGTATATACTGTGTCTCTGCCCCCCTATCGTGTCATGTGCACCATGTGTTAATCTGTACTTTACCCCTGTCATTGTGTGCATACAGCCCCCCTCCAGCCCCCACGTGTCTTATGTTGCACCATGGTCCCGGGGGGGAACAATGTCTCCTACAACTGTATGGCACGACAATAAATTCCGACCTGACTTGGAAAAAAACAGTGACATCTTGTAAATCGTGCTTTTAACAGTTTACTGTGGTGGCCAATGCACACCCCATTGGATTTTCAGATTATGTATTTCCACATATAGGGCCTTAGCTTGTACGCGCAGCATAAAACATTTTTTCGGGGCTATGCATGGTTTAGATCTGAATTTCTGATGTTAAATTCCAGCAATGGTGACTCATCTAAATCTTTATCAGTTACAGAAATAATAATCGCAGCGGAGTACAACCAGGCCGTCTTCGAAATGCAGGTTTCGACACGTTTATTTTTGTATAACAAAAAACATAGACTGCGGACGTGGGCTATAACACCCATAAGTAGGTAGTTTTCTTTAAAGTATAGCTATCATGTCTTTCAAATCTCATTTGCTACAACCCATAACAACAAATAAACATTCTGTTGAATTTGCAATATCTAGATCATGTTTCCTTTCAGATTATGAAAAGGAGACGTGGTCGTTGCTGCCGTCAGACAGAAACGTGTTTTAGGACACGGGGCTGTAATTTGAAGCTGGCTGCTTCAAGTGCCAATGAGGTGTAACAGACTTCAGCAAAGTACTTAACATCCAAGTGTAACTGGATGTCAAGGATCATAGCATGAATGGGACAGATAAGTATTACATGACCCACTTGTACGTCGCTTTGGGGAAAAACGCGTCGGCCAAATAAATAAATATATGTGAATTTGCTTCACGATTTCTACACCACTAATCCTCAGCAGACAGACAGAACCTTCACTATGTCCAACTTAAACAGTTATGCTTGAAAGTGCTTAAGACATGTGCGGGGGTTTGACCCAGACTAATTGCAGACGGTGTGGTGTTAACACGTTGAAATGTTTCACAATTACCACTGCAGGCTGTAAAATTGCATTTCACGGCCGTCATGAGATAGAAGTATCGGATCGGGCGGAGACGTTCTTGGATGACAAACGCAATCTCATTGATTCGGCGAATAATACATTTTTATATTATACATTATCGCTTATAGAAAATCATACATAGCGGCTACAATCATGCAATTTTGCGGTAGGTAAATTTTAGTTTGCTGGTACAATACAAGCTGCCTACGTCACACTGGGTTTGGCCAAAATCTAGTTACGTAATCGTCAGATCTTTTATGCTCAGTTTATTTAAATAAACATGCTTCTGACAACTTGTCTTAAGAAAACAGCCAAAAAAACAGTTATTCTTGTTAATTCGGTTATAAGAATAAAGTTTTTTTTGCATAATAGTATAAAAAATGTCGACATTCTTGTGGGATAAACATCGATAAAACTAGCAGTTAAAGTGCTATGTGTGGTATACTGACATTTGCAAGAAGTACTAAGTTTTGGTGAAAGTATCAAACTGAGTAAAATACGATGCATAAGTCTGCACAATTTTTTTTGCTTGCCAATAATTTGTATTTTATATATGCTTGCCAGATAATAGTTCGAAATGAGAAAATCACGATTAATAATGTACATTGTATTTTATAAGTTTTAAGTGCAAATTAAGATGTTGGGCTTTTAAAACCACTTTATGTAGTAACAGTATATTCAACTGAAATACCTGCATCAATTACGAGTCTTCTGTAAAGTTATATGCAATTTACCTGGGCAGCCTTCACATTTCTCTTCACTTCTGTTTGATCTCGCCGCTGTTTGATTCATCGTTCACTGCAATCGGATGAGTCACAGTTTCATAAGACACCAATAATTACAAGCCCTTTCCTATGAATCGAGGCAACGACGTCCGACCCCCATCATCGCCGAAGTGCTCACAGGCACAAACTTGGCTCTAACAAAAGGGAGGGTTGAAATTTTAACCATTTTTTTCTCGGAGAGAGCAAAGATGACTTCCCCCGTCACTTCATAATATTACCTAGTGCTTGAAGTGACTTCTCATAATCCACCAGTAGTGAATAACAAGGTGAGTACCGGCTTGTTTTTTCATACTCCAAGCACTGATTCTACCGAACATAAGCCCGTTAGACATGATTTGCACCCCCCCCCCCAAAAAAAAACATATCTGAAAAATGGGAATTCACGGAAATTTGGATATATTGATTTGCGATGGTATTCAGAATGTTTGATAATGTCTGGAACAACAATAATTAAGCCAGGCTCGTAGCCAAGGGGGTGGAGTGCAGGCTGCTCCTTCGTAGACTGGGGGTGGTTAAACGCATAATTTTTTATTACGTGGTTACGTGCCTGAATGTAACCATAGTTGTATTGTAATCAGGGAATAGCAGCATCAATAACCCAGGCCCTTCATTACTGTAAAACATGATGGTGTTACAGGAAAGAGGTGAGGGGTTTGGAAGGGAATATTAAGGCAAGAAAACAAAATGAGTCACACTTTCTCCTTAGCTGATTCTTGTGCAGGGTGAAAGCATGTAAGTCACTTCCAGTGTGGTATCAAAACATGGTAATGAAAACTAAAATTAATACTAAAACTAAATGTAAAACTAAAACTAGAAATGTTCATAAAATAAAAAAAGACTATTTGCACATTCTTCAGTGAAACTTAAAACTGAAAAACAAAATGGAAAACTAAATAAAAATAAAAATTAATGCAAATTTGAAAACTATAATAACCCTGGTTTTCACACTATGTGGTGTAATTACTCCCCCCCCCCCCACAAAAAAGGCAAACTGGGGTTTGTCGTGTCAATGATAGATAAAAATCAAATGTTCATGCTATCATTGTTTGTCAAATTGGAAATTCAAGTAGGAAGGTAACAGCATTATGGAGTACATGCAATCTAGATGGGACACTAGAAACGTCTCAGGACATTTTATTATCTCCCGACATTTTCATGTGTTTCTTCGGTTCAAAGATGGTTCAGGTGAAAGGTAAACTGCCTTTGTGTGTGACAAAACCTTTGTTTGAATGCCCTGCAATGGGCTGGCCTTTTTTGTATAAGCAGTTAATGAAAACAGACAAGCAAAAAATCCTCGTCAACATCCTGTCTCTGATGCCCTTTGCTGTGGACTGTGCCACCAAGCCAGACCATCCAGTCATACTCTACAAAGGATGCCGGGTCACAGATGGTTGTACTGGTACACAGGAACCAGGCCTTACTTGACCCCGAATAGATACTAGTTACAGTGCGGTTCCAGTGCGGTTCCAGCTCACTTTTGGTTTCCACTGCATAAGGGTCGGCCCGGTAAAGGCATTGCTGAGTCTCGAGAGCAACAGTTATGTAAAACCGAAGAGACGCTTATTTACTGTTCACACAAGTTGAAAGTTGGAGATTTCCAAGTTGCGAGTTATTGCGAATGCATCAATACATCATGATGTGTGATACTACTAATAGTGAGCAATATATAGCAAGTGCCCCATTTTCCTTCAACTAATCCATGCCTATCCACACAAAATATCTCCCTGCATTTAGACCAACATGATGGTGGCGATGCAAACAGTTTGGTTCAGTCACGTTTTCGGTCCTGCTAGTAAGCAGGGTAATGTCAGTGCGGGTTTGGATCGGGTATGGCTATGGCAAGCTGTTTTAACATTTAAACACACCCCTTTCCTATCTGTAGTTGTATTTAAAATATACAGAATTGTATTTTTACTAGTCTTAATGAAAATTAGAGACATCCAAACTGTATTCTTACTAGCAAAAACTGTTTGGCTACTGACTAGACTCCTACTCACATTTCTGTTTAAGATATCTTCATATCTTTAACAGATTGAAGTGGCTGTTTTAACATTAAAAAGCAATTCTAGCTATCTATATTGTATTTCTTGCTACAGTAGTACAAACTGGCATTTCAGATATCTCAGATATCTCTAATTCAATTACTAGCACAAATGAGCATTTGAGTATGGTAAGCCGAATTGTCTTTTAACAGTATAAGGCTTAGTAGTCATAACTAGATTTTTACTAGTTAAAATAACATTCTAACTAGTCATTTTTTTTTATTTTAGAGAATTGATTTTTGTGAACAGGCACCTTTACACAGCACTAATATGCAAGTAGTGTCAACAATTTAGCAGTTCAAAGCTTTATTTCCTAATGTGTTGTAACTCACTAGGACCTACCTGTGCCCAGTGTCAAGATCACACAAATGATATTCAATGACCAAGCTCTGTCCATGACTCATGGTTTTATAGAGAATGTACATTATACGACAAATTTGCACAGGGAACGTAACTTTTCTGTTTTCTATTCATCCTGCTGGACCACACATTGAGCCAGAGGAAGAACAGCTTGCAGACCTCAGAGATGGTGGAGTTCTCAGGGACAAATAACTGTTTTTCTTAGTAATTGTCACGTCTCAGGAAGGAGGGAGGCAAAGGCAGAAAAGGTCAGCCAAACTCTGTTAGAGAATAATAAGCAAGTGCATGCGCCTACTAACATGCGAGACACTCATGCATAAAGGTATATCTTGACAATCCTCTGTCATTTCACGGGCAAGGACGGAGGGGAGGGCAGGCATGGGGAAAACCAAAGGGGGCTTTATTAAATGGAGTTACAGGCAGGGCAAACGGAAACGGGCCATGAGGGGTCAAAACGGGGTTGGAAGGCTCAGGCGAGAGCACAGGGCACAAGGCACACTAGGGAGGACAGGCAAGAAGCAACAACAATGACTGGACTGGGGAGGTCAAGACAGAGAGGCACTGTGTACATCTCTGATGAGGGAGCAGACGAGAGGCCCCTGGGGTGGTCCACACGAGGGCTGTAACGAGAGGTAAGATTAAACAAGTAAACAGGTCAGAACGAGGGGAAAGGAATGCGGGATGTGACATCCTCCTGTGTGTCCCCTCACCGAATAACCGGATATGGCTCCTCATGTTCTTCCTGTAAGAAGTGCTTTAATTCATGTAATGCATTCAGCACTATCAGGCACAATCTGAGAAATACACAATCACATATAAAAACATGAGGCTCTATTGTGGCAGGAGGATCCGCTAGACCAATAATGCCGTCGCTCACTGGGAAGAGACCATCGAGTACATATAAAAGTCAGTGTCGATTATGCGAAAAGTACTGGGGGACAAACATCTCCTAGCCGCCCTCCCTCCAATTCCATCCAATCGCAATTAATATTAACCATTAACCACAGGAAAAACCTACAGTTAGACAAATGTTTGGATTTATCAGTAATACGCAGTAATATTCCTGCCATTTTGAATTGTGTTTTTCTATTTCATTCTAACTTCTTATTGGTTCAAAGTGGATAGCAAAGTGCATTAAATACATCCAAATATAAACAAAGCAAACAGTTCAGTTTATACTGATACCTAAGGGCAGCTCTGTACGTCTGCTATTGTGTAGGTGGTATAGGGTTAAGCACAGCAAGGATTTAGACAATCAGTCATGCTTTTATATTGGGCATTTGATTGTGAGTATGAAGGTTTGTTTATATGAGAACTCATTATATATTATTATGATATCATCTACACATGCTATGTCATATCACTGTATGCAGCATTTCCCAAGACCGTGGTGCAACTTAGAGACAGGACATGACAGGCACTTCACGGTAAAATACTACAGGTACAGGTCAGGTCAGGTTGGGGAGCATGAACTGGTACAGCACGTAGCTGCACCCACCACATGACGAAACACCTCAGGATCCCAGCTGGCGACCCCCCCAGGCCAACACGGGGACAACACTTTAATATTAAATACACGGATGGACACATTAAATGTGTCAGAATTGGTTTATCTTTGTAATTATTCAGAGAAAATCATCTCATTATTTTCTGGGGAGGATTTCTATGAGATTTTGGAGTGTATCTGTGGGAATTTTTGCTCACTCATTCAGACGAGCATTTGTGATGTCAAGTTAAGCACTGATGTTGGACGTGAAGGCCTGGCTCATCATCTCCATTCTAGTTTATCCCAAAGGTGTTCGATAGGTTTGAAGTCAGGGCTCTGTGCTGGCCAGTCAAGTTCCACACCAAACTCACCCAATCATGTCTTTATGGACCTTGCTTTGTGCACTGGGGCACAGTCACGCTGGAACAGAAAAGGGTCTTTTCCGAACTGTTCCCATAAAGTTGGAAGCATTGAATTGAATTGAAATGTTTTGTTGTGCTAAAGCATTCCAAACAAAGGGGCCTGGCCCGACCCCTGAAAAACAACCCCATACCATTGTCCCTCCTCCATCAAACTTTGCAGACACAATGCAGTCATACAGATAGCGTTCTCCTGGCACCTGCTGTATTAGGACGAACTTGCGGACGATTACGTCGCCTAGAATCAATCATTGTCCTCCTGTTACTGTCATACATATGAGGTGATTGAGGTATTGATTGATTCTGATCGTGTGTGGACTGATCATCCTGAGATTCAGATACGTCGTCCATGATTCACCTATAGTATTGTATTAAGGTTAAACTGCATAGGCAGTTTCTTTATTGATCACTTATATAACTTACATTACATTTACATTTACCGCAAATGACTTGTTTCTCATAAAAGAAGTATCCTTATCTTGCTCGAAAGAATCCTTGTTCTGGGACTCATCCAACAGACTGCCAGACAGAGAAGCGTGATTTATCACTCCACAAAACACGTTTCCACTGCTCCAGAGTCCAGTGGCGGCGTGTTTTACACCACTCCATCCAAAGCTTGCCATTGTGCTTGGTGATGTGAGGCTTGCATGCAGCTGCTTGGCCATGGAAGCCCGTTCCTTGAAGCTCACGGCGTACAATTCTTGTGCTGGGTTTAATGCCAGAGGAAGTTCAGAACTGCAGTAATTTAGTCAACAGAGCATTAACTATAGTAATAATAATGATTGATACGTTATTGATGAACTTTTCTTTATGTACTTTCCAACCATCACGGCTTCGGACACCTTGCGCTGCTCGAACTCTCTCTCCACTAACTGAACTTCCTTACACATTCATTTCCCTCAAAACAGCATTCCTCATGGAAACCAACAAAAGGAACAAACACCCAAACACATTATATGCACTGACCCTGTCTCATAGTGTACCGACCTTGTGTACTAACCATCCTTGAAGCAGTTTCCTGTTTTATGGCATTTGTGACAATACAGCACATGTACAGTATATGGTTATTTGGGGGGTGGGCATGGCACTAGGGCTTGGTGAGTTTCTGCTATGAAATTTGAGCGTGTGTTAGTTCATTCATTGTGCTTAAGCCATTGTGTTACACCATACTCTGTTATTAGTGCCGTCTTTGTACTCATTGCTGTAATGGTACTCTTCTGGAGCTTTTCTTTCACTTGTGCAATGTTTTTTTGCATGGTGGGGGCTCCCACACCTCTGTCAACTTTTCAGGCAGCTTTTGATTTTCATTAAGCCTGCTTGCATAAAAGGCGACGCACTGTACATAAGAGTTTGCGGAGCGGAATGAAAATATTTTATTGAAATAAATATTTTAAAGATATATGGAAAATGTTCATTGCAGGCCTGTACTGAGTAAGTGGTAATGGAAGATGGATGGATTGAGTGATGGCCTGTTGGATGGAAAATGTTTTTAAATTGGGCAGCATGGTCCCTCAGTAATTAGCACTGTGTCCTCATGCCCTCTGAGCCCAGTGGACTCAGTTTCAGTCCTGGCTATGTGTATGTCCTCCCTGTGTCTGGGTGAGCTTTCTCCAGGTAGTTTGGTTTCCTTCCATACCTCAAAGATGTGTGTTTAGTTGGATCAGTGTGTCTAAATTGCTTAGTGTGTGTATACAGCCATGGGAAAAACCACAGCACAATTTTTTCTTTCACTCATTTCTCAGTTCATGGGTGTTCGTCTGTGAATATTTATATATATATATATATATATTGCAAACTGCAGCCTGGTTCTTCCCTGTTTCTCATTAATGAAGGGCTTCTTCCTTGCTTTATGGGACTGAAGTCCTGCTTCTAGGACTCTGATGCAAACTGTCCTAGCATCGCACTTCACACCTGCACTTAAGGTTTCCCATTCCGTTTGAAGGTCACTTGTTGTCATCCTCCGATTCATGAGAGACTGTCAGATAAGTTAACAGTCATCTCTGGCATTAGAGTCGCTTCTGACGTTTACCTGGCTGGTTTCTGGTCATTCCCAGGACCCATATAAGCACTTACTATAACACCAGTGAAAGAAATATTCATAATTATTAAAATCTATTATTTTAAATTTGTGTGTCATGATTAGTCATAGGGAGTCATACAGTACATTTCACATCTCAGAACTGCATCACCACGTAAAGCAGCAATTGCTTTACATTAGGCAATCTCAAGAGTTTCTATAGCTCACGATTGAGAGAAAGAAACCAAATTACAATCAAGTCTAAAGGCATTACTCATTAATAGCATGTTTGTAATTCAGTTACCCACACAGATCATTGGAGAAGCTGAACTTTTAATCAGGTGGCCTATTGTTTAGGGAAGCACACTTGTAATTTAAAGATTGCTGGTTTGAATCCCCAACGAGCAAAGTACCACTGAAGTACCCTGAGCAAGGTACTGCCCCCAAACACTGCTACCTGGGTGCTGAATTAGCTGCCCCCTGCTACTAGATACAAGATACTTTATTTGTCACATGTCACTTTATTTGTTTAAAAATATAGTGATCTCTTCATTTTATTCCAAGGCTGTATGTGCCACTGGTAGACTGGCATTCCATTCAGCAATGCCCTCTCTTATGCCCTGTGATGGACTGATATGCTCTTAAGGAAACATCCTCCTTTTTCCAAGGGATAGACTGCAGGTTTACCTCTATTCTGCGGAGTGATGCTGCAGTCCAGTATTCTTTGGGGTGTTAACATAGCATTTTTGCCACGCTTTGAATTTACAGCATATGAAAACAGTGGCATCCATTAAGTATCTTTTCTGAAGCTTAACAAATCAAATAAGAAATCAGCACAAAGCAATTGTCTTTTCTAGCTGATAGTTTCATGAATCACAGATAGTTAACAGCACCATGGTGAGGAAAAATGAATGCAACAAAAAGGTTATTGTAGATGTGATTTTTATTATGTCGGAAGAAGACAGAACCTAACCACTAACTTTTATTGAGCTACACATTGCTGCACAATGCAACAGAACAGTAATATGCTACTTTAAGCTATTTCAAAGAGAAGCAGCTAGCATGCTATCAGGTACTCTTTGTCAATATCTAAATTCTTCAATAGTCATTTATTTACTCTTTGTACACACTGCACCGTTTGGAAGCTAGACTCCATTTGATTTTCTGCCAGGCAGAGGTGAGGTGAATGGGCTCATGGTGCAGGGCAGAGCTTGGATTCCATGTGCTTTTTCATTAAAGGATGTGGTGATATGCATGTAATTACAATAATCGTGAATGCATTTCTGTTTTATTTTACATCCTCAGATCTTGAGCTACTCTTTTCTTCAGCTCACAATATATTGATTTTACATGTCTCCAGTGGCTGTTCTCCCACTGTTTCCACAGACGCAGCTGTTACAAACAGAAGACTAGGGCAATCTGTGGTTCAGTGGGTAACTGGTGTTGTAAATATCTCTAAACTTATGGTGTGATTGTGTGTGAGGGCGCATAGAGAACTAGATACTTCCTGGCATGAGATCAATTGTTTTTCTTTAAAAGCTTTCAGCCTGGCTGCTATACTGGGGGCCTGCATCATGAAACAGGATTTTCTGCTCAGCCAAATAACTTCCTGAATTTAAGGTACACTTAGAAAAAAGGGTAAAAATCTGTACCTTATTTTGTACTGGGGCCGTACCTGTCCTGTTCGAAGCAGGCACAGAGCAGGGAAGCAGGCAAAGGGGATCTTGGAATAGGGTAAACATAAGAACATAAGAAATTTACAAACGAGACTTATTCAGGGGTAACACACTCAGAAAACACACAGCAAAGTCAGTGACTGGACTGGGGAAACATACTCTAACACGGACTTAAATACACAGGACTAGTTAGACACAACTAAAAACAGCTGATATCACGGGGATTTCACACGAGGTAGCGAGGGGGGCGTGGCACACGGGAGGATCGGCAGGAGCAGGGCATGACAGTACCCATGTAATTGTACCTTTTAAGGTACAGAAATGGACTCGAGGAACATCCCAAGGGTATACACAGCATTAATATACAATCAATGGTACAGAAATGTTCACCAGAGTACATTTCTGTACCTTAAAATGTACAATTACCTACAACTAAGGGTACAATTCGCAGACCCATAAGAGTACAGCCGCAGTGACAAGCAAAGGTACAAATTTTTACCCTTTTCTTGAGAGTGTATTTGGAGCTAAATGTAAGTGAATGAAGATCAAGTCCATTTAAACTGGGGTACCTTAAATCCAACCGGTTAACAAGAAATCTGACTCTGTGATCCAGGCCCCGGGCAGCACAGCAGGCTGAAAGATAGCATTCAGCAGGTCAAAATTTGGCATGAATCCCAATAGGCTAAACCCTACAGATAGGAATAATGCAATAAAAGTAACTGTGTTACGTAATCTGGATACAAAAAATAAGCAACCGTACTGTTACAGTTTCTGAGAAAAAGAAAAATAATCAGGTTATAGTTACTTTTGTGGTAAATCAGAATCAATAGTTCATTACAATAAATCTGAAAAGAAAAAAATTGACTTTTGATGTGTTTATGAAGAATGCAAAACTGACCTCACCCCATTTTCTGCATAAACAGCATCTCACAGGATGAGTTGATGTTCCTCTCCTACCTACAGCGTATGTCCCTCCCACTTCTGGCATAAGTCCCTCCTACTTGACATAAGTCCCTCCTCCCTGAGGCTGGCTCCAGGCTTCAAATGTACCTTCTTGATTGCGCCGCTTTTTTCCTAATTATTATTTTCCTCACCTCAATCCATTTGACAAGAGCTATGCTATTGTGCCAGATGGATGCCTGTCAAAAGATCCGTTTAGTTCGTGGAAATTTCACAGTTGTGTTGTTTTTAAGGAGGAGAGGGGAAATATCACGGTGCGTGTTATATCACCCAGCTGTGAAAATATTGGCAACATCAAAGAGCTCGACGTTAAATTTAAAAAAACATTTAGAAGTAAGACCAACCACTAAAATCAGCTATAGAAATCCAGGTATTGATACCCAGAGTTAGTTAGTAAAGCCATCCATCCATTATCGTAATTGCTTAATCCCCACTGGGGTTGCAAGGGGCCCGGAGGCTATTCTAGAAGTAATTGGCACAGGCGGGAACCAACCCTGGGTGGGTGCCAACACACCACAGGGCGCACACACTCACAGGGCCAATCTAGACATGCCAATTAGCCTACCCTGCACACCTTTGGACTGTGGGAGGAAACCGGAACCCCCAGTGAAAACCCACACGAACACGGGGAGAGCGTGCAAACTCCACACAGAAAGGATTTTACCCAGGACCTTCTTGCTGTGAAGCAGCAGTGCTAACCGCTGTGTTACCGTGCCACCCCAGTTAGTAAAACATTACGCGCTTCACACAAAGCTGCACAGGCACATAGTCTACCAGCATTTCAATACTACTTCTACAAATTGGCACAATACTGTACCGTACCTTTAATTTGTCTAGCCCAAATCACATGAATTGAGTTTTATTTGTAGATCCCCAAATCACATGGACAACACATATGATACTATCTGTTCTTAAACCCTCATATAGGATAGGATAATTTCCTTAGTTCTATGATTGTTATTCGGCCAAAACGATTCCATTGTGCGAGTAGTGTTACTCGTTCTTTACTGTGTCTAAAAATGCCATATAGACACATATTTTTTCTCACGATTTTTACAGCGACGGCGTTTAAATATAATGTATATATATTATTATTTTAACACATGTTCGGTTGCCTAATAAAAAAGTTATCTTTTTGACATTTCTTTACTCTTGTCTTTAGCTGGTTTTGATAGGAACCAAAAGTAACTAAACATAATTAGTGACAATACTTATTTACGTTACTGATTACATTTTTCTACAGGTAGCAAGTAACTGTAACAGATGATACTTTTTAAGTAGCTTACCCAATCCTGCCTACAGAAATTCACTGGAGGAAGAAGTGCTACCTTCTGGGGGCCTGAAGCAGTGGAATATAATTTCAACTAGGACCCTAATACTGAGTGAAAACTGGATTGTGAAAGAATTCCATGAATGACTTCCAGCATAACTTCAGAATGATAGACTCCGCATTCTAATCTGTGCTGAACAGCAAGTTATATAACTGCAGTCAAAACTCCGGATTTAACTGCACATTGTCTTCTTGCCAGTAACACACTCAAATCTGCATCTTCTGGTTCTCCCCTATGATTGCAACAAGTAAATACTATAACACCAGTGAAAGAAATATTCATAATTATTAAAATCAATTCTTCTTCCTTGCTTTATGGGACTGAAGTACTGTTTCTAGGACTCTGATGCAAACTGTCCTAGCATCGCACTTCACACCTGCACTTAAGGTTTCCCATTCTGTTTGAAGGTCACTTGATGTCATCCTCCGATTCATGAGAGACTGTCAGATAAGTTAACAGTCATCTCTGGCATTAGAGTCGCTTCTGACATTTACCTGGCTGGTTTCTGGTCATTCCCAGGACCCATATAAGCACTTACTATAACACCAGTGAAAGAAATATTCATAATTATTACAATCAATTATTTTAAATTTGTGTGTCATGATTAGTCATAGGGAGTCATACAGTACATTTCACATCTCAGAATTGCATCACCACGTAAAGCAGCAATTGCTTTACATTATGCAATCTCAAGAGTTTCTATAGCTCATGATTGAGAGAAAGAAACCGAATTACAATCAAGTCTAAAGGCATTACTCATTAACAGCATGTTTGTAATTCAGTTACCCACACAGATCATTGGAGAAACTGAACTTTTAAAGGGTGGCCTATTGTTTAGGGAAGCACACTTGTAATGGAAAGATTGCTGGTTTGTTCCTATATGGGGTGGTCATGGGTTTGAGATGCATACCTGTGGACCTCTGTTTGCCCTGTCCGGGATTATAGGAGGTGGAGTACAACTGACAACAGAAAAGCGTCGTGCCCTATCTTTTGCTTCCCTCCTAGCCTGGCGGGCTATCCTGTTGAAATGGAAAGATGTTGCCCTGCCCACTCATGCGCAATGGCTAACAGACATTATGTCCGGCTTAAAACTAGAGAAAATCAGATATTCACTCCAACACTCCAGTGCAATTATTTTAAAATATGGGCCCCCTTTCTGAATAAATTCCAGAGCTTATGAAGATGTGACTGTTATATTCTGTTTATGTATGTTACCTATAAATGTGATGCGGGTTATGGAGATGATGGATAGATTGCCCTGTGTACGATCTACTGGCAATGATTATGTAGGGGATTGGGTTTTGTTCTTTCTTTTTTTTCCTTATTCTTTTTCTTTTCTTTTTTCTTTTTCTTATTTCCGATTTTGTATATAAGGCATTACAAGAGACTTACCCAATGATAACTCATACTTTACCTCTGTCTACCCTTCTAATTTTCTGTATGCCGTGCTTATAAAACTTCATTAAAAAGATTTTGATTAAAAAAAGATTGCTGGTTTGAATCCCCAATGAGCAAAGTACCACTGAGGTACCCTGAGCGAGGTACCTCCCCCAAGCACTGCTACCTGGGTGCTGAATTAGCTGCCCCCTCCTATGTCACAATGTCACGTATGGGTTAAATGTAGAGGACATGTTTCATTGCTGTGTGCTGTGGTGTGGCGACTAATCACTTTTTCACTTCAAGTTTTCAACTGTGGGGGGGCAGCCCAGTAGGGGATTCTCAGCAAGGAGCAAGGGGTGCTACACCGTGTATTTGAAAAGTGTAGAAAAAATTACAATATATCAATATATTTTAAAAACGAGATACAGGATCCCACAATACTGTTTATATCAATATACTTTTACTGTGTTAAAATTAGGGTTTTGTTAAGGATTTTTCATAGAGACCAATAACGATTATTTCTCAATATATGTACTTGACCATACTTGTGTTCCCGCATTCCAGTTTTACGTCATCTTCCATTGCCGAAGACCAGTTCCAATACTAAAAACAGGACTACAGAGGGCAGTAAAAATCCTCAGATGTCATTCTTGCCCTGCAATATCAAGGATACATTGGTTGCATTTTCACAAAATTATAGTAATAATAATCCCATGATGCACTGTACCCCAAGTTCCTTCTTGGGAGGCAAGTTAGCAAGACTGGTCCTGCCAAGAACACAAGTACGTTCTTTACATACTTGGTATTAAGAAACACCCAGTATTCCTTCCTGGCTGTAAACAGAGTGAGAACATCAGTCGTGCTGTTATACAGAATCCCAGAATTCACAGCAAAAAAATCAAGCCATTTAGTTAGCATCTGAGGGGGGAGTTGATAAGGGGACAGGCGAAGAATCATTGCTACTTGATTCGTTTCATTAAAAAAAAATTGTTATAAATATCATCATTTGCTATATTTCTTTTATTTTGTGGAAGACTGTCCTGGGGGGCCGGAGCCCTGAGTAGCTTAGTTCTTTCCCTGTTCCACCACAAATGATTCAGCTCAAGAGCTGTGTTGTAATTAGCACAAGGAGTTGAATCAGGTGTGTTAAACGAGGGTAAACCAAAAACTGTGCAGGGCTTCGGCCCTCCAGGACTGGAGTTTGACACCCCTGCCTTAAAATGAAGGTTTTTTTTCAGTTAAGTACACTTTTAATGATTGCCAGGCTTCAGATTTTAGAGCCATTGTAACACAGCCTCACCAGAACAGGGGATCCAGACAGGAGATCATTATGCCAAGTAAAGGACCTAGTCAAAAACACTAGCAGGGCTCAAATAGCCAAATGGTCTTTTCCAGGCATGGTGGGGGAAGGCAGGCACATGGGCAGACAGGAAAAAAGCTACACACACACTCATCCAAGAGAGGGAGTGAGATACATACTTACAGGGTCAGGATTGACCAAATAACTTGTCAGATTTAAGATAGTTAAAACCAAAGTGAACGAAGACAATGTCAATTTAAACTGGGCTACCTTATATCTGACAAGTTATCCGGCTAAGAAAGAAAACCTGCTTTGATACAGGTCTCAGATTCTCCCTGGTTAAAATCTCATACTATTGTTACACCTGTGCTGCACTGTAATCAAATAAGGTCTGTGTGTGCTTGCTCTGATCCAGAGGTATGTGAGCATTGCTTGGGGCTCAGTTGTCATTGCTTTTTGAGCGTAAGTTTCAGAGCTTCGTTTGGTTCAGTGTCTATCTTCTGGGGCCTGTATCATAAAGCTGTAATTTTGGGTTAGCAAGATAAATTGTTGGATTTAAGGTAGTTTGGGCTAAATGTGAGTGAATGAAAATAAAGTCCATGTAAAATGGGATACCTTAAACGCAACAAGTTATTTATAAAACCAACAAATCTCGCTTTATGATACAGACCGCTGGAATTAGGAGGCTGTGTTTAGTCTGTTTCTTTTTCTGGGTTTTGATCAGGGCTGCGCACACAGGCATGATCTTTGTTGATCTGTGTCCTAGCATCTTGTTTAAAGATCACTGAATAGCTGGAATTTTGCAGCTGCCACACCTGACAGCAGATGCCTTGTTTTTACCTTTGTAATGTTCGGTGTTTCTACTGCTAACATTTCTCTGTGCCAGCCTGCCATGCCATAGTCATTGCCAAGAAAAACATTTGTTTGCCAAAAATTTACCCAACCAACCAATCATCTAATCCAATGCCTTGGTGACCGGCTTGGGAGGCCTGATTCCTGCCCCCAACCCCCGTATCACGCTCGAACTGGGGAAGCAGCACAGAAGCTATGGGCTTGAGTAAACAAGGGATTTATCTGGAGAATATAATCAGGAACATAGAGCAACACACAGGACTGACGTCAATCACCGGACTGGGGAATGAAACATACTCGGACTTAAATACACAAGACTAATTAGACACAACTAGAAACAGCTGATGAATATATACTGCCTTGCAACAGATTTACCGCATATCGCACATCTGTAAATCTGTTGCAAGGCGATATATATTCAAAGTTCTATTTAAAAACTAGTTGCACAGTCAAAAGAGTGGTTCAGGATACATTTCACTGCATGTTGTACCTGTATGACTATGTATGTTACAATTAAAGAATCTTGAATCTTGATAACATGAGGATTCCACACAAGGTAGATGAGGGGGGCGTGGCACACTGGAGGATCGGCACGAGCAGGGCATGATACCTGTGCACTAGTGATGCGTGCATCGACTCTGACATCATCCAAATCCACACGTACGATTAAATCAGCCACCCACTACTCACCCAAAAGAATTATTTTGTCCAATTTAGCAACTCACACACGATCACACCAGTATTTCTCAGTGGGATATATGTATGTATGTATAATGATATGGTAACATATTACAACGCACTGCATCAGCGCATGCTCCCCAACCTGATCTGACCTGACCTTAGTATTGGGGTGTAACAGAACACAAAATTCACGGTTCAATATAAACCTCTGTTTTGAGTTCACACTTCGGTGTACTTTCGATACAGCAGGGAAAGCAGAATTTGTTATAAGATTATTATTAAAACTGCAAACAGGAAAGTTGTAAATCAAAAGCAATGCATCCCTCTTCATGCCTGAATGACAAGAGATGCTTATTAGCACATTGTAAAAAAATAAAAAATTACACAATTTACAAATTGAAAAGATTTCTATTGCCAAGGATGTGAGTGGTAGCCAACCTGCACCTGTGCTGACACAGGCCTGCTAGTAGCAGGCCTATACTGGTTACGTCATCACCACCTGATTGGTCAAAATGCATAAAGATACCAGTGATCTGTATCAATATGAATGGATTATCTGAAGCAAAAAAAGGGCAATTTCTAAACATTACTCGTTATTAGTAGTATTGCGCATTGCAAAGTTTTGATGCATTCCCAATAACTTGGAACTTGAAAATTTCCAACCTCCTTCTTAAAAAAGTAGTATAGAACAGCTGAACAGCACAGATTCGTAATGTAAATTTACACAAGCAAATGCTAATACTGCTACCAATCGATGCTAACCTAACACAGCCATTCTAACAGACGTGCTATCAGAATTTACCATATAGTGAATCATGATGTGAATAGTACCAGAGCACCTCTTCTTTAGGTTTCATGTGCAGCCTGCACGTGGCAGCCGTTCTTGTTCCTGTGTTGTTCCCTGCCTTTGTTTTGGTCATTTACCTGTTTTGATCCCTTGTGGTTCCTTTTGCTTCTAGTTTTTTTGAGTAAAATAATCTCCATTGTTTGTTGGAGCCACAATGTGGATCGCCTCTTCCTTCACCATGCCAGTCCGCAACAATATGTGTGTGTATGTCTCAAAGGAGAGCAAGATGAGATGCAAAAAGAAGCTGGATCATTCCATTTTAATTGATCAAGTTTCCTAAATATTTTTGGCATCACTATTTTTGATTTTGATTAAATTCGGCTTGTGAATTACACATGCCTTTCAGAGCTCAGAATATTTTTGTTTATTAATAAAAAATTCCCTTTGAGATATAGTGCCTTTCTACACCATGGGTAGAAAAAACTACAGTTCACTGTGTTTTCTTATGAGCTGTAACTATCACAACGACATGTATGAAATATTATTTAGCACTGTATAAAGATGTAACCTACAGAACATATCGTAACTTTGTAACCTTTAGACAATGTTGACCAATTACTGCTGCATGATGTAACCAAAATAAGTATGTATCCACACCTTGTTAACTTCAAAGTTTCTGTATCTGTTTCTTATTTTAGCCCTGGTTGTATTAATATCCACTTTAGTTAGCTATTACTTACTTATTACTATGTTGAAGTCCATGAAATACAATGAGCTCCATGGCTACGTTGCCAGCTGAAACCACCAAGAGAATGCTGAGAATGCTATTTTTATGAATGAAACCTGGTAACAGGTTTGCTTTCCCACCATAGTGTCCTTAGCAAGGTCTGGGCATCTTGCCATTATTATACATTAAAAAAATTATAAGCGGACCATCTTGCTTCAGTTGTGCATTCCAGAAGGTTCAACCAATAAGAAATGATAGGCAGCCCTATCATACAGAGGTGGGGAAGTAATTGGACCCCAAAAGAGGGAATAATGGTGGATGATGCTTGATACACCCACTGTCACAAATATCTTTATAAGAGATATGAAAAATGTCTAAAAGTGTAACCCATGGGACACACTTAGGTGGAGTATCCAGCTCAAAAAGAGTAGTTTTTCATGGTATGGTTTATCCCGCAAGCTACTTTTTTGACTAATTTTTGTTATTAAAATAGTGAAGGGCTTGAGTCGTAAATCATTTTTAAATATCTGAAAACATGTGCAGGGGCACAGTTACAAATTCTGGGGCCTTTTACAATGTCATTTTGGGTACCCCCACTGTAGAAATTGCAGCATCCTCTGACCCCTTGTTGGCGGCATCTCAATCAGAAGAGGATGGAGAAAGGAGGGGTAAAGTGATAACAGCCACCTCTGCAATATCAAGGTCCAATCCAATACGCGGCTATAATAAAAGCTATATAAAAACTAAATCTTTGTCTACATTTGTACTTTTTTGGATCTAAAGTGACCTCAGTCTGCCTGTGGCAGTTCACAGCACTTAACTTTAACTTATGCAATGAGTCTATGGTTGGGCGACACCCCTTACAAAATTAACCATGGTTTACCGTGGTTTGCCGTTTTTCATGGTTCTTTGGGTGACTATGGAAACCATGACTGTGGTTTTATCATGGTTTCGCTACAGTTAACCCCTAGTATAATCTTGGTCATAAACCATGTTTTTTGTTTTACCATGGTCTTTACCATGGTACCACAGCTACCATGAAGTGCTATGGATAAACCATGGTAGTACTATGGGTAGTTCCAAAGTACCATGAGGTACCATAGTAAAACTATGGTTACTGCATAAAAGCCATAAGAAACCATAGTGAATTTTCATAAGGGACAGTATGGCAAAATATTTTATGATAATTTTTTCATATCAAAAGACATCAATAATAACTATAGCATTCGCGTCATTACTTCATTAATAAAGTGCACGAAAAAGGAAACAAATTAAACGAACTGCAAACTGAATTTAATTTTAATGAATCATCCAAAAATATACTTTTTTGTTTGTTAATATGTTTCTATCCGGCCCTGTCCGTGTATCATTTACCTGTTTGGCCAGCGTGTTGGGCAACATTCAAAAATTAGTATGAAACAAAAGAGCACAGGCTAACAAGAGAACAGTTGAGGACGTAATGCACATTTCATTAAAGGATTCGCCCAGGTTCAGCCGGATTCACGATATTTCCGGTATGGAGTAATCTACGCTCATACATACGGCTTCGCTCCCCTAAATTTATGCTGTGGAACGGCATAGTCAAATGAAAGTGAAACAAGAACAAAGTTATGCGACTGTGAGCACGAGTGGGTTGTTGGGGGATATTTTTGTTTTTGAAACATAGTTTTCAGCTACCTTTACCTTGTTTTAAAAAATAATTACGGAACGGATCGCTGTTGCTATGATAACCAGTGACCAGTTTCCATAACAGAAGCATGTGACGTCACCGGCACCCTGGAGTGTGCTGTTGTAGCACAAATCAGATACAAGGCTTGCTAAGTCTTTAAACAAAATGGTGACTCCACAGCTAATTTTAGCTTTCTCTGACGTGATGCGCGACAGGATAGACGCGCAACTAACTAGAATATGACATGGAGCCATACATGATAGTACACAGGACTTGTGCTTCTCCAGGAAATGTAATCTGTATCCCTTACGGCAACCAAATGGTCTTTTATTAGTATAAGGCTTACTAATGATATTCTTGCTAGTAAAAATAACATTTTTACCAGTAACACAAAAATGCAGCATAAAATGCTATTTAAGATTAAGAACATATTCAAGACATCTACAATGCCATTCTTGCTAGTAATTGTATTTTTACTAATCAAAATGCGTTAGCTTTATAATTCAGTTTTTACTAGTCATATACATATATTCCCATTGTCTTCCATTGTATTTTTGCCTCACATATTCTAAATTCAATTTTTTCTAGTAAAAATTCATATTGTACAGATCTATAATTCAGTTTTTACTAGTAAAAACTCAAATTGCAGATATCTGTAATTACATTTTGACTAGTAAGAATTCCAGGTCCACATATCCAGAATTGAGTCTTCACTATAGCAAAAATGTAACTACATTACATTATAGAGATCAGAAATTCACATTCTGGATATGGAGGGCAATGAAGGACCAGCGGGATGAAGACAAGGGAGCCCCAAGGGGAGCTCAGGGCTGGAATAGGAGGGCAACACGGGACCTGGGTCTGGGCAGCTGGCCAGACTGGTGTGTCCCCGTCTCCCTCTTTGGGAAATGCAGAACTGGCCTACCCATTTTATGGACCCCTATACTTACTCTGTTGTCCAATCTGGAACAGGGGCATAAACCAAATCATGGGTATGGGCAGGAGCTTACAGGATGGGGCTCAGGGCCAGGTCCACAGTGTCCCACTCCAAGTCCTCAGGAGAAGTATCCTCTGGGTCTTCCCCCCTCTAGGCTCAGGGCAACAACTGGAGACAATGAGGTGGGCACCTCGGCGAAGACAGGAGACGGCGAGGTAGGCGCCTGGGTGACAACAGCCTCAGGGGGTGCTGCAGAGGCAACGACGGCCTCAGGGGGTGCTGAGGAGGCATCGATGGCCTCAGGGGGTGCTGCAGAGGCAAAGGCAGCCTCAGGGGGGGCTGCAGACGCGACAACAGAATGAGCAGGCCCCTGTGGGCCGAACTCTGAAGGCTAAGATGGGGAATGAGAGAGAGACCCCAGCGGGATGGGTGCAGGAGGCTTGAAGCGAGTGGCAACCCCTTGTGGGCCGGGTTGGGGAAGCTTGGGCAGAGCAGGAGTGGGATCCTGTGGGCCGTGTTGGGGAAGCTTGGCCGGAGCAGGAGTGGGATCCTGTGGGGCGTGTTGGGAAGCTTGGGCGGAGCAGGAGTGGGATCCTGCGGGGCATGTTGGGAAGCTTAAGCGAAGGGCAGAGATCTGGCGGCTCAGGAGACAAAAGCACTTTGGCCCAGTCAATCAGCTGCTTGCAGATTGTCTTCAGTCCATCCTCCTCCTCAACAAGAACTCCTATTGTAAATATCTGCAAATACATTTTGACTAGTAAGAATTCCAGGCCCACACATCCACAATTGAGTTGTTCTAGTAATAATTTAGTTACAGATCTCTACAATTACGATCTAGATATCTGAAATAACACATATCCAGATTATGAATTTCAGATCTCTACAGTGTAACTGTAGAGATCTGTAATTAAATTTTTACTAGTAAAAACCCAATTATGGATATATGGGCCTGGAATTCTTACTAGTCAAAATGTATTTACAGACATCTGCTATAGGAGTTCTTACTAGTGAGAATTGAATTTTAGAGCTCTACAATCTGACTCTCTACTAGTGAAAATTGAATTTAGGGTAAGTGCAGCAAAAATACAGTGGACATCAATAGGGATATATGCCTAGTAAAAATATAGATTATAGAGTTCTATAACATTATTCTTATTAGTAAAAATGATCATTCTTACTAGTAAGAATTGCATTGCAGATATCTTGCATTTTTACTACTAAAAGTTTTACTACTTTGCATTTTTACTAGTAAGAATGTTATGACAAGTAAGGCTTATGCTAATTAAAGCCGTTTTGCTTGTCATAGTCAAAATGTAAAAATGTATTCTATAATGAGAGTTCTTACTAGTAGAAACTGAATTATAGACCTCTATAATGTGACTCTTTACTAGTAAAAATTGAATTTAGGATATGTGAGGCAAAAAAATCTATGGAAGTCAATGTGAATATGACTAGTAAAAATTGAATCATAGATATCTCGAACTCATATTTTTATATATATTTTTTTTACATTTTAGTAGTACAATTTGTAATTTTTACTAGTAAAATTTAAGTTATGTTTAGTGGGACTTATCCTATTCGCCATCAGATCGTATTCCTCTTTTGGAGTGAAGCGCTGTTTGTGGGTCTATCCTCCAGCTATTTCTCAAGTGGCCTACACGGTCACGGTGAGTCTGGTGTTTGTCCCCGAAAGGCAGGGTAAAAACACAGGAAGCCATGCATCACGATGTTTTAATAGAAGTGAATTATGTTTGAATGGGTGCAGAGACATCGTTGTCAGAAGTAGTTGATAAATGTAGGGAGTAAGTTGCGTACAATTAAGTTATAGTTAGAATAAACAATATCACATCGATCGGGACGCATGCTTTAGGTGAAGTTCTACAAGAAATACTACCGTTTTCTGTATTTTACCAGCAATCATCTCATAACCAGCGATTTAAATCACTTAACTTATCTTTAAAAAATAAACAAATATCGATCCGATGTTTTTACATAAATGGTTTAATCAGCGCGTTCGCAGAAAAATATTAAAAAGACAACGAAACCGCCTAACTACAAAGTAGTGGGTGGCAACATGATTCAAATCAGCGCACGACAAGGAGCACAGGAGAGAATTGAATTTCATGAAACACGCTGTCATTTACGTTTGGGGTGTCATGTTTTGTGGGAGGACTCGTCGTTATATTGCGTCACTGCGGATTTGCCCCACCGACAAATATAAGTGGCCTGGCTTACGGCTGCTCACGCAGCATAGCGTTTATGTTTCCTGAACGCCTCTGATCGAAGATCTAGACGTTAGTTTATTTAAAGATGCAGTACCTGGCAGTTGTGAGTATTGAAAAAGTTTTGTCTCTGTACTGCCTTTGCCTCTTGCTGATCCGAGGAAAGCTAGCACATAGGCTACCATAGAAATTAGCATTTTGTGACTTGGACTTTGAGACACCGTTGACTATTTTTTTTTGGTCGCCGCAATAGCAAACTTTCTTAGAATCATATAGTAAACCGTTCAAGACCAAAACACTCTTTCCATTTCTAGAGGCCGATTCGTACAGACTTCTTGCAAATGTAAGAATTTAGGGACAGCGTTTCGCGTTAAAACTTCATGGAAATCAGGCATGTTTCGGGAGGAAAGTGAGCAGCTGTGAAGCCTGGGATACACTGGATGTGTGGCATGTGAGTCGCGGCTGGGGAAAGTATTGATTTTCATTTCGGTGCCCGTATTAACAGATTAGATCAGCCACGCCTCACGCCTTGCCGCAGCGGCGCCTCATTATGGAGTCGGAGTGGTGTCTATTTCTCACGCGTGGGGTAAGCAGTTCTTATCAGAAATAGTCAGTTGTAAGATTTGTTGATAGTCATGCTGATATACCAAAAAAGTTACATAACTGAAACCTTTCACTATAGTTTCAATGTTTAGGCATTTTAGCAATTGCATGTTATTAAAGTAGTGTAGGCTGTAATTATATTATGTCGATAAGTTAACAGAACATTAGGTGAAGCACAGTAGTTTTCAGATGCTTTGACCGCTTGCTAGTTAAAGCTGGTCAACTTTACGGTCTTCCCTACCTTTTCTAAATCAAACGTTCTGTTATCGATGGCCATTTTCAAAGGAAAACTCAGTAGAAAGATGCGGCCGCAGCATCCACGCGCATCCAGCGTGTTCCAGGCGAGATTCTTATCGCAAGTAAATGCGGTCGCTAGGCATCATACATCACGACTGAATCTGTTTCACTACAGGTCTGCTTGATTGCGCTTTTTGGCGCGCCCAGTGTCCACTCGGTATGCCAGCGGACTGAGTACATCACTAGGGATGGTGACTGCTGCCGGTACCCTAATCCAGGTATAGCGCACCTCTCACTGTGCAATATCTAACGACTAATAGTGGTATCACTAACCAGTAAACAAATCTATTATACCTATACAACAGTATAAATAATGTATACGTTTCCAAAGTGGCGTTGATAGTGCTAATGAAGCAGTTTCGGCTTTATATACATTTCGGAAGGCTGTACTGTGTATTTTATCCGAAGCATTTTCTATGTTGCAGGACAATTCGTTTTACAGAACTGTACAAAAGCCGAAGGCATACGTACAAAAAACTGCACGATCTGCCCAAGTAGGTTTACTATTATTGCTTAAGTATTTGGTTTTAACTAAAGATATTTGTATATGTATTAAAATGGTTCTCTTTTTCCGACAGACCTCAGAATTGTTGCAAACTGCACCCACTTCTCAGACACACAGTGTGAAGCCAACTGTGAGTAATGAGGGATTGTTGACCTACAAGTTTTACAGGGAAAGCGTAACACTAAAGATGATGTATGTAAAGTTGTTCTCACCTTGGCTTGTTTGGCCCCCGTTTTCACAGATCTTTTAATCTTACAGCTGTGTATGTTGAATGTTTGGACACAGATCATTTTCTCTTCCCCCCCCATAGTTACAACACCTGCCACACCACCAACCACACCAAGTCCACCAAGTACACCCTTCTAGTAAGAATAGCTCTTTAATCACTTGCAGTTTACAAGTTCATCAAGCTATATTCTCATCCTGGCTGCTGTCTATCATTAATATACACCCTGCAACTAATTGGTTCAGTTGCAGTATATTCAAAATATAGCAGTGTTTGGTTTTTCAGTTATTTATTTTTGTCCCTTGAACATTATTCTGTCATTTGGCCATTATTTTATCATTCACATACAATTAAAAGCCATGACAAGAATGTTAATGAAAACTGCAAAATCCGTTCCCTGTGGCTGTGCAAAAATGCTTCCTTCTCTTCTCTTCCCAGCTTGGCTGTCATGGTCTCTCCCGTGGTTATTGGAGTGATTTTCTCTACTGCATTAATATATTGGCTCTGCATTCAGTCAAATTCTAGGTAAGCAGATGAAATGGTCGCTGTCAAATTTGATTTAATTTGATGAGCAGTACAGTAATGCAAGCACATTTTATTTTAACACGGTACAGTAGAACTTCATATTAAGCAGTTTGGTACCATGTTACGATAAGGCTCCTTTTGCCACTTATAGCCACAACCTCCCTCTTCCTGGGGGGAGGGGGCTCCTCAGTGCCCAAGGACCCTCCTGCCTCCCCAGTCACTTCCAGC
>JAODLD010000094.1:1686528-1713997 GCA_026781065.1 Mormyrops boulengeri
CCCCCCCCCCCCCCCCCCCCCCCCCCCCCCCCCCCCCCCCCCCCCCCCCGCATTATGGCAAAGGGGAGGCCATTAAAGACTGCAGTGCTCTCTCCTCATTTGCACCCATCGCACAGCCGAGCACAGAGGCTGTGAGGAGAAGCAGCAGGAGTAACAGCAGCACCTCCGAGGACATGGAGCGGCTGGGAGCGGGACCGCGTAGCCCGGTGCGGAAACTGCCGAAAGCAGAGGAACATTCTGGTAAAGATCCGCCTGGCCCCTGGAAGCTGCTGGGGAATCCTTTCTGCTTCGCTGTAGCCCAATCACTGTGTCCCTCACGGCTCGCAGGGGTCCAGGGCGCGTCTGTGTCCTCAGACAGGGACAGCATGACCAAGCCCCAGGCGGCAACAGCCCAGCGGGAACCAGTCACCCCTACAAGCAGTGTGAGTGTCCATCTGTGCCTGGCCTGGCCTGGCTTTGAGGAACTGGAACGCGTTCGGTGGGTCTGCAAGGTCAACATCTTAATGCAGTTTAGAAGCTTTCAGTCTGGTAATTGTCTTCAGAATCAGAATTTGCCTCACTGGCCAGGTCCACTTACACCTACTGGCAGTTTATCTTGGTGGTATTTGGTATGTATATTCCAAGGCCGCACAGGATGTGTAAAAAAATAACAAAATGGAATATTTAAAATATAAGCAATGTTGCAAATGAGTACAGATTAGTCTATCTATAGAAATGTATAGTGAGTGTGTGCGTTTGTCTGCATGCGAGTGTAACCTTCTGACCCCTTAACTCCCTCGCAGAGCCCATCCTCTGAGCTCATTTCTCAAGAGGACCCCCCAGTCCACAATGGTGAGTCATACACGTGCAACCCTTCCACTGTCTGTAAATCTGCATGGCATCACTAGCTGAGTCACCAGGAGAAAATGGGCAACCCCAGACATTTATGTGGGCTGTGGGTGGCGTGTGAGTGAGCAGGTCATAACGCTGCTGTGGGGAAGCTCCAGAAACTCTGACACCTCATTTCTCGTAATGCTGCATTTCTTGTAAAGATTTGTGAATTTTACATTTTATATTCATGGTTTTGGCCATAATTATTAATATAATTTTAATAACAGTATTTAAAATAACTAATTTCGAATTTTAAGGTACAGAAATGAACTCCTGAAAACCTATTTTTATTTTTTTAAACTGTTGGGGTACATTTAATGTTGTTTATACCTTGGGGAACAAAAATGTACCAAGGCTGTACCCTTTCTTCTGACGGTGTACGCTGTACATCTGTCTCAGCAACCAGCCTCACTCGCGTATTAGCTGTCCTTGTGACCGTGGTTTCTCACTGTAACTTTTAAATTCTTCAATGCCATTAATTTAGAAATTTTTAAAATGAGTCCAAAACATAGTGCTCCCAGTGCCTACAGTAGTAACTTTGTACTTATGGGGGCGTAATTTGATGTGCAAACTATACAGTACTGTTTGTTTAGAAATTGGTAATAAATAGGCGTTCTGTGTCATCTGGCAGACTTATGGGTTGAGGTTAGGGGTACCCAAGTATTATTTGTGAATTTTCACATTGATGGGGATCCTCCATCCCCAATGCTGGTAAATGTGAAGGGGTTACTGTGCACACTTTGGACAAAATCATGTATTAAGTAAATTTTAAATGTAGTATTTAAGCACCATTATCCTGCAAACTAAACAGCAGCATTAAGCAAGATCTGGGATTACACTGTATTTGCCCTCTCCTGTTGAAGGAAACCACTTCCATCTTCAACACCCTGAACAAAACACGACAAGGAGATGGTTTCAGTTAATCGCTTGGATGTGGACTTTTCCTTAGCAGTATCTGTGCTGGCTTGTTTCAGGGGTTGGTCTGATTTTTCTTAGAGAAACAAGAAGAAAAAAAAAAACCTTCTCGGGTCATAAGAAATAGTAGAACATGATCCTGTTTCTGTTTGGTTGTCTGGGGGATCACACTCTGTTTTCTATGTCATAGGCGTGGAAACGGAATCCCAGTCCAAGGCAGTCCGGGTGAGTTCCTTACCAAAAGCAGACACTGTAATCCTTCATTTGTTTTGTGTTGGAACAGACACAACAATGCAAGCAGGTTTTACTTGACACAGGATATTTTCAATCAAAACTCCATAACTCCATACACTGGAAGGCCAATCTAAGAATAGCTCATTTCATATATGCTTTTCACAGAACCTTTTGTTTAGGAAAGCAGGTTTAATGTGCTAGGAGTCCTGTAGCCATTCCATTGGTTGTCAGCTGGAGTGTTGTAGCAACCCCAAGAACATGCAACATTTAAAGTACAAATGTGTGCCTGTTTCGCCATGTGTTACACCTCTTTAGAAGTTCCGTTTGCCTGTACGGGAGACTTGTGTGGCATGTTTGAAGACTGTGTACCCCCTGGAATGCCTGGTGGCCAATCAGCAGATCTTCCATAAAACCTGCTTTCGTTGCACATACTGCAGCACCAAGCTGAGGTGAGAAAAACAAGCCACATCTAAAGGCTAACCTTTTCAGCATGAGGTAGGAAGGACCCTTAACTTACTTGTGTGCATTTGTCACCCTCTGCTGGTCAGTTTGGCGAACTATGCTTCCTTGCACGGCAATATCTACTGCAAGCCGCACTTCAACCAGCTGTTCAAGGCCAAGGGGAATTACGACGAGGGATTTGGCCACCGTCCGCACAAGGAGCTGTGGGAGGGCCACCCTGAGGATGAGGCTGAAGGCAGTGGGGAGCAGGCGAAGGAGCAGGGACTGGAACATGGCAGAGACGCTCAAGTCAACCAGCAGCAGAACCCACTAGTAGAAGACGCACCACTGGCTAAGGTCAATGTCCTGGCAGCCACACTGGAAACAAAAACACATCCCACTGTGCAGGGGGAGAAGCCAACCTTCGAGAAACCTGCAGAGACCAGAAGGCTCAAGATCGCCTGGCCACCACCATCGGAGGAGGACCAGGGCTCCGGGAGCCCAAACTCCTTGTTAGAGGGTGGAATGGCAAGGCCTTTCCGTGCCAAGTGGCCACCAGAGGGCGATGCTGCTCCTATCACTCAGACCCCCGAACTGCTTGAACTCAAGAGTCTGCGTCGGAGCACCTCCCTCAAAGAGCGCAGCCGTCCATTCTCTGTGGCGGTCTGCACAACCTCGCCTCCAGCTGCAGCTCCAGCTCCCAGGGAGCCAAGGCGTGTGTCAAGGAGCCTCCTAGAGAGGAGCGCCTCGCTGAGGCAAGACAGCACCTCCACGAGGCTCCAAGTCTGGCAGCCGAAGACGGAGAAGCCCAAGGAGGAACAGGACCATGTCAATGGAGGAGGCTGCTTGGAGGAAGAGAAGAGAGGAGCAGAGCAGAAGGGAAAACGCATCCCCCAGGCGTTGGATGGAGAGCCCCAGAAACGGGAACCGCAGAAGAAGGAGCTAGAGAAGAAGGCTCCTGAGGAGCAGTTGAATTACAAGAAGAACTCTGATGTCCAGAAGTGTCCGTCTCCCCCCTCAGAGAGCCAGCGCAGTCACACCTCCCAGGACATTGGCTTCTGGGATGGAGAGGAGGCAGAGGAGAACACAGAGGTGTCTGTGGAGGAACATATCAAGAGGAACCGTCACTACGATGATGATGATGATGATGAAGATGAAGAAAATCTGGTCTGAAGATGCGGTGAGGGGATAAGATTCCAGTATTCAAGTAGAATGACCGCTAAATAATTTTCAGTGAAATCATTCTCTTTTTAATTTGCGCTGTTTGTTCAGATTTCTTGTGGGTGATTGAAGAGGCAAATTGTGGCTCCTACACAACTGGGACCAGCTGACACCTTGTATTTGTGTTGCTACCTTTTTCATGTCCGTCTTTTGAAGAGATTTGGCCGGTTTATTTAGTTTGAATGAATTGCGCGGTTGCAGCCCTTTAAAAATTAATAAATAGCTGACCTTTTAAAAAAAATAAATAAAAATCAGATTAAAATGTTTATGATTTCTCACATTTAAGAAGCAATTTACAAGTAAATTATTTTAATTTCTTTGTTGGTTTGGCTGTTTTGTGTTTCTTAAATGAAGCACAGATTTGAACTGTGGGTTTTATACAATCAAGCTGATGAAACCCTTTATAATACAGGGACCTGAACTGGAAACTATGCATTTTTGATAGACGTTTTGTTTGCACAAGTTTGAGCTTTAGCTTGTAACAGCTTCACCCTCCCAGTAAATGTCTATATAATATATACACAGATGGAAGATGCTGGAAAGTTTTGTATTTTCTTTTGAGAAATTCATATTTCATCTTTTTAGCAGAAATAAAGGGTATATCGGTTATACGTTAATCTCCAGTTTTAATCTGTCATTAAAGTGCTGAAATCTCAAGGTAAACTTGCCAATTTGATGATTACATTTCATTAGAAGAGCAATCATATATGAAATACAGGAAGAATTCTCACCGTTCGGTGTATGTGTGAAGTCAGACAACTAGGCCAGCCTTAGATGCCTCGGTATACCTTGGCTTACTGGTGTCATGTGACAGTCCCTAGAGTTGGTGTAGCACATCCACCCCCTAATCATTTATCCTGGTCAGGATCAAAGGGGGGCCTGGAAACGACCACGACGGCACAGAGCACGAGGCTGACGTACCCCCAGGATGGGATGGAAATGAACCACAGGGTTCACTTGGGCACAATCATACTCTGTGTGACTGAGCCTAACTGCAAGTCCTCTGGGCTGCAGGAGGGAACCTCGCCGGCACAATGCAGTTGGTACCAAACTGCATCTTACTGGTTGGAGATCCGATATCTTGGCATACCGTAGGCTCTTCATTGGTCTTTCAGTGAGCATCCCTCTGGTTCAACATACTAAGCTAAGGGTTAACAATGTGTAAGGATGCAGATTCTGGCAATTTTCAGAGAAGGAATCTTTCCATGGAAATGTATTGATTTTATTTGGAAATGTAAATTTTCCTGTGTATATGCAGCTATAAAATGTACAAAAATAAGCATACCATTAAAAGGGATTTTGAAGACATTTAAATACTTGAGCACAAATGTTTCCCTTGTTAACATGACTGAACACAAGGAGGTGGCGTGAAGCTGATGTGGCATGATGATGTAAAGTCAGAGACTTAAATCTGGAGAATCTGGTCAACATCATGAATGTTTAATCAAGCAGTCAGAATTCGCATCCTCGGAGTCACCATCCACGACAAGCTGTGGTGTTGCATGGGTAGGGGTCATTCCCAAAAAGCCCCAGGTTTGCCTGAATTAGCACCAGTTTCTGGACTTCTGTGTGCGTATTGCAAAAGAGAGACCAGTTGCAAGCTGATGTTTGGAGGATTTGTAAGATTATTTCTGCAACTGGTAACATGAGTAAAGACGCTTCAACCAGGTTTATGCCAAGTTACATCATCTCAGAATACTTTAGTAAAAATTATCAACGTCATCAATTAGCAAGCACGATAGCTAACTAGCTGGTTAGCTAACTACATTATTTTAGCTCATTTGTTAGCCCGTTTGAGAAATTACCTGAGCTAGTGGGTTAATTTGCTATATCCAATATGGCTAGAGAAGAGGTGGCCAGTCTTATCCACAAAGGACCAGTGTGTATGCAGGTTTTTGGGATAACCTTTAGGTCAGTTGTTTAAACTCAGGTCTGAGGACTCCTCAGACAATCCGTCTATTTGGGGATTTCCAGCTAAAACCTACATACACAACAGTCCTTTCTGAATAAGATTGGCCACCCCTGAGCTAGAAAGTCATCAGTTGGAACCCTGAGGGAGTATTTCCCACTGGACCTTTCAGCAAGGCTATTAACAGCAGCCACTCCAGGGGTGCTGCACGTCGGCCAACCCTGCTGGATGACCCAGCGCGCTTAGCCCAGAACTTCCTCTCACTTGCACACATAAGTGTCTTACGGAGAGCAAAGTGGCACATGTGAGAACGATGCAAATTCCCCATGGAGACCGGTAAATGGGGTGACGCTACAGCCTCCCCGCATGCTGATACTAGGCCCATTTGCAACCATTCTTCCGCAGCTGGTAATCTCCAATTTATGCAGGATAATTGTGAATGAACAGCATGAATTTTCAATTTGTGGTTACACTAGTTTTCCCTCTGATGTTACACAAGTCCCTCATCTTTTAAATATGTGCCTAATGTTTGATGTACGGTAGTGCCATCGTCAAACACAAATCTCACAATAAAGATGCCACAAAATACACATTTTATGGAAATAACCATCTTTATTTGACAAACACAGCAGTTCCCATAGGAACTCCATGCTGTAGGGAGCCATAGACGGACACTTTGCTTGTGTTTGCCCCAGCTGCCGAGTCACGTAGGTTGTCAGGTGCTGGTGCAAATGGGCCCGCATGGGACCAGGAGTCAATCACACTGTGGGGCTCCAGCACTCTAATGCCCTACAGCAAGAACGTGTAGCTCTGTGAAAGGCACCTCTAGAGGTCAGAGACCTCCTCCAGTCACACTATGCAAGTGTGCACGGCTCTTTTTCCCCCACAATCCAATGCAGACGCCAGTTTACACGTTAGCTTTCAGTGCTTTGCGTTTCCATAGTTATCGCAGATGCAGTTCAGATCAACTCTCCAAAATCAGGTAAATGAGTAACAGCAATCTAGTGTGTTTTGCGTCATGTTTGTGTTCGGAGAGGCGCACTCACTTGACAAAAATATGACTGCAGTATAAGATTTCTGTGCCAATAAAATACTTGTAAAAGAATCATGAATCAAAAGTATGCAAGTATGCTGACAGTATTTATGAACGAAACTCAATTTTCCAAACATTTTAAACAAGGAGCTGTTTTGAACTTTCCCTTTCAGTGTGTGAATTTGCCCTTTAGGTGACAAGACCTTGAGTAAGATGAAAGGACTATTACAGAAAAACAGAGACATCCGTCCATAATGCGCGTCTAACAGCAGAACATCATGAATTTACATTCCAGACATACATACAAGCATGGAAAATGGCAAAATACCAACCTAACTGGTTTTGTCAATTTTTTTTTTTTTTAAACAACATTCATAGTGCGGATAATAGAACCTTTACGATTAGATGTATATTTAATGTGAATTAAATAATGCAACTAGTCTCTTGATTATAATATCAATGTAAAATACAATGACTTGAAAGGAACTAAAAAGCGCCTAAATCTGGGTGTCGAGCGGCTTTCTAGCTGCAGGAAGGTCTCCAGCATCTCTCCATCAGCCCTTACTCCATGGTCATAGGCATCCTACTGCTTCGCTCTCCAAATAAACAAGAGTAGATCAGACACTAGTGACCAGGTTAATGAAGAGAAGTTCCTGTGTGCGGCGAGGACCGCAAAGTACGGCTACGATCTACCCAAAAGGCCACAGCGCCAGGCAGCCAGGACCCCCCCCCCCCAATACCTGTCCTACGGATTACATACCTGTAATCCAGCACAGAGTTTTAGCACAGTGGAAGGCACAGACAGCCAAGTCCTCACTGGTGACCAAACACCAGTCAGATTATTGGCAACAGTGCTGGGTCAATTTCCCAGCACCTCCTACACAGTCAGAATTATTACACCATGCATGTGGATCCATATGCCATTTCCCACAGTGCTACTTAGGGTTACATTTACAGTATTTGTAAGCGCATTCAAAAATAGATTTCTATATATTTTATTTATACACTTATATTTAATTGACATATTTAGCTATATATTTTTCACCCACCTCAAGAATCTATTAAAAAAATAAATACAACTGCAACTGCTGTAACTCAGACATTGGCGGTTACCAGTGACCACCAAGTTAATGAACCACACGGAGCCAAACATGCTTCAAGCCACAGCAGAGAAATGGGAACACCTAGTGGCCAGAAGAGATATAGCAGAGGATTTTGATCTTTGTATCCATTAGTGGGACATTTCAGTATTTCAGTGACTTATCAATTTATGATCAATTTGGGAGATTTTCTAACTTGGGGCACGTGTATTTACATTTCAATTATTCAATTCTATTTAAAATAACAGCTTAAAAAAATAATTCTCTCCTGCTATTCATTGCTAGAAAACATATAATCTTAATGGGGCTGAGAAAAATGGGGGTCAGAAACCGCCATCTTTAAAGAAGGAAAGCTATATGTAAGAGGTGGAGGTGAAGTTAAGCGCTGTGAGGGCACAAAGCAGAGGCTTGACGGCCCAGTTCCTTGGCTTGGTGCTCTGTAGACAGTGTATAGTGCTGTGTCGTCTCCCTCCCCGGTCCATTTCTTGCGCTCAGCCACTCAGGGGGTGCAGGTCGACCTTCACTTTCTCCCCGCTGCTCAGCATGCCAATGGTTGGGTAGAACCCACCAGATGGAACTACCACCTCCCGCTTGCCAATGATCTTTCCGTTTCGGGTGAAGAACACCTGTGTGAGCACAAGAGGGCGATGGTGAGTCACTTGCCGGAGTCTCAATACCATCAGTCCCTTTTGGTATTACACCTCCCGTTGTAGGCTGCTCTACCGGTTGGCAGAGCACAAGCTAACGCCCCATTCAACATGACAGATCTGCTTTGCATCTGGGTATCATTATTCTGCAACGTGGGGATTTCTCAACATCATAGCTGCCAAAGGCTCTTACTGGAAGCAATGGCAGGCCTACGCTAATGCGACGCAGCGTGACCAGTCGTAGATGATCAGGCACGGCACAAGAGTAATAAACAAACGAAGATAGTTCCCAGACAAGACCAGCACCCAGATTTCAAAGCTTCCATACTGCTGGACTGATCCATGGACACCTGACTGGCCCAGCCCTCAACTATGCTGGCTGGATACTGTTTGTTGGAGCAAGGGTTAGGTTCTGTGTGCTGCAGGAGCAGAAAGGTGGTATCAGGATCGGGCTGCACAATATCACACTGCAATGTAATCATGATTATATGGAACATGCGCAATAATCACCAGGGCTTTAGATAACGGGCAAAACATTTGTCCGGATGCTGGTGTTTCGATATTATATGGATGTTTTCTTATGCCCGCAATTTGGTAAGTAGTACACCTAAAATATTAATGACATATGGTGACGCCCAAAAGTTAACAATCTATATAAATTCAGCACATCCTCATGTTTATTAAATTCGATTAGCAGTGCACGCCTCATATTACCGTTTTGGCAAATCATGGAAGTGATAAGCACTGGAGTCACGGTGGAGAAAGACAGCTCAACATCTTTCAAAAGAGGAGATTGTTGTGGGTAAGGTAAACAGACATCAGTGGTGTGGCAATACTCTTTGCAGGATAAAGTCAGACATTTATTAAACATACACTGAATTTATACAGATCACTAACTTACGGTTGTCAAAAGACGCCTCAATATTTTAGGCACACTACTAATCTGCTTACAAACCGTGGGCGTAAGGAAACGTCCGTACAGTATGGAAACACCGGCATCCAGACAAATGTTTATGCCCGTTATCTAAAGCCCTGGTGATTATTGCGCATGCGCCATATAATTGCGATGTGGTGTCAGGCAGCACTAGTATCAGGACCATTTTCAGTCAGTGCCGGCACTGCACCTGATTTCTGGACACTGTTTGTCAGCTTGCAGGCCTTACATCCTGTCACCATCTCAGTCCTCCAGATGTCACTCCTAACTTGGCAGGATGCAGGGTCGCCAACAGCCAAAATCCTGCGATCAACATCTAACCATGAATGTGTGCGCGTGAGGCTGCATCCTCACCATGACCTTCCTGCCTTCATGCTCCTGTTCCATCTCCTCGCCATCCTCCTCCTCCTCCTCATCCTCATAGTTGAGGTACAGCACGTTCTGGACTCTTCTCTGTTTGGGACGCACCTCCACAGAATCGCCGTCATCGCTGTCATCTGCGTGCAGATACACAAAACAAAGAATAACTGCATACCAGGTGTACAAATCATAACTGCATTGAAGTTTAGACCACGCCATTTTTGAAATTAAACTCAACAAAGAAGTGGTCTTTAGTTAACAGACAATGAAATACATTTAGAAAGAGCATGTGCCCCAACTAACCTTCGCTGTCCAGAATGTAGTCTCGAGGAAACATGATTCCGCAGCCCATGACATCGCCCTCAAAACAGCGTGGGCCAAATGGATCCCCAACTCCACTGCCATGGAAGATCTTCCCATCATCTGTGCAGAGAATGGGGACACAACAGAGAACTGCAGCTTAGTTGAAACTTCAGAAGAACCCTGAAAATGCCACAATTCTGAAGAGCTTCTTCCTTTGGTACTCCTTGCACGAATGGGTTTCTTTTAGAGACTAGCACTGAGGTCTGACTTCTGCCCAGCTGTTTCCTTTCGGTGCCTTCATCAGTTTGTCCTGGTGCTTCTGGATGACCTCCCTTTCATATCTTCTGTTCCCTTCTTTCCCATTTGAAAACCCTCTACTTAGAAGAGCAAATATCCGATCAGGTTTTTACAGACTTCTTTGTTTTGCAAGAAAAGGCTACTTCTATGCCGTTTGGTTGCCCCCTTAGACTGAAAGTTGGCAAATTTCTCATGTCATATAGTTGCTGTTATGGCTCCGATTTTCAAATGGGCAGCTATATAGCTATTCATGTCAAACCAAGTCCATAAAGTGGCCCTTTCCTCAGAATGACCGTGTACTTTGTCAGCAAGTAACGTGGAAATAAGGACGGTCCTGTTCCTGTTGTTTGTCTCCTGATGTTCCCCTTAATCTGACATAATGCACAGCTTGTAGAGCAGCACGGTGCTACTCATCTTTTCAGGATGTTAGTGTGAAACGGTTCATCGTCACACACCCAGGACCATACAGGAGGATTGAATGGCAGAAACAGATAGACACAAGGCATGTAGATTCCTTGGGTCAACTTTACATTAGATGTAAAAAGAAAAAGGTAGATATACACATCCTTTAAATCAGGAAGACTTTACAAAAGGCTGGAGATGAAGCTAGTGGCGCACAAAGTGGAGCAATAGGAGACAGATGAGCGAGAGGTAAGAGGCCACAAGAGTTGTCAAGGACCTGAACAAAACAAAAAGCTGGTGGTGGATTGGCTGCTGATTGACTGGGGCACCTTGGGATTGGCTGAGAGAACTTTGTGTGGCCAATACCACAATGCTATGAGCAAACATCAGAAACAGCAGCAGATACGATCTGAAGTGCAGAGTAGAGAGACCACTGCTGAAGTGTCTCAGCACAGGAAGAGCTAAGCCATCTGTAGCCCCACCATCAAATTTGAAGTTAATCTACTACTTCAGCAGACATTCAGCTCCATAAACGACAACTCTGAATAAAACTAAAATAAACAAAATCTGGAAGATTTCTGGTAGCCATAACTACAGACACCACTCCCCCAAAACCAAGCCTCATTATGCTCTCTTGTGCCCATGGAAACGTTTTTTACTGGTTTTGTAATGAAGACCTCTGGTCCCCCTTGTTGATCTCGCGAGAAAAAAAAAAAAAAAAACTGAAGGGAAATCACCAGGAAGGAAGGGAGTCCCCCAGAGGAAACAATGACCTAAAAACATGATGGTGATGAACCATGGACTTTGGACAAAGGGAATCGCAAAGTTTGGAATAAAATGACTTAAAGATCTTAGCTGTGATGTGGACATTTTGTTAGGGTTTTGGAAGTAATATTGGGCAACTCTCACAGCATCTCACAGCTTTCCTGTTGGACGTCCACTCTGGGCCGGCAGGGCCTGGCCGCACTCGACTCGCTTGGCAGGACAGCAGACGTTTCTCCAAAAGGACAAGGGAAGTCTGCAACATGGTCTGATCTGCAGCCGCTCGCTTTGGACCACGGCTGTCTCGCAGTGTCGCAAAGGCAGGACAAGAGAGCCTTGAAGGTCTTATCCGTGCAGATTTCTTCAGGGGCAAGTGGTACTCAATGAGCCACGTCTCTCAGTCACCCATGGGTTCTCAGGCAGGCCTTACCAAATCATCAGGGTGGGGGGTATACGACCAGTGAAAATTAACCATTTCTCATCCATACCCCTGCCAATGGCAACAATGCTAATTCCAGAGTCAGATATTCCTATTGTGTCTGATTCCAACAGATTTGTCTCAGTGTCTGGATTTGCCCCAATTATCCTCAATTCCATGCCTCTGTACCACCCATATTGAGTCAAACTTTGGTATTTTCAAGCTTTTTCCCACATAATAAACACACACTACTAATAGGTCTTTCTGCTGCTCCACCCACCGACACACACACTATACTAGGGCATGGATCCAAGCATTTCCCCATATACATTAAACACAATAGATGGGATTAATGCTTTATATTAGTGATGCAACAATGTGGAAATTGTGGCCAATGCAGATATCCATTTGGTCTAATATTACCAATAATCTACTAACCTGTGTGCGCCACAGATCTGCGCTGAAATCTGAGGTCAGCATCATTACTTCCTAAGGTCTCATGAATGTGAAAGGTTAGAGAGAATGTGTTCTCCACAAACAGCAACCCTAACTCCAAGCCTTAGGGCAAACCTAACCCTAAGCCTACTTCGAACCGCAATAAGTCTGACCCTAACTCCAGCTGTAATCCTAATAGCAACCTTAACCACAGCTCTAAACCTTAAGGCAAACATAGGTGGCTGGCTAGGATGCCAGACTTGGTGTGCACGATTCAAGACAACGCAAGATTTTCACCCTCTGCAGCATCAGCGCAGAACAATTACATGATGTAGGAGAGGGGAAAAAGTTAAAATCAAAGAAATAACTAAATTAAAACTAAGATTAACACTAACATGTTAACTGATGACTCTAGTTATTCAATTTACTCTGACAGTTCTACAGCTTGTTTTTGTTCATGTTGTGTTAAAGATGTTTTACATTGTGCATTTCCATCAAGGCACCTGTTATTTAAGATCTAGATAACTCTATTAAGTCTAAATATCAGCAGCCAATATTGACAGAGACAGACATAAAACGGATGCCAATACTTTAACGAACATTGGTAGATACCGATATGTAATGCGATACATTGTGTATCTAGTTCATACACCACGTTACAACAACCACTAGACTACGGTTGCCGGAGCTCTCTAGAGAAAGTGATAACGGAACCAGGGTGTGTGAAAGTCCCCAGCATCGTCCTGGCACCCGCCAGTCACATCTACACTCTGCCAATGCTGACAGACTTCCTGACCCAGCTGTGGACATGGTGTGCATCAGGCCTGGGGGGGGTTTATGAAACAGAAGCAGAGTGAGGAATCGGAGCCTCCTGAGTGGACCCGGAGGGCTCACCTGCGTGGTAGGCCACAGAGCCTCGACTCCATCCAGGGTGCCTGTTCTTGGGATAGTCCTGCAAGCCAAAAAAAAAAAGTTACTACATGAGATGCTTCTTAAACATTAAGATGTCAGTTGTGTTCAAATGTCACAGGCTGCTGGATTAAGTTTAATCCCTTTGTTTTCCCATTGGTGCGGATTTGCAAGCATTGTAGGTTGGTCGTAATCCTAAAGTCGCAAAAGCATTTGCTAGTCCACGGGGGGGGAGTCAATGTGCATGACACGGTGCCCCAAAATGTCACTCTGTAATAGGACCCGCAGAAGAAGCTTCCTTTCATCTCCAGCATGGTGGGAGCGGGCGGTGACATTCCCCCCCACAGCTGTGTGGTCTTCTTTCACCCCCACTAACACCACAAAGAACACAGGTGTACCCTGCCAACACACAGAGGAAAAACGACCCACACTTGATAAGATCAGACGATGACTCACTTTTAATTATCGACGGTGTTTTTTCTCTGCACATCCCTGCAGCCACTCTGCTGAGCTCTTTATCAGAAGACAATTGCACCCTTCAGACAGCGTGATAAAGCTCTCCAGTAACTCCGATGCAACCGGCCTAAACATGCTCTTGCCTATCGGTCCATCATCCCCACCCCAAAATAACCGAACAGCAGGGATGAATACCCTACAGAGCCTCCTGGGGAGAACTCTATGTGATCGAACATTACCTATTAATGCCTAAGCTAGTTCAAACTACCGTTGATAATGATTTAGCACACAGAGTCCAGGTCATTGCCATGTCCACACACAGTAACTGCCAATACCTAGGAGTAGCTGAAGCGGCTCGTATCCAAGTGGTTAGTGGGGGGGCATTAAAAGCCAGGTTTTCAGTTTCCAGTTTAACCACAAGTCCTGGTATTTTTTCGTATCAATCCCAGAAATGACGTCTCCCGTGCTGTAATCCCGCCACCCCAGGGAATCCAGTTCCGATGAAACACCTTGTTGAAGGTTCTGCTTGTTTATTATTCTTGTGTAATTAGAGGGACCTTGGGTTTAACCGCAGACCCGTGACGGATTTACAGCGGTGATAAATTATTTCTGAACGATCCATGAAATCATTGTTCTTTAATTTGTTTTATTATACATACACCTTGTTCCTTTGGAAACTTGGTCTAACCGCAGTGTGCAAAAAACCAGCTACAAAACCAACAACAAGTCTATAGACTGACCAAAAGGCTGACACCAAGTGTGAACATGACCTCGCTGTTTATCAAAAGACTTTAGTTTTGACTAATGCACAAGAAAGACCAGAGAAACTGACCTTATTTAACGATTGGTATGAAAAGCGGCATATAAATCAAAATTTACCTCAGATGTGCTTATTATTTTGAAGGTACAGAAAGCAGACCTCCAAATGGTGACAGAGGGAAAGGAAAGGACACCATCTGACCCTAAGTGACACGAAAGGGAACCAGAGCATAAATCCACTCACTTCTGCTTTCATGGAATGACTCAACTCTTGTGGAAAGAATGCCAACTCTTGTAATTCTTGTCCTGCTACCATCTGCCTCTGGACGCTGGGTGCCACTGCCTTGGCCATAGGTGTAAATTACAGGGGAGATGGGGGGTTGTAACCCCCCAATAATCAAAACCAGCTAATACAGCCCCCTCGGTAATCATGTCTCCCCCTACATGGGTGGAGACCTCCACCCCCCCCAATGCTGAAATGAAAGTCATGCTCTTGGCCATGGCACTGGCATCCCAAAACCAAAACCAGGGGAAACAGCAGGAGGTTGGAGCAGGAAGGCCAGTACAGCAAACGTGGAATTGGTGCACTCCAATGATGGCTGCATTACAGCTGCCTGGCAAGTCCTTTGTGTGCCCCCCCCCCCCAGGGCCGAGCTGCCCAGCAAGTTGTTAATGTCAAGGGGTTATGATCAGAATAACAAAGTATTCCCCATTGGGTCATAAGACAGACAGCTGCCTAACTTGCAGTTTGAAATATCAAACTGAAAACCTAAACACTCTGGACCATGTGGAGGACTCTGGACTCAGAACACCAGGTAGTTCGGCAAATCAGTCTTGACCACAGAGAGGCAAATTCCAGTGAAACTATTCTCTACTACAGAATTGTTATGGTACCCTCAAGCGGGTGAGGTTGAGAGGATGCATCTTGCCTAAATACCCAACAGCAAAAGATCCAAAAAAAAAAATCCAACTGCAGTTCAGACACTTTGATAATCTGATATTTATTCCTTCGATAAAATCCCTAGAGGACAAGAAGCTTTTACCTTAAAAGCAGGGGCCTGACAGCTCTCAGCAATCCAGGAAAAACAAGATTCAAGTGCCAGCCTTGGTCTCAAGGCCTGAAAGCCATTCTGAAAGGGCAATCAGATGACCTGCCACCAGCAAGTCAAATGCCCAATAGCCCATTAGTGATGGTAGCCATGGAAACACCCAATGCACCAAGACAAAGTGTTCTCTTAGGCCCATAAAATAAATATCACCTACTGGAAGCCAAACCTCATTTCACCATAGTTTGACTGAGTTTGGTTCTCAGCACTGATGTGGCATTGTGGAAAGGGTCAGAACAAAATGTACGACCAAGGACAAGTGTGGAGCCACTTCCAGAGAGAAGGATGATGGTGATGACGACGATGATAAAACCACGAGGCCATTTCCAAGCTGATTTCAGTTGATGGTAAGTCAATGCAAAGACATTATTTCAGAAGAATCCCTAGGTACCTTCACAGAGGCCAAAAGCTAACGAAGTATTAAGTGCCAGCCTACCATGGTTCTACACCCAAATCCCTGCGTTCCCTTCACTATACCTTTCCTAAACAGGGCAGACCTGAAGGCCCTTTCTTTGGTTCTCAGGCAAAGCGCAGCCTTCTGCAACATAAAGCACCACATCATCCTGTCGCAAGGGCTGCCAGCATTTGGTTGGAAAGCCCCGGTTTTCTCCAATAATAGGCTGAAGATGGCTTCCAAAGACAGCATCCCACATCTACACATCAGTCTTCGTCACTCATTCCTTAAAGTGTAGTGAAGTAGACCATGACCGTTATGGGAGGCTGGTGCCAGTCATGGTACACTCTAAAATGACCTTAATATGGGCAGGGTGTCCTTCACGGTGAAGCAACTGGAAACCAGTCAAATTACATTACACTTGAAGCAGACGATGATTAACACTTACCCTTCGCGCCAATCCCAGGGCAATGTAACACTTTTCTCCGGCATCCACGATCTCCACCTCAAAGTAATGGCTTCTTGGGCTGAGGGAAGTACGTGCTTGGGCAAGACCCACGTCCATGATGCTCTTGCCCTTACCCGTGTACTCCAAAACCTGGGAGAAGACAGACAGAGAGGGGAGTGAGCCTCGACAAGATGGGCCTCACCTAACCAAGCTGCCAGGGAACCGAGAAAGAGCTGCTCTTCACCCTATTTCAACAAATCAATTTCCTTAAGCAGTTATTTATCCAGGTAGCAAGTCACCACACGCGAGGCTCCGTGCATCAGTGTGACGTTTAAACAGAACGTATTCTACAGAAATCAACCCAGCCCTCCAGGAACGGGGAAAGTGAGCCTACCCTACATGCTGCCATCACTGACAGACTTGATAGAGGAAGAGATCATTTCAAACAGAAGATCAGAAGCAGATTCATTTTATTCACCAACACAGAAGTAAAAACAGAATTGTGTAAATCAGGAGTGGAGAACCTGTTCTCCACTGTCTTTGTGGGTGCGGGTTTTTGGGATGACCTTTCAATCAGCAATAATAAAACAGTGGTTCTCAACTCCAGTCCTGGGGACCCTCTGTTATTGGCTGATTGAAAGGCCATCCCAAACACCTGCACCCACACTGGCCGTCCATGGAACAAGTTCCCCACCCCTGGTGTAAATGATGAATAAAGAGCCAGATGTAGGGTACAAACAGCTGTGGGGAATGTGCAAATAAGGTTATAAAAATCAAAATTATTTATTTAGTCATCCACTATACCAATTTTATAAGAAAAGATTGTATTACGACAAACTACCTTCTCACATTTAGATCTAGATTGGGTTTCCAATATGCTCACACTGTGTTGACCCATCAACAGTGGTGTGTGGGCCTTGGGCCATGGACCTGCAAAGCGTCGTGTGCCACCGACCCGTTTCATGACAGTGATGTGGCGGGCAGAGGGACAAATATACTACGAATTTAGAAACCAAAAGAGCATTAGAGGGGAAATGAGAGCCATTCTGCTTGAGTAACACCACTTATCAGGCCTCCGACTGGAGACCACCTCTGCCTGAGTGCATCCCTTGTGTGCAGCGGTGCTGAGCGCCGATTTATTTACAGCCCAGCCGATGAGTGGCCGGCTCGCTCCATCTCCATCAGCAACAAAAACAATGACGCATCTCTTTGCATCAGACCCATTCCAGACCATTTGAGGATGAGGTAGAGGAAGATGGAGGGGGAAACAAAGGTCAACTCCTTCCATGGTGACTGTTCACGTAAAAAATTTTTTTTTTTTTTGTTTTTTTTTTTTTTTTAAAAAAAGAATTTTTTATGGGGAAGACAGACTTGAGAGTGAGGGTGTAACGTTGGGTAAAATGACCAAACTCAACCTCAGCCATAATCACTCTGTGGACCGCCGCCACATACATAGATGGTTCTCTGTACTCGCAGTATCATCACTAGGCTGTAACAAGTTAAAATAGCCACTACATAATGAGGTGAAAGCAAACTCTTGGCTGGGTGACCCACTTATTCATAGGAAACACTGAAGAAAATTAAAAAAACTCTGGGGAAAGTCTTGCTGAGCAGGTCCCAGGTAGGTGCTGATGCTGAAACAGTCATACTCAGTGGATCTGAGGAGAGTTCCTCAGAGACATCACCATACAAACCCAGCAGTCAGGCGTTTGGGACACCATTCACTTCAATTTACACAACAAACGGCTCCTTTCTTGCGACAGACATCGCTTTCGTGGGAACAACAGCAGCAAGCATGCACAGGCATGCATTCCGCACAGGACGACCCTGTGAGGGCCTCTGCCTGATGCCTGTGCGTATGGTTTCGGGGGTGGGGTGCCTAGAGTCCCTTGACACCCCCCCCAGCATTGCGTGCCTCTGCTGCAACGCAGCAAAGACGAGCGTCACGACGTCCGAGGAGCAAGTTTAATGGAATTTCTGTGGGGAAGGAACAAACCTAAAAACTGTCCAAGGTGTAAGTGTGCGATCAGCCACGTCCTTCACAATCAGCACTGCATCAGCGTGTCCCAGACATGAAACCACTGCATCTAATCAGCAACATGATTTATCTGCTTCTATTTCTGTGAAATAGAAACAAAAAGCACCCCCATAGCCCCCCACAAATGGAAAAAATGTTGCCCCTGAGGCCTGGTTTACAATTTTTGGCATTCTTGTTTATCTCTGAAAGTTGCTGCGTGTCATATGGCACGGATTCCAAAGACGGCGGGGAAGTTGGGGCCCAAAATCGCAGCCATCACTGGTGGGGAGTTGGATTATTGCAGATGCCACAGGGGCCAGATTCCATGCAACATGAAAGTGGAGCATTACCGTGGGGACAAATTCACTCCACAAACACAGAAGACAGGAACCTGACATGAAAAAAAAGTTACCACTGCCCTTCTTAATCTTGAAGATTTAAACAAGCCTGAATTCAAACCGGCTTGGAACTAGCAAATTATACACACTGCTTTTTTTGTATTTGAATGGAAAATGAATTCTTCAAAGGTGTTTGACCAAATTCGGAACCATGGGCTCGAGAGAGGCTCAGCCGATAAGTTCACTGTGCTACAGGCCAGACAGACAGTTTGTCAAACAACCTTCCAGGATCCAATAATATGCTCCTAAAAGGTGGGGACCCTACTCACCCACTCTTCTGCGCACTGCCCTGGACCTGCCAGTATTACCAGCCAAGTTAAGAGTGCATGTAACTCTCACATGTACTAAACCAATGTTTCTCAACCCGGCCCTCGGGGACCCTCACACAGTCCACATTTGCTCCTTTATAGCTCCTGGGACATCTGAGGGTCCCCAAGGACAGGGTTGAGAAACACCATACTAAAGATACAGGAAGGCCAGGCACAAAAATGGAAGTCAAAAGATGGCAAATTAAAGGCAGCAGCAGAGTTGGAATTCATACAGAACTTGGCAAATGAGAAAATGGGCAATGATCTCTGATCACTCCAATCCTATTTTACAATCCAACGGTCTTATACTAATTTACACAGGCCCAATCTCAAACCATACAAAGCATTCAAAGGTTTATTAAAAGCTTGGAGATCATTCATGGGTGGCTGCAGAGAGGAAGGCTAGCTCAATTTAGCGAATTTTTAGGTTTGATGCAGAATTAACAGTAGATTTTTTAATATACTTTCATGCCTGGGAATGACATATTCCTTATGAGCGAGTCACTTTTTGGGGAACCAAACCCAGAATAGATAGATAACGTAAGCAGGAAATGGTATTATCACAGAAACCATTACACCTTGTATAATTAAGTAGATTCCATAAGCAGTGTGTAGAGAGGAAATATTTTCATAAAGAATTTGGCAACGGCAAGTTTGTCAGCCACGACATATAGCCTATTTAGAGATCAGGCTGACAAAAAAAAAGATGATAAATTTCACACATAATGGTATTTTCAGAACAGGAATTGTTATTCCTTTAAGCTATTCATTATTCCATTCTGATCCACGACACGTGGGTCGGCATTCATAAGGAACAGAGAGGACCAGAGCATGGCAGCCCGCACCTGGAGAAGCGCTCATCTGTTCCCCATTACACATGGCTCCCATAAGAAGCCCCACCCCTCGGCTCGGTGGCCAATGACAAGCCAATTAACCACGTGAGTGCTAAGCAACTTTTCAAAGGCCTCAATTGACTACTTAAACATTTTGAACTTCGAACAAGAAAGACATCATAGGACTTGCAATAGCTTAAAGTGAAACACACACACACACACACACACACACACACACGGCAGCTTCTGTCAGGGTTTCCAAGCCTAAAACCATCCCGCCCATTTATTTATAAGGGAAATGGCACTCAATCCCAGAACAAAACGCAAGATTTATAAAGAATTATGATTCATGCAATAAAATTTTATTTTACATGGAGAAAGGGGAGAAAAACTACAAAGTGGAATTTTGTTTTCCCTAGAAAGAAGAAAAAGCAAGTATGAGAACATTACAATCCATCAGCAACTGCCCTGGTCGTCCCACTCTTTACTGCACTTACTGCGCCCAGGCTACACTCGGCTGATAAACGACGGCCAATGAAAAAAAAAGCCGATTCCCCTTTATTTCCCGTTCCATTCCACCACTTCAGTAGTCGTGGCTGGATAATTGCAAGGTCACACCTAATCACACCCTCCCGCCTGGCTGATACTCAGTAATGGGAAAGGGGACGATGGCTGCGGTCTGATTTGCATCGTCTGCCCCCCCCAGCACAGGCGTGATCAAATGGGGCCAGGTAGATCAAGCATCGAGCAGGAGCATGTCTTGTTGACCTGGTGCCCAGGCAACAGAGATTCCACTTAAACATGCATGTTTAACCTAGATTTAGCTGGACTCATTCAGGTGGAAACCTGATATGATCATCCTCTGCCATGCAGCTCCAGCAGTGTCAGGCTGAAAATCTGTGCTCTACATGCACCGGGCCCAAACCATCTTATGTGCAAACGGCAGTTACTGGCTGAATCAGGCACTGCCAGGACAATGGGAGCCCCCCCATCGCGAACGGCCATGCCACATCGTACCCACAGCGGAGACAGACCACCCTAACCCTCGACTCGTCGCATTTTTGCCCACATACATGCGTGCAACATCTGCGGTTTGGTCTCTGAGGGGCTCCCAAAATACGACTTCAGCGCCAGCTGTTTAGGTCAACGTAGCAAGACTGGCTCCCCAGTAATTAAGAGCAAAAATAAACAAAACTGTGACCATTGCGGCTGCAAAACTCCACCAGGTACGGTAACCATTAGCCGAGAGGCTGTTTTCAAAATGGGGTGGGGCTCAACACAAGACCGCAGCATGGCTGTGATTTCACACACCCCGCATTCATTGCGATATCAAAACAGGCTGGCAGCAGGCTCTGCCCCTCATACCATAATCACATGCAGGACTGCACCAGTACCCACCACTGTTTTTCTCTGGGTATGTGGTCATCATCCGTCAATAAACTGCTTAAGAAACGACTTCAGGAAAGGTATCGCCTAAGCATCAGCAAGATCAGAGGCCAACATGCAGACACTAAAACAAATCACAGATATTTTATGTCCTATTAATAAACACCAACAACCTTAAAATGAGGAATAGCTCCTCCTGACTCCCCTTCCAGCTGCATTTTCTCAGTCGGCAGGACCCAGCTGGGCTTGACCCATGACTGGGCTCCTTCGCATTCCGGGAGTGTCAGCACCAACTGGAGTCTGCGGGGAGAGTCACATTCCGGAGGATTCAGGCACGTCGTTGTGTAAACATCTCCTCACAGGCCACATGCTGCCCGGTTTACCTCTCCCGGCAGAGCTGCGTGCCCCCTGATCAGACAGCGGCAGTGGACTGGTGGTTCTGCACGCACGGGCAAAGTGGGAAGGGACAGGTGCCCTGAGGGCAGCTTCCCCACAGAGCGGCGGCATGCTAAAGTAGAGAGCGGACCTACTCCCAGTCGCACAGCCATCAATAACCCAAGCTCATGTAGAGCCACCCTCCTTAACAGGCTCTGCAATCACATCTCCTCCTCGCCAAGGCATTCTGGGAAAAATCCTCCATTGTGGCGAGCATCCGCTAACATGATCATGACATGTATGAAACGGTAGGATTTTGGTGCCGTTTCAAGGAAAGATGACAGTAACAAGAACAGAAAGATCTTTCCGTTCAAGCCTCATAATGCAATCGTGGTTCATTAGGCTTCTGATGCTAATTAAACCCAAAACCACACATCAAGCTAAAAATACTTGCTACTTTGCATGAAGGATGAAAAGAAACATATTTATTGTTAATAAATAAATAAAATAAAAAAAAAAGTGTGGAGGCCACGAATCCTTAAAGTTTTCACATAAGTTTTTCCCGGTGACACATGGCAACTTTAGTGCGGTAAGAATATAAAAAGTTAAAATGCTGTAAAGTAAAGCGAATTCTGACTGAAACGGTTCTCTGACGCGTCTGTTGGGACCCTACAGAGACATTTATGCATTGCAGCAAAAAAAAAAAAAAAAAAAAAAAACACACACAACAGGAAATGTATCAACGAGAGAGGCAACCATACAGAGACACTTAATCTACCACTGCTAGAGTTCACTTCGTCATTCTTTTGTCAAACACAAAAATGGATGGCAACACACTTCATAAGCCATTTACTACTATATAAACAGGTCCATAATTCAACATGCAAATACTTTACAAAAACTGTATGCCTCTAAGCTCATGCTGTTCTATAAAAAAAAAAAATAATAATAAAAAAAAAAAAAAAAAAAAAAGATTAATTATACAGCCTGAAAAACGATTTAAATCCCAGGTGTATTTAAAAGAACGTTCATATTTATTTTTAACCCCACAGCCAGATCAGGGACAGGGTGATTTAAATTTCATGCTGTCATTTTATTCTCCAACTTCAAAGAAATGTAAATCTCTAGCAGACCAGAGGAGACAGAAGAACTTTCCTCAGCGTCTGCACGCAGTCAAACGCCGGAAAAAGGAAAGAAAGGGAGGATGGTGTGACTTAATCACATTCGTGAGAAGGTCCGCCTGCACTGAAAACGACAGTAGGACACAGTCCATGTTGGTTTTAACATGACAGCCATGTTAAACATCCTAGACATTTAAATACTCTTCTGGAATATCTTTGGCAAAGGAAGAGATTCATCATCTTTTTCACATTGTACCACTCAAAGCGGCGTCACAGAACACCTATATCTGTGGTTCAGTCTGAACACCCAAGCAACAGACTCCCAACCGCATAACTGCTGCCGTCCCATGTGACCGGCTAGCACGTGTGGGGCGGCCTAGTTGCATGGAGAGCTTGAGGACACTGGATGCCTACATGCAGGTTAATTCTCCAGCACTGTGAAGCTGGGAACGAGCTACGTGATGCTAGCAAGTGAGACACATGGATCGCATGAGGGGTCTGCTGTTGCACCCGAGAAAATTATGCTGTACAAATTGTGCACATTTACAGTGTCAGGTAACACCGTCTTACTTCATGCGAAATCTCCCCACAACAGAGAAGAAAGGAGTTTTAAGCATTTTAGGTATTTACGGTTTGTTTACTGTCCCATTTCTATAACAATGTGGGGTGGGGGAAAACGGGAATAGATGTGTATGAGTGAGAGGGTGTATCCAGCAAATGTCACACTAATTCTCCCGGTTTACTCATCATTTCATTATAAAGTGCATGTGAGACGACCCAAGAGGGCTGGCCAGCCGGCCGGCCCTCTGGCAGAGAGCGTCTTGGACACGCGAGCAGAGCAATGTGATTTCCAGGCGTGTCTCGCTGACGTGGGTGGGGCTCTCCACTCAACCGTAATGTTCTACCCCGGGTACGTCCGATCGAACCCACACCCTCCAATCCCAGGACACCCGATTCATAAACCTGTGGCAGAGGCGGTTTGTGGAATGGGGGAGATGAAGAGAACAAGTTAAGACGCCGGCAGAGCCTGCCACATGACGCACGTGTCCGCGAGATGGATCCATCGCCGAGGTCTGACTCACGCACTGTGCGGGGCCGTCACCGCTGACAAACCGCCGGCAACCACAACAGGAACTTAGCAACAGCCTCTACCAACATGCTCACGGGGGAGGGGGGCGTTACTGTTAATCTTTCAGTTAACGAGTTAGAAGAAGGAGTTGAGGGGGAAAAAAAAAACCCTCCAAGAATGAACCCCACCCAGAAACTGTGACACAAGATTATATGCTGCTCTGACGTAGGTAGACTGGATGCCTGTTGAACTTTGACCCCATTGCCAAGTCATACTGCCTCATGGCACCACCTAAGAAAAGCATGACAGTGTGTCACGAGCACTAGCTTTCATCCATTATATTGCACTCAACATGCCACTGTGTATTTGAGAGCAGGTGGGGCGAGGTGGCCAGTAGCCACAGCTGACGGAGAGGACGCTGACCGGTGTGCATTCACATTCGCGCAGCCAAATGTCAGGAGACGGACAGGCAGGCAGAGGTGTGAAGAGGACATCTTGGCCGAGAGGCAAATCAAGAAGTCATTCAGACAAACTAAGTGCTTTTTGATGTTTGCACCACTGATGTTTTACAGAATACCTTCTTGTCACCTTCAGCCGCCTTTGTGTGGTTGATTCCAAGTGGTCCAATCTGGTTCACTGAACCAGAGCGGGCCTGTCTGGTCCCAAGTACAGCAGAGTTCTTCAGGCAAAATGTCAGCGGATGCCGGCCGTGCCGAAGGTCGCCTCTCGCCGAGTCTGCAGGAACGTGGGGCTCAGCACAGCACTCGTAGAAAGGGGACCAGAACCACGGTGTCATTTTAATGACCGCAGCCAATGAGGGTGCTGTGGAACAGCTACGATCCCGGAAATCTGTGATCTGACTAGAAATCTGTGTCAATTCCAACACAGAATTTCGGAGATTTATTATGCCAACACTACCCCCGACGTAGTGGAGAGAACAAGCAGAAGAAAAACAAGAGGCTTCCGTACTTGGATCGCAAATGCGACACCCGCTGGGTGGAAAAACTGACAATGGGGCGAGGGCAGAGAGACCCACCGCTAGGGCTGTGGCGTCGGCGGCAGCGGTGTGGGGGGGGGGGGGGCACAGCATGACATGTCAATGGGCCTCCGGCACTCCCTACCAGTGGCTGACAACTCAAGCTGGTGACAATACAGATCACGTACGCATGACGAGAAGAAAAAAAAAAAAAAAAAAACGGCCTAAAGGAGCGGCCCTGTTCACCTGAGTGTGACTCATCGCCATCGGAGGTTAAACTCCCGCTCGGCACGACCCAGGCTGCACAGTAACCAACAGCCAGCTGGTTCACGACTCGAGCTTTACAAACAAGGTCTGCTCCTCAAACTTATTACAGCACAAACAGTATTATCTTCTGTTAGACCATGCAGTCTGTACACATTTAAATTGACATCAGAACAATAGAGTGTAGAGTGTACAGCACTCGCTGTACTGTGCACTGCATGTACGGAACGTAACCAACTCACCAAAAGGAATTCTGTGAGCATTCAGATTCTGGGTATTGGCTGCAGCTGGGAACCAGCAAATGGACTCTTACCTGACAGTTGCTGGTTCAAATCCAAGGAGAAGGCCTATTATAGGAGCCTTCAACAGACAACTGAACCTGAATTGGTGCAGTATAAATATCTGTATTGTATCGGTATTTTATATACCTGAGATTTTGGAAAATGTCACAAGGAATTTTAAGCACACATTTTGGGTCATTAACCTCAGGGTTAATTACACACCTACACCCTCATAAGGTGGCATTTAATTTGGCACTCCTCACTATACATTCGTAGACCACGAAATGAGGTATTACAGCACAACACTGGCAATCCACTGGAAGAGATGGGGCTGGTCATGAACTCCACGCTGGTTAGTGGCAAATTCATCTTATAGCCAGCCTCGTCTCCACTACATTTACTTACTTAGCAGGTGCGTTTACGTAAAGTAATGGACAGTTGAATGCGCAGGGTTAGCCAGTCCAGGATAAGGGCCTTTCTCAAGGCCCAAATGCTAACATGACTCTGCCAAACACGGGATTTGAACTGGTGATCTTTCGATGTCAGGCACATCATCCTAACCTGCTGATCCACAAACCGCTTCCACTATAAGAATATAAAGAAACCATGTGTAACATACAGAGAACCAGTGAGCACACACACCAGACCAGACTTAGGGTCCAGTCAAGGTGAACTTTCTCGTCATTGTGTGCCGTTACCACGAAACGCGGTATGAACCAACACTGATCTCAGCTTGGAGCTCAACATGGATATCCCGCACAGCAAACCCCCAGCCACCCAGTGACCAACCCCCCCCCGAAATGGGCCTCACCGTGCCGCTGACCCGCACGTCGTGCAGCCGGCTCCACTCGTCCTCGTGGCTGTCCACCATCATGGCGCTGTCGTCCTCGTCGGAGCCCCACTCCGCCTGCAGGTCCAGCCGCACCTCCTCGCCCAGCGAGTGCATGCCCACGGCAGGAAAGAGGCCGTCCGAGGAGGCGGGGACCACCACCGAGCCCACCTGCTCTCCCGGCAACCAGAGACAAAAAAAAAAAAAAATCTTTAAGGCACCAGATACACCTGAAGCCAACCACATCTCCAGAGCTTTACTATGCTTCCACACAGCCCCCAGTACCCCCCCAAAATGGTTAACGGGATGAGGCCTCCCAGCTAAGGCAGGACACAGCACTGGGGGCTCACCTCCTTGCCATTTTTGGTGAAAAACACCGTGGTGGGGCCTGTCTCGAAGGAGTCCAGGTAAATTCCACAGCCAATGCGGTCACCACGGTTACACTTGGGTCCAAACTGCTGGCCTACAGTGTTGCCATTGTATAGCCTGTAGGTTAGGGGAGAGGGGCAGATAAAGAGCTCAGACAGACCAAGACAGGCAGGCAGACATTCAGGGAAAGAGGCAGAGGCAGGCAGACATGCAGAGGCAGGCAGGCAGAGAGAGGCAGAGGCAGGCAGGCACACAGTAAGCACACATTAAAAGCCTCTCCCTAGGCAGCACAGACATGGTCCATGAGGCCGCTGCTGTGACACGACAGCAAGGAGCAGCTCGACAGCCAGCTCTGCACGCACCCCACCCCACCCCACCGGCCACACACTCACTTGCCGTCATCGGCGTGGTAGGCGACAGAGTGCGGCAGCCAGCCCGGCTGGTGGTCCAGCTTGTAGAACTGCGGCACCAGGCCCACCGCAATAGTCCCCCTCACTCCCGTGTCCATGATGGTCACCTGGACAGGAGGATGGGGGGGGTCAGACAGGCATTGCTGCAGGGTGTATTACAATGCCAGCCAGTGGCGAGGCAGCTTTGCACAGGGCATTGTGGGATAGCTAGGCGGCTCCCTGGAGGCCAAGCAGTGGCCAGTCTGCTTCGGTGGCCGACGTGGCATAATCAATGTGGCTGGAATACTTCAGCACTATCTACTGACCCTAAACTGGATAACATACTGCACTAGGTGAGGTCACGCACCAGTGGCCAGAAGCAAAATTGTCAAAACCCGCAAAAGTTCAACTGTCCACGGCTTTAAATACAGTTGAACCCGGTTATGTCGCCGGCCTAGGGGTTTGCCAAAAAGCATCGAGATAACAGATGATCGAGATAAC
>JAODLD010000094.1:1718078-1736375 GCA_026781065.1 Mormyrops boulengeri
ACCCCACAAAAAAAAAAAAAAAAAAACAAACCCCCGCGGGGGGGGGGGGGGGGGCGCCAACAGGGAGGGCCACTTAATCTGTAAAAATTGACATTTTTCTCCTCAAAGTTTAAAAAGTGCTACAGTGAAATACAAGTAAAAGCAGGTGAATATTTATCCTCCACTGAAGCGTTTATTCCACCTTCGCTTTCCTTGCATATTAATTTCGGTGTGTGTTCAGGTAGGACTCTGGCCCAGTGCATCTTGTCACTCCTGGGTATTTTTTTTAAATAAACTACATTCTTAGTAAACCAGGAATCTGAAGAATTTATATTTGGTCTGCCCTTTAAGCTGGTTGTGAAGCAACTGCAGTATTTCCAAACTGATCATTCCTTAGGAAAGCAGAGATGATAAACACTAGAACTTACTGACATCGCTTATGCCACACAATACACACACTTTCTACAAAGACTCAGTACTTCACATTTGGTCTCTGCCCTGGTCGCAGAGCACCGTTATTCATAGCTGCATGACCTAAGGTCCATATACGGCAAGATCTGCTGTGAAACACTGCTGTCCAGCCAGATGACTTTTTAATGTTTGCAAGTTAGCAGAAAACCACAATCGCCACCACCACAATGACGGTTCACACAAACCGCTACAGCTCATTCCCACACACAAGCCTTAAATGGCCAAGGAAACAGCAACGTTCAGTAATGACAAAAACGGAAAGTGCCAAAGAGCAATCAGGGAGGCAGCTGGATGTAACAGATATTACATACACCGATCAGCCATAATGTTAACACCAGCTGCCTAATATTGCGTAGGTCCCACTTGTGCCATCAAAACAGCTCTGACCCATTGGGGCACCACAAGACTTCTGAAGGTGCCCTGGGGTATCTGACACAAAGACATTACCAGCAGATCCCTTAAGTCAAGGTGGCCAATCTTATCCAGAAAGGGCCGGTGTATATGCAGGTTTTTGCTGCAGCTCCCCAATTACATTACTAATTAGAAGACTGATTGGCTGAAGAGTCCTTACACCTGGGTTTGAACAGCTGACCTAAAGGTTATGCCAAAATCCTTAATACACACCAGCCCTTTGCCACCGCTGCCTTAAGTCCTACAAGTTGTGAGGTTGAGCCTTCATGGATTTGACTTGTTTCTCCAACACATCCCACAGATGCTCAATCGGATTGAGATCTGGGGAATTTGGAGGCCAAGTCAACTCCCTTGAAATCTTTTTCAAGTTTCTTAAATCATCCCTGAATTTTTTTGCAATGTGGCAGGCTGAATTATCCTGCTGAAGGAGGCCACTACCATCAGGGAATATAGTTGCCATGAAAGGGAGTACTAGATCTGTAATAACGTTTAGGTTGCTAGTAGATGTGTAGCACACACATGAATGCCAGATCCAAAGGTTTCCCAGCAGAACATTGCCCAGAGCGTCAAACTGCCTCCGCCGACCTGCCTTCTTCTATGAGTACATCCTGGTACTCTCTCTTCCCTAGGTAAACAATACACACGCACCCAGCCATCCACATGATCTAACACAAAACGTGACTCATCAGACCTTCTTCCACTGCTCGATGGTCCAATTCTGGTGCACACATGCTCACCAGAGGCGCCTTCAGTGGTGGACTGAGGTCAGAATGGGAACTCTGATACAGCAAGGTGCATTGCGCTGTGTTGACACATTTCTATCACAGTCAACATTAACCTTTTCAGCAATTTGTGCTACAGTAGCTCTCCTGTGGGATCAGACCAGAAAAGCTAACTTTCGCACCTCAGGTGCATCAATGACCCTTAGGCGTCCATGACCCCGTTGCCGACTCACCACTTCCGGTAGGCACTGACCACAGCATACCAGGAAAACCCTACAAGACCTGCCAGTTTGGAGATGCTCTGACTCAATCATCAAGCCATCACAACTGAGCCCTTGACAAAGTTGCTCAGATCCTTATACTTGCCCATTTTTCCTACTTCCAACAAATCAAGTCAAGAACTGTCAACTTTGCAACAATACTTAATGCCACCCTTGACAGGTGCCATTGTAATGAGATTATCAATGTTATTTACTTCACCAGTCAGTGTTTTTAATGTTATGGCTGATCAGTGAATTCCCACTATTCTGAAAACATTCAAAAGGTTTTAAGTCTCCTTCACAAGAGAACGGGCCATAAGATCAGGTTTCACAAAGAAACATTTTTACATAGCTGGCTAAAAACAGAAAGGATAAAATATCAACTTATTTTACTTAACTCATAAGCAGATACTGTCACCTTATCCATAGAAAGTTAATTATCAGCTGCCCCGGCAGTTTCCTTTTTTAAAGATATTCCTGAGAGAGAGAGAGAGATGAGGTTCAAAACCACCTCATCAGCAGGTGACCCAGCCCACTGGCCATGGAAATTGAAAACCATAAAATTAAAAACCGCTTCCCGTCCTTGGAGTCCCTGAAAACCCTCTGGGGCTTTTTTTACTTAAAGAGGTCTAAAAAGGTCTATATTTACTCTGACAGCTCAAAGCAAAAAGCCAGCAAACACCCACAATCTGTGACTCACATCAGTGTCAAACGGTAAGAGACGGGATGGGACAAGACAGGGCCTGAGGCAGTGGGAAGGGAGCTCACAGCTGTGATGCAAATCCTGCTCCAGATTAATTTTCCCCTAGCTCCAGAGATTGGTAGCCCCATTTAGCCGTGTGAAAGCGCTTGTTGCCATAATGCCCCTCCTACCTCAAAGTAGCAGTTCCCTTTGGACAGGGGTCGCGGGGCCACATAGCAGCCAACTTCATCCGAGTTGCCCTGGTAACTGGAAAAGACACACAAATTTAAATAAGGGTACATTTCACAGGCTCAACAAAACAAAACACTCAGACTTGACTCAGGTAGCTGATATGACCCAAAAGATCACATTGTCATAGTGTAAAAATATCTGGGCTCTAGTATGAAGCTGAATGTATATGGCACTAAAACAGGACCCCGTCATACCCCCTCCCACTGATTCCACAGACTAAGAACAGGTGAAGGCCATGCATAGGTTCGTTTCAAGATGGCCTCCCTGACCCACCTGAGAGTGTCCCCATCCTTCAGCATCCTCTTGTACCTCTCCTGGAATCGGACAGCCCGCACCTCCCGGATCTCACGGATCCTCCGTCGCCAGTTCAAGAATCTGTAGTGCAAGTTGATGTCATCCATTCTGGTCCTATATGAGGCAGGGACAAACTTTGAAGACACGTCTGACGTTCAGGCAACATGCGCTTGTTTACCGCGACAAAATGACTCGACCGGTGAACAGGTTTGTCAGGGTCAGTGATGACGTAAAAGCCGAATCTCCCACAAGATACTCGCGGTTTAGGATTGACACCTTTTGGCTATGTTGGACTTGGCATTTTCCTAATTCTTTTCGACACGCTCCAGTGGCATTGTAGTGTTTTACACAACCTCAGGTGTTATCCTGTTCGTCATGATCACACGATAAGCAGCCGGCGGACACGGCCGACTGAAGCAAAATCTGACCAACAAGTTCAGGTCTAAGAGCTCGAAGTTGTCTATGTGGCTAAAGTCGACGGGTCTTTAAACGGAGTCTAAAAGGTCCGTCCCTACTTCTAGATACCAACAACAGGGTTTAAAATGACAGAATCAAGCTACAGTAAACAAAGCTAAGTTAGCCAGCTACGTGTATTACTTGCTAGCTCCCATTAGCGACACACATAAACAGCAACGGATATCAAAGTATCTGCTAGCAAGTAATGAACTGTCGTATTATGCGGTAATTTTTAAATTAAGATAAATAAAACACTTCACTTTTTCGGAATTAACGGTGCCTTAGTCACGGTTCATAGGCGCTTTAAGGTAATTAATTACCTATGATCAGTGAGGCTCCACGTCACTGCTAGTAGCTAGCAGCTGCAGACACTTTAAACCTCCAAGCGGGATCGCCGAGACCGGCAACCAGCTGCCCGCCTAGCATTAGCGTTGCCTAGGACAAACGACCGACCCCGTCTTGCTCCTAATGGATTATCATTAATGTATCTTCGCAGACATGCTAACACCGGTAATAATTTCAGCTGCCGAACGCCGACTTTTCGTTCGCCATTAACGCAAACTAACGACGGCGCCTTCGGATGACGTCACACAAGACGTTCCCTCATACAGACCTTTAAAGCGATAGTCGGCTCATTAACCTAAGCTTTTGCTGATGTAATACAAATTATTTTATAAAATATGTTACATGGATATACCTATATAGGGACTACATTGATTACTGATTCAATGCCGCTGTCTCACGTTGAGTATCTCTTAATTAGTCTTTTGTTGGTTTATCTTTAAAAACACTTTATGTATTAAATGATATCTGCTAATCTCCAGTTGCTGAAACGTACTGCCTTGGTACACCCGACACTGCAGTAAACCGCAATTTCACGGTATAAGAATGACCGAACAGTAAGAAACTGGAAATGATTTCGCGAAGCTGAAAAATATGAAATTCATAAATATCCGAAAGGTGGAAGCTGTCTTAGACATATTTTTATCTCGTACGAGTGTGCAAAAATCGACTAATCTCCTGTCTCAACGAAACTCTGGAATATGAAGAACGGTATCATATGTCAGTATATTAAATGGCTAATATAAAAACTGTTCAATATAACGCGTGTTGCAGGATAAAACGGGAACCAGACTAAATGGAGATAGTATGCTGGGGTTGGAAGGGCAGAATCAAGTATTTGGCATATATATAGTTGGGACTCCATATAGAGGTGAAATAAAGTGATTTTGAAAAGCTTTCCTGCACATCTTCCTGCATGTTCTATACTGACTATAACTCCTGCACAGGACACTTCACTAAGAGCATTAATATTACAAGATCTCACAGCTTTGGGGTGACAACTTAGATGTGTGAAGCCGGTGAAATTCAGACATTTGTAGCCGGTGATTTGTTGCCACTTTAGCTTCCACCAGGAGAGCCGCAAAACATCGGTGTTGGGAATGTAAAATATCTTCTCACTGAAAAGGTGTTGCCTTTGCTGCACAATCTTCTGTCATCATGTGCTGTCATCACAAATGATATTTAAAAACGATCACTAATTCAGACTTCAGAAAATACACAAGTGACAAACCAAAATAAATACGACTCGAAATACACATCAAATGGGAGCTCTGAACAAAATAGAAACAAAATGTATAAATAAATAAGGAAAAGAAACCCAAGACTTTAATCCTGGGTTTTCAACTACTTCGTTAAACTCGTGATATTCCAGCAACACAAAGCTCCACTTCATTTAACTCCCAGCGACGCCCTCTAGTGAGTTAAATGAATTTCCAAATTTAGGCAAAGCACACGTGCAATTTCCCCCTGTTCACTGAATGTTGGTTCTTTGTTTGGAAGCTCTACATAATACCTGAAGTGATATTCCATCCATATTTCGACCAGTTACTTTCCACTGCCGTGGAGGGACTTCAAGCCCTCCATAGCCCTTCATATTCCCCCGAGATCAATCAAGTTAATCTTAATCTTAACCCAGAGGCACAGGGCACAAGGCTGGGGTACACCCTCGGTGGGATGCCAGTCCATCTGAGGTCAGATACACAGACATAAACAGCCATTTTAACCCAACTGCATGTCTTTGAACTGTAGGTGAAAATCCACACAGCATTTTGGGAACATGCAGGCTCAACCCACATCTAAAGTGCAGGTGATATATGGTCTCACAGCCCAGGAGGTTTAAAGCAATAGTGCTTCCCACCAGGTCACTACGCTGTCCCAGAAATAATAACAATAATAATAACATTAATTATCATTAACATTCTCAGTCACAGTATGCTGTATTTCAGCATGCAGACATCCATTCATCTTCTACCTTCTCTTCCTGGTCAGGGCTGTAGGGATTTCAGCAGACTCTTTAATGAAGATAACATTCTCAGTTTGCAGCAGTATATACTATGTGTTTATATAGGCACAGGGACATACCCCAAGATCCTCACCAGAATCAGCACTTGGAGGATTAATGGATGAATTAATGATTAGGCAGATGTATACTGAATCATGGGTTTTAAATACTCTCCTTAAAGGTACAACTAAAAGTTCCTTCCTGTTACTCAACCAATACGTCTTCTGTTTCACAGTTTTGTCTTTAAGCTCTGCTCCTTTGGCTTCCCTAAATTACTAGGACTCAAAATACCATTTACTTAACAGACAAAATTTCTTTGATCCACATGACTTTTTGTATTTGCTTCTTATGTCTTGTTCTATTAGCAACTCCTGTTACAGCCTCCATGCTTCTTTCACATTTGCTTTTTATTAAAGTTTGATAGAAGTACTTGTTACTTCTAACTGGCAACAAATGCAGGCATTGCACATACAGAGCCCCGCAGCTATAACTACCAACAATCTGACAATAAAAACAAAATTTGAAGTTATACTAAATCTTTCTTTGACAGATGGACTGGAAATGCACCTACTAAACTTACTAGACGATGTTTCTTTTATTGTTTAGTCGATGGCTACTGAAAAGAATGACAAGGTAACTGGTGCTGAGGTGTGTGAATGACAGAACAAAGAGTGAAAAATAGTGAATGGGAGGGTCATTGGCAAAATGGGGAAGGAAAAACACACATAATTTCTATATTTCCCATTGCTCTGTCCCTCCCCACTCTGAAATCCCACCCCTGAAGGTGTCACAGCAGTCCTCTCTCTCCTGTTCTCCTGCTCTCTCTCTCTCTCTCTCTCTCTCTCTCCCTCCCTCCCTCTCTCTCTCCACCTTTCAGATGTTTAAAAGCCGGTGTTCCCAGTGTCTTTCTCTGCTGTCTGCGCCATCAGTACTCCCAGGTGCAGAAGGGAATTCCTGTGTCCCTCTTGTCTGAACAGGCTGAACATCCCCAGTGAAACTCTCTGTCGAGAGAGAAAGGCAACAGAAAGGAACCAGGAGGAGGAGGAGGAGGAAGAGCATTCCATTCAGTAAATTAAGAAATATATACAAATATTCAGGAGCATCTGCTTCAGTGTGAGGAGGATAAGAGTTCTGGGCAGGATGGTTCACCTCTCTGACTTGCTGGCCTTTACCTTGGTGCTGGCTGCTGTATCTTCTGTCCGGACAGGCATCGCTCGCACGCACCTCCTCAAAGCCTGCGGGAAGTCTGAGGGTCCCAGGGACCCAGCAGGAGACCTGAGCACGACGACACTGGCCCTTGGAGAGCCCTGCGGGGTCTACACACTGAGCTGTGCCAAGGGACTGCGCTGCATGCCACCGGTACAGGAGACCAGTCCCCTTCAAGCTTTGCTGCATGGCAGGGGCATCTGCACCAAAGGCGGCAGAGCTAGACTGCCTGAGAGGCCTCATCCCACAGGTATGACACATGTTGAAATGTGACGCTTCTGGCAGAGGTCTCGTTTGATCCCAAAGTCAATGTCAGGTCATGAGGGCGTTAGCCTGATTTACCGTTGGGGCAGTTGCAGTCTGCATGCAGCTTAATAGGAGATTATCATTTTCCCCAATATCGTACCCAGTAAATAGATGTGCTGCCAACTCTGAAAAGTCATACCTCCCACAGTGAATGCCTTCTTTAAGTTACCCAATAAGTTGCTCAACAAAAAAAGCGTGTGCATGAAGCGATGGCACACATTGCTCAAGGTTATCTGGCCATAAGTCAGAAGCGACCGGAGGGCGCTGCGATCCTGACGCTTGGCCGCACTGTCTTTAGACGGGCTGTGTGTGTGACCTCATGCCGGCTTCCTCTCAGCCAGGCACATTAACGGGGCTAGGCGTGTGTTTTATCTGAACACACAGCGATCGTATGGATATTACTTGCCGGCAGCTGGGATGGGGGGCTGGAACATTTGCTAGTGCGACAGAATCAGACCCTTCGTGAATGTATAAAACATCGCAGTGCTTGCATCTATCCGTGTCTGAGTGGAAAAATGAAGGTCTTAAGGATAACCGTAAGGTAGCATACAGGGCTTCATGAGAACAGGCCAGCGTACAGGGCACCTGCTGAAATTGTATGTACTCAACATCTTTGCAATACTGTTGTGTTAGGCAAGTGGCTCCACCTACTGTTCAAGAGAAGTCATTGCATCAGCAGGACAGTCACACTGTATCCTCCTCAGCTAAGCTACTTCAATGCTGTATTGGTGTTTCTAGTCAATTTAAATATGACCAAGACTGTATATAATTATATTTCAGGTGGGAACCCTTCACATACTGGCGAACTGGAAAAGGTAAGGCCTATGTCTCCTATCAAACTTTTATATCCATTCTTCTTCCAGCCACTTGTCCTGGTCAAGGTCAAAGGACAAAGTTTCATATGTTTATTTAAAATTAATCATTCATTATTTTTAAATCTTGAATTCTTGCAAACTTGTTTAATTGCTTTTATTTATCATCAGCTCTGTTATTATAGACCTAAATGACAGTAATGATTCCAAATAAGCGCTTCTTTATGAAATAACATGACCTCTCTCAGACAGACCCTAGTTTCAGGTATCATGTGACAGCATCTCCGAGTCTTGTGATGAAAGACAGATCCAGAATTACATTTCAGAAAGACATCTGAATCTTAACGTAAACATATATACAGGCATGTCAAAATGTTCACCCACATTATGCAGCAAACAGCCCAACGCTGTATCCTTCCTTCTCTTGCTCTCTCTCTATGTCCCTCTCCATGCCTCTCTCTCATTCCATATCTCGGTCTCCCAGGCGCCCTGCCGTAAGCTCCTGAACGCACTGTTGCAACACCTAGAGCGCACTGTCTTCCCATCCAACAGTGACATCTACATCCCAAACTGTGACACTCGTGGCTACTACAGGAAGAAACAGGTAGCGAACCAGTTTTGAGGATGCACATAATTCACTTGTGATCATTTTTTATAAGACCGTAAACATATTCTTCTGAATGGGGCAGGGGTAGTGAGTGATCTAGAGTCCCCCATGTCACTTGAAATAGACTGCTCCATAGAAGAGAAGCTTATGCTGAAGGTGATCAGGGGTGCTTCCACTTCAGGAGTCAGAGGGGGAGTTCAGTGGCGCGTCAGTTATACTAAGTCGGTGCTCTGTTTCTCCTTACAGTGTCGGTCCTCTATGGGCATGCAGCGGGGTCAATGCTGGTGCGTGGATGAGCATGGCACACCACTGCCCACATGTGCCAGCAATGATGGCACCATATCATGTGATGGCCAGTGAGGGGTGCCGTGGGTGCGGCGTGAGCCTTGGGGGGGGGGGGGGGAGGTAGGAGGAAGGGGCCTCAGGGGGCACCAGACAACACCAGACCTGACGGCACGGGTGCATTGCTTGCATGATGCTCACGGTCCTGCTGAAGCTACCTGCTGTGCCTCAAGCAGGAGTCAACAACGACAAGCCTTCTGCATTAGAAACGACAAAGTTAAATGCAAACTAAATAACCCTAACCCCAGAATATTTCAGACAAATGACTTCAGAAATGTCAATGTGCATCGGATGGCTCAGATCCCATCCGACACAAGACCTGGTGTATGCCGACGATTTGTCAGATTCTTCAGTGATATGCGGTACAGTCAGAAACAAAAAACACATGTGTTACATGTATATCTGTGTGAGAAACCTGCAGTCTACAAAACAGAAAATGGAAGAACATTTCCGTAACAAAGACATATGCGGTATATTGAAAATTGTTTCAAAAGGGAAAGTAATTCCAAAAAATACATTTTTCCTATATAAATAGACAAGTGTCAGAGTTTGTGAAGGGCTTCATAGGACCTTTTGCTGTATATTTTTTTCTTTTCATTAAGAATTAGCAAAAGTAAGAGTCTTTAAGACGGGAAGAACCAATGTACACAATCTAAATCCAACTAAACTAAACTCAGGAAATTCAAGATGCAACTTTTGACCATCGATTCGTGTTCAGGCTGCCCTTTCACGGCACTTATGTTGGTAACATAATTATCATAACATATTTTACTCATATTTTTTGTTGAAATATATATTGTTTTCCACTGTATTGTTTATAAGATGTTTCGACTGAATTAGTGTTGACATATTTATTTTAATTTAAAATCATTCCTCAGTGACTCTATTAGGGTACATGGGCCAGTAGTTCAAATATTGTTACATGACTATAGGTCATTTTAACAAAGTATTTACAAAATATCTTCACTGGAGGATATAAGGACAATAAACAAGACTAAAATCAGTTTTTCATTCATACTGTATCACAGCCATGCTACATTTTTGGAAATGGAAGAAAATAGATATTTCTGTAAAGGCTTCAGTTAAAATCAATGGAGACAATGGTCGTTATTACTGGAGGTGTCAAGATGATGGTTGCAGGTTTTAGAACTCTGTTTGGACCCCGCCTCTCCTGACACATCCTTCTCCCTCCTTCCAACAGTAGTAGTAAGGATGGAAAAATCTGTATAATTAATGTTCTAACGTAATTTATCGGACTAAGTACATTTGGCACTTAAGCGCATCCATCACAATAATATGCTTAATTATTTAATCTTAGTACGTATAAAAATAAATTATATGTTTTTTTCTTAAAAGGGTTAAGATTTATTGTCATATGTATTTAGTACCCGATGTACCAGTCCTATACACACCAAATCATTATTTCTGAAGATTTGGACAGAATACTGATTGCGATTTTTGGTCTTTATGAAATGTAAGCCTAGTTTCTGCATATTTTTATAAAGGTTTTGATACATATATAAATTAAGTATGTTTTATTATTTAATGACCTACTGTATATTTTTAATGCCTTCTCCATGTTATTTAAAACAAGCTAGAATGTTTAGCTTGTGAATTAAGGTCCGTCACACCTTAATTGGGAGAATACTTATACTTGTACCTGCACCCCTGAGCTCTCCCCTCTATACTGTTACATTTATGTTAATTATTAATTTATTTATATGATGGTAATTTAATATAATATGTTCAATGTCAATGTAATTCAAACTATTTGCTTTTCAAGCATTATTTGAATAAATTAAGTTCAAAGCTGTTACTTAATTTTTTTTTCCATCTTCAGTGTGAATACTAAGAGCCAAATTTGATATTATATGCTACGTTTCATTGGATTAAACGTTACGGTGGAATTAACAGCAAACATAGGTGGTGCTAGGCCCTGATTAGGGGGCTTCAGCCTCCCAGTATTTCCTCCCTAAAAATGTTAGCCATTGAAACCCCTGGCATTTTGCGATCTCCTTCTCAGCAGACTTTCCTCCCACTCCTTCCCTTCGCGTTGCAATTCCCCGGCTTCCAGTGTCGAGAAGTTCAAGGAAAGGCAGGCGGCACTTTTGGACAGACTGTGGATCTATCACATGTCACCAGCTGTTAGTAATGTAATAAATCCTTGTCATTCAGCTGTTGATGTATTTCTAGTTGCTTATTCTTGTCACATCCCACATACTCATTGGGGGTTGAACACCCCCGAACGATCAAATCCTTGAATAACGCCTTGTTGCACTGATGGATGTCTGAATGGTTGCACTTCCACAGTAACAAATTAAATTTTACAGCTTGTCCTGTCTATTTATGCATTATCAGGGCTATGAACACCTTCAAAATAACACCACTTTTGTTCTGTTTTCCGAAATTCACGCTGAAATGTATCTGCAGAAAAAAAGTGCACAGAGATCCTATCAGAAGTAGGAGACAGAAAACTGAAGCAGCACCAAGTGCTGTGTGATTGTCTATAGATAACTAATTTGCCTGAATACGTAACATTCCATTAAGGATACCACGCACAACAGCCGTTCACACAAAGCACAACGGAAGCTAACGTTAGCATGCAGGAAATCTACCCCATCAGACTTCACAGCTACATATCCACGAAAGCAGATTATATTGTACAGGATGAGTATATCGCCAGCTACATTGTAATTAAAATGCTTGCACCTTGCAGTCTTCCATCCTCCAACCTTTTATCCAGTTCAAGGACATGAGTGGGGGGCTGGAGTATTTCCTAAGCAACATATGGAACAAATCGTGCATATAAACTGGACAGGATGCCAGTCCATCACAGAGCATATACACGCGAATACTCACACACACCATTGCACTTATGTATATTACACGCCTCATATGTAATGGAGACATGACTTTGTGAAACTAGGAAGTATAAGACCAATAGGCAATAGAGCCCAACCAATGGAATGGAGAACGACATTGCAAGTAACCTGATAATCCCAGCTTTATTCTTCATTCTGTAACTGTACGGGTGCCCTTCTATACAGGTCCCGGAATGACTCAGTACAACTGGTTTTACATCATCGACCAAGAAATTAGCGACTGAGATATTGTTCTTGGCACCGCATTGCTTTTAGTATGATATCAGGTTCACAAATAATGAGTTTGTGAAAAACTACGGCTGTTAAAAACAGTAGCATCATTATTTTCTCATATTTAATGAGATTATGGAAACGACTGTGTTTCTAAGGAATGCAGAGATTATGTGGTTTGCTATATATTGGAAGATGATGCTGACAAAGCAGTGAGGAATGATACAACGTACATGTCAATAAATATACTCTACTTAATACTGATACTCACAGATAAAATAACATGTATGTACGTGTGGAAAATGCATATTAAAATATTTTACAAAAATTCTCTTTGTGAAAATATATCTCGTTTTATGCATATTTAACCTTCTTGGTTTAACATTATGAATTAATTATTTTCTTTTATTTTAAGATGCTGCTTGACCTCATCGGTAGATGGGCACATTTTGAACATGTCACATCTCAACCTGGCCACCAGAGGGAGTCAGATTTAGGAATGAGCAGTAACAACTTCAAAATGAATATTGTTTTGTCAGTAAATTGAAAATGACAACAGAAGTAGTCATGACTCCTAGACAGTCAATCATAAAGTGTAATTAAATAAAAGTAAGGTGTCTGCACTGAAGTGACTGTCTCGATGTGGCAGGTTTATACAAGGAGTTGGTGCATCCTTCACAGAGCAGGAAAAGAAGGACGCATTTCTAGACTGCATTTGAAGGAGCCTTTGAAATGGGACAGCCTTGTCATGCCGCTGTGATGCATTCGGTGTTCATTGCATCCTAAGTTCGATCTTGGAAGGAATGTTAGTAAGAATGCTGGGCTACACCCTGGGCTATACACTGGGCTACACACTGGGCTACATCCTAGGCTACACACTGAGCTACACCCTGGGCTACATCCTAAACTACATACTGGGCTACACCCGAGGCTACATGCTTGGCTACAGCCTGGGCTGCACACTGGGCTACACACTGGGCTACATCCTAGTCTACACCCTTGGCTACACGCTGGGCTACAAGTGCACCATCAACAGTCATCCGCCGCAAACCCCTGATGATGAAATTAACTGTGCACAGTTCGAAAGCAGTCGCAGAAATGGAAAGTATGATTTGAGTTTAAGTGGGCCATTTGAGCTGTTTTTTGGAACCGGAAGAGAAATGAGAGGGAATTAAAAGTTGAATACGAGGAGCTACATAAAGATAAATTAATGCAATGACTAAATATATATATTTACATTTATATTTACTTTGCCTCCACAGTTGTGCATTTAAAAACGCATAATGCACAGCTTGTCGTGCATTGACCCTTACTTAACGATTAATGTGTTCATTACCACAAATAATTCCATGAGGGACCACCCCCTAGCTAGCAAAAGGCAAGTCTTGTTTTGAGATTGATCTTTCCATTTTCTGTAACCCCTTGCCCTGTTCAGGGTTATGGGAGGTCTGGAGCCTATGAGCACATGACAGGGAACAACCCATGGGCAACCTCATACACCTTTCATACCTACAGGCAATTTGGTAGCCCCAATAAACCTCAGCATGTATATGTACTGTGAGGGGAAACCCTAAAAAGGACATGGGAGCACATGCAAACTGTACATCCAAATACACACACGGCAGAGACTCAACCTCTGGTCCCCAAAGTGTGAGGCAACAGTGCTAACCACTGCACCACCATGCCACCCTATTTTTGATTCATGTAATCTTAATCTTCAAGAATAAAACTTTTAATAGCTTGTATTGTTCAAAGAAGTACCACCCACTTGATGATACACCTTTTTAAAGTTCTGTTTAAACTTGTAATTTATATTACGAGCATCAATTAAGACGACAATGGTGGAGATGAGGATGGTGGGAGAACATCAGGAACAATCTTGCCCTTCCACTGTCCAATCCCAGTTCCAATCCAAACCAATCCAGTCTTGGAGCTCCTTCAGCCAAGAGCTCATACAGCTAAGCAGTACTTTTGGATGTTCAGACTTCCCATTTCCTTCCACGAAGATCTCCAGTCTAACATAAAAACTGCATGTTTTTACATTGCCCATTGTTTACATATGTGCAGCCAATACATACATGTAGGTGATCGTCTAATGCACATGTAACTTACCATGCTTGTGGCAAGCAGCAGTGTGTCGTTGCCAGAACTATAAAAAACACAGCTAAGTTAATTAAAGAAATGCATGCTCTTGCCCCATATAAACAGCTGTGGCAACCATGACGCTGAATGAATCGGAAGTCATGCATAAGCTCACTTTGGTAATTTCACCCACTTTTCCTGTTAAGGGTCACATGGCGACCTGGAGCCTATCACATGTATCATAGGGCATAATGCAGGGAGGCATCCTGGATGTGATGGCAGGTCATCAGAGGGCACAATCAGACCTTATGAGCCGCCATGCTGCTCCTCACTTAATAAGCTACAAGAGCATGTTTGCAAAGGTACATCTAAAGCATGCAGAAACATATATCTGCACACATACACTTTATGCCCGGTCATGACTACATGCCTGTCCACTAAAGGAGATACAGTTGTGCAGACAGACCTTGCCTGTGACCCAGTTGTGCTCCCCATCTGTATGCTGCATTGAAAAAGCTGGTAAAAAGAGACAAATTGCCAACTGGCTGGGATTTCCTGTAGGTCAGGGATTTCCACCCCTGTTACAGATAACTAGCACATATACAGCAGTCTTTCCTTCCAAGATCAGGACTTCATTATTATACCATGGGCCATAGAAGAGGCCTGGATACCCTGGCAGATTCAGGGGCACAGCACTATAGGGGCCCTTAAGTACGTCATCTTATAAGTCATATGCTCAGGGAACGTCAGGTTTTATTCTGATATATGGAACTATTGGCGTTTTAGCCTTTTTATAAGCCTGAAAATACTATTTATTTATTTATTTTTTGCTATGGACCTACTTTTGTGTCTTTAATAAAGTGAACTACTACTACTACTACATTATACAATGAATGAGAAATCCTACCATGATGGACCAGCCCCCAGCTAGTAAATTTTACCTTCAGAAGGTGGTGTCCCATATTGCTTGAGAAAGAGGCATCCCCATTGAAGGAGGGGGGAGGTGCAGAATTTCTAGCTATACCCCCTGCTTATTTTTCAGTAAGGCACAATTTATTTCAACCACGTGTCTGACCAGTGCAATATAATCGCTCAGGCACAGCAGGTGCTCCACGGTATCTGTTCAGCTAATATTCCTGACAGCCATGACAGAGCACTTTCAGAAATGTGTTATTTGTACCGCAGGATGGGAAAGCAGCAAACTTGACTGTAAGCTGCAGCTTAAACTCTTCACTCCAGTAGTTTGTTACTCCATTGCAGCTGATGGAAAGATTTTGCTTGTTGTTCCTGGCCCTGATTGGGTCGTCATTTTTCTGCACCTGTGGTTCTTGGCCCTGATTGGGTCGTCGTTTTTCTGTATCTGTGGTTCTTGGCCCTGATTGGGTCGTCGTTTTTCTGTACCTGTGGTTCTTGGCCCTGATTGGGTCGTCGTTTTTCTGTACCTGTGGTTCTTGGCAGGGTCACAATACTTCTGTACTGCACTCTGCAGATACACTCAGATAAACACAAGAGCACCCTCAAAAATGTGCTTCTGAAACATTCTGCCTTTTAATCCAATCTCAATGACATGTACACAGGTTTAAATATAAACACTTTGTGGAATATTCCATGGCTTGATTCTCATTGCAGTAATATGTAAGAATGTTAAAAATCTTGACGAATTAAAAGAGATTCTTTTTGTATAAGTAAGATCTATATCGTATTAAGTTTTTTTTCCATTAATGCTCTACGTGCATGGGATTTTCACATTAATCTCAGTATCAAGACTTAAATGTCAAGATGTCCAATCAGATTTGAGGAGACGTACTGGCAAACCATGATGGATGTGGACGATAAATAGGATAATCTACAGCAGTGTGCTTTAAGGTGGATTTAGATTCATACAGTGCAACCTCAACACAATATTGAGATAAACTGGGATGCACACTTACACTGGGATTATCTCAAGCTGGTTAGCAAAACAGATCAGCGTATCACAGGACTGCAGGGACTCTCTTCCTTTGAATTCCAGCAGCATATAATTGAGGAATTTCATCCTATGCAAACAGAGAGGCGACTATGTAGACAAAATACACAATAATTATAATCCACAAATAGCTCTTCACCTACCTGTTCTTCTTTACTGTGTTACTATGTTTGTTTGTATACAAATTGCAGACTCTCCAGCAGCATTACACTTCAAAGACCGTAACACTTGGATTCTTATCTGATTCTTATGTGAATCATACCAATTAGTAAAGCTGAGTATTTAACAGCAGCAACTGAAGTTAAGTGCATTTCTCACAACAAAGCACCCATCCATTTTTGGTACCTACATATTGTATTAGGGGTTATGGAGTCCATGGACACAAGGCAGGGAATAACCCAGGATGGGCTACCAACCCATTGCAGAGCACATTCACAATTTAGCAACTTGCAAAGTGTCAAGGGAAACCAGAGTACCAAGAGGAAACCCCATGACATCATGGGGAAATCATGCAAACACCACACGTATGGAGGCACGGCAGAGACTTGAACCCCAGCCACAGAAGGGTGAAACAACAGTGCTAACCACTGCACTGCCACTCAGCCCCGCAGCAAAGCCCCACAATTGGAAATGGAAATGTTCTATCAATAACATGTCTTGTTATTGTGCTTTATGTATCTTTACCTTACTATACAAAATCAAGATTAATCAAGCCTTTGCAAAAACCTAAATTTGCATGTATATATTTTTATCAGCTATAAGAACATGAAGAAAAATTAAATTAAGTTTTATTTTAGATACACTTTCGAATGCAGGGAATAAACGTACATGCGTTTTTGAATGCTGCATGCAATCAGCACTTGCACACGTGCAGAGGGTGTTAAAATGCATTGCCAAGTAATGGATTCAAAAGATTGCAGTGATAACCAGTGTTAGAGCCTGTTTAGGGGGGCTTCCACCCCTTGTCTTTCGTCTCAGTTCCCCTCAAAATGTTAATTAGTATTTCCCAAATATCTTCTGAGCAGGAATTGTGAAGTGGCAGTGCAGCAGTAAACAGCCAAGCAGCTCTCCTTTGATCTTTGATTTATGAGTTTGAACTGAACCAGATTCTGCTTCAAAGATTTGTAGAATCTTTACTCGGAAGTATAGAGAAGGAAATGGGTGCAGTGCTTTCGGTGAGACTGTAGCTTTGCGGTTTTATCATGTCACATGTCAGCTCTATGGGTATTATGCCTTACATATGTCACACTCTGATTGGTGACTGAGCGCCCCTAAGGATCAAATCCTGGAACCGCCCCTGGCAATAACTAATTTTAACCTGAATAGTACATGTCTATACTGAGAGTAGGTGTTTGTGAATTCTTCAATGCATTTGTGATTTTACCTAGAAGATTACCAAAGAAGAGGGTAATGTGATGACTGGATGTGGATTGACTTGGTATAGAATGTGTAAAATCTGCTTTGAAATAAGAGACTTTGTGTGGTTTTATAGTGACAAATCAGTTGCTAAGCCTAACCAAAAATACCTAGAAATCCTGCAAGTTCCACAATATAACAGATTTTTCTTTCCCATCTCTACTGAGAAGACTATGCTGCAGTTACATGAATCAACCAGCAGAGGGACCAGTATATTTTTTCAAAACATCTGCACCTGTTTTTAGCTTGCAGGACTGATTTTGGTTCATTCAGCCTGTAATTGCAAGTATATAAATAAAAACATTCCAAAAATATTGATTTACAGGCTTGTTTCACACGTAACTTCTTTTATATACAGTACTGTGCAGAAAGAAGCCAAAGAAAACGATGCTTAAATGATCTTCATGCTGGTGTAGAACCATGAAAGTTTGCCTGTCAAAGTGTGGTAGCTTAGCCATTTCAAAACCTCAGTATAGCCAATCAATAAAAAAGTGACTTTTAAAAACTTAATTGATTAATAGAGCTGGTGATGAAATTTAAAAAAATCATGGAATGGCTGTGGTGCCCCTGAGGAGAGGTTTGGGAACTGAAGCAGTG
>JAODLD010000094.1:1740085-1751080 GCA_026781065.1 Mormyrops boulengeri
CCCCCCCCCCCCCCCCCCCCCCCCCCCCCCCCCCCCCCCCCCCCCCCCCCCCCCCCCCCCCCACGTGTCTAAGTGCAGACCAATATGTCACAGAAGCTGCCCTGTGAGCTCAGGTTACATCAAGTGATATTTATAGAAGAAGGGGGCAGGGCAGAAATGTTTAGGGGGGTAAATTCAGAAAATGTTTTAAAAATACACATATAGTCAAGAACACTGATTAACATAAAGAATAGGAAATTAACAAAAAGTCACCTATACCATCACAACTGATAAATAAATTGATAAGTAAATTGGCTTCTCATCATCCAGACCACTTATAAATGAGTCCTAGATATCCATACAAATGTCACTACATACAGTTACAAGGGTGGTTCATACAGTTAGTAACACCAGCAGTAGTAGTAATGTCAATATGTCTATGCAATCTTTTATAGTTCCAGGGAAACATTCTCATCATTGAAATTCTCTAGAATTTTGCTTGGGGGTGATCACAGAATGGAGGCAGCTCATTGCAGAAAGACTTGTTTGTACTCAGTAGCAGATGTAACGGCATCGCCACCATGTGAAACTCCACACCGATCTCTCCAGGCAACGTTTGGGTTGGTCCAATATCTTCAGTTTGCTAAATTATCCACCGCAACTTTGATTAACAGTTTATACAAGGGAATGTAGCTTCATTGTTGTAGAAAAAATAATTTTTGGAAATTAAATAAATCTTTTGGAAGAGAGTTTAAAAAACTGTAATTCCTTCATATTACCTTAATGCCCTGATTTCTCTCTGAAATATTATTTTAAAAAATCCGAATATTTACTTCCCTCCTTTACTTCCTTGTACATTTTACACACATTCTATACATATACACTGATGTCATCAATATAATAATGGCATTATTGCAATAATCTTGAGATCACATCAGGGAATTTGCTTACACACTCACCAGAACCCCAGACCTTAATAACATCCTTTTCCTAAAAGGGTTTCCCTCTGAATGTGACATCAAGTCCAGCACAATGATGTCACCTGGAAGGAGATGCCTTACCAGGTCACCTAATAAGCGGTCCCCTCCATGTTTTGGTACGTTCCACTGGCACATGTCAAAAGGTCTACGCACATACTCACACAGGCACACACAAACACACAGAGATCTACTGCTACCGAAAGGTGCTAAAAGTGCACAATGTCTAAAATTTAACATGCGAATGAATGAAGGCCGACCGCTTGAGAGACAATTTTTTTGATAACCAGAATCAATTAAGAAGAGGCTTGACATTAGTTTATCCATCAACAAACAAGAGTAGAGAATTTCACTGTGGATACCTTTGCAGCGGCACCAGAGGGACTCAAACCAGTTACTTGCAGTTTGTATCCTTTGAAAAGTCCCATCCGAGCCCCATCCGATGTCCATGCTGCTAGGCTCCCCCTTCATTTTCCTGCATAAGCTTCTGGATTCATAGTTCAATGCACAGAGGACAGCGCAATTTGCTCAGTGGGGTCAGCAAATACATGATGTACTACTGAATTAGGGTCACCATCCCATTACTTGGGTCTCAGCAGCATAAATGCCAAAACCCCTCCTTGCTTCTTCTATCTTCTATCTCTCTTTTCTCTTTTCCTGCATTCAGAAAATGCCACGCCACTGTTCCCTTGGTCATACGTAAGAGGCCTTGTTCTTTACGTCATCCTCCTAAGACCAAAGCTGCAAGTTTACTGCACAAAGGAAAGGAAGCGGCTGACAGACGGGCACACCCACACGCGCACACACACACACACATGCTCGCGCACACACACACACACACACACTGGTGCAAACAGTGCCTGCCACAGAGGAAACTTCCTGCTCCTGCGAAAGATCCGTTTTGCAGTACAGGGTTACTGCTCGCTACTGAAATGAAGAAACCCTCTCCTGGAAGTGGACCGGCTCAGGCTGGCGCTGCTGACCTTACGGGAGAGACCAGGTGTTGCAGCAGCGGGGGGAGCCTCGTTGGGGCACCCATGCTGCAGCAGGATGTCGGCACACTCCTGGCTCCCCGCTTGCCGGGCCAAGGTCAGGGCGGTCTGGCCCTGGGAATCCCGTGCTTTCACGTCACTGCCATACTACAGAGAGACAGAGTGGAAAGTGTTTGAGCTCCAAATAAGCCTGTTAATTCAGAACTGGCTGGCTGAACATGCAATTCTTCGCCTATCATCCAGGGTAGTTCATATACACTCATATAGCCTTCACATATTTGCATTGTGTAACCCGTCACTGACAGGAAAAACGGACACTCTGAAATACAGTTGCGATTACATCAATCCCTCAGCAAGCCCACAGTTCCGAGACATAAGGGCTCTCACCCAAATCAACAGCTGAGTCATGACCACATCGGCAAGCTGGCAGGCAGCATGGAGGGCGGTGTGAGGCTGGGGGGATGGCAAGGGGGCGTTGATCTCCTCCTTGGTGCTGTGAGCGAGCAGCAGAAGCAGCAGCGGCAGATTGCGCTCTAAGACGGCGGCTAGCAGCCGGGAGGGCATGGCGCCCCCTACAGCCTCCCTGGGAGCAGGCAAAGGGGCGACAAATGCCCGCTGCTCGTACTTGGCTCGGATCCATGACTCCCGCTCCTCTCTAAGGGACACAGAATGGATCAGGGCTCAGGTGACACTGTGCCAGGAAGCTGTTTCTGTGAACCTTGACAACATTCATTTCTTGGAGGTGTAGCACTGCCTGGTGTCCATGCGTTAATTTAAGCAGGTATGCACTCTGTTTACCAACTAACCAGACAAGTGCGCCAAAATATGAATATTCTTAAATATTCTTGACTATTTTCAGGACTGCGCAAAAGCCAATCAAAGGCAGTCAAAGAATATTCAAAGATATTTAATTGAAGCGCAGTAAGTAATAAATGTATATTTGCTCAGAAAAAACACAAAGTTTAACATTAAAACATATGCAAATTAATAGAAACAATAAAAACAAAAAAGAATGTCTTCTGTTCTCCAAAATGTTACTGATATTTAGTTGAATGGCTATATGAACACTGCTTCAGTTCCCAAACCTCTCCTCAGGGGCCCCTCAGTCATTCCATGAACCCACTAAATTTGACCACAAGCTCAATTAATTAATCAATTTAATCAGTTAAATGACTTGATGAGGTGTTATTGATTAGACAAACATGGTAGACTTCTGCACAGTTTTGAATGTACTAACGCCCATGTTGTTAAAGCCCAGATGTTCACATTTGATCAACTGCCACCTCCTTATGACCCCAGAAGCCTCACCGTGTTGACTCAGGCATGGGCTTCTGGCGCCCCTGTGTGCAGCCCTCCCACACGCTGTTGGCCACGTGGTTGCCGATGGCAGCAAGCACACACGTCAGCTCGCGTGGCCAGTCGTCCAGGTCGAGGGAGCGCACACGCGACAGGTGTGTGCCCAGGTTGCGGTGGATGCCTGAGCACTCAATGCAGATCAGTGCCCCCAGGTTCAGGCTAGCCCACGTTGGATCTGAGACAAAGTACAAAGGGGAAAGAGTACAGTTGGTCGATAACTCCATAACAATTTGAGAGCAAGGATTACAGCATGAGGGAGGTGTGAAACTTACGGGGAGCGTCACAGTCCACGCAGAAACCATTGCCTTTGGCATTCCGGATGGCCTGTAAAGCTACTGCTTCACTCTGGCTGTTCTTTCTCGCCTGCCGAGAGAAGAAGTGAAACCAGGTTTAACCAAGATGCAGTCGGCATCCCTCTGCCACACCTCCCCACTGCCTCACCCTCCCAAGCTGCTGCAGAGTCCCAACAGGACCTGGGACGTACCTTGTTCTTGCCGCTCTCGCAAGATTGCAGACTTGCCAGGATCTGGCTGTTGATAGCCTGGACCCAAGAGTCACGTGCTTCTAAACTCTGCGCCTCAAAAGTCCATGTCTGTCCCGTGCTCGAGACTATGATGAAGTCGAAATTCTCCTCGTCTAAAAATTAAACAAACAGAGGCCGTCAAAAGAGGTGACTGAGCACCCCATAAACAGATCCACAAACACATTCCTGCATGCACTCGCACACATACATCTATTTCTATGAGAAGGGGGTATTTCACAGGGAGATGTGCAGAGGGAAGACTGACAAGCAGTGGCAACATTCTGCAAAAGCTATGCTGGTTACAGCCAAAAAGTCATTCTGGTTTTTGGGTTTAGGAGATCTTACAGATGTGGACTTCAGAGGGGCTAATGATCACAAGCATGGTGTCATGCAGGAGTTCCCGCACCCCCTCCCCCAGTCGCTGGTTACCTGCTCTGCTAACGTTTCTCAAGCTACCAAAGCTTTTGAGTTTCCACATTTTGCGCTTGGCTGTGGAATGACAGGTTAGCCAAGTGTCCCAGGAAAGCAGAAGTGCAACAGAGGAAACAAGGAAGAAGCCATCAAAGTGGGGAGGAAAAAAGGACAGAAAGGACACCCCCACCACAAAGCATAACCTTTATTTTCTTTGCCATGTTCTGCAACTGAATCTCCTTTTTTGACCCTCACTTGATGTGACACTAACTGGATTTCTACACAGACTGACCCATCCAGAGCTTTTTCAACCTGCTTCCTGTGTGGATGCTCACCCTCAGCTTGGCCAGCTGCCACATCCCCTTTCTGGTTCATGCTCTTTTTCCTCCTTTCTCCCTTCTTCTTCTTGTCACTCAGGTTCGGGGAGGCAGGTATCGTGTCTTTCACAGAGGGGGGGCTACTCATCCCCTCGGAGGCCGAGTCTGTGACACCGATGGAGAAATAAATGTTAGGAGGCCTGTGTCTGATGTGACACTGCTCACTTTCTTCTGAGTTTGTGCCTTAAGGGATGGGTGGCTTTAAACAATTATTAAATCCCCAATCACCTGACTCTCCAAATGGATATAAGACCTCCCTCCCTGCCCCCCACACAGAGACATACCCATGCTCTGTCCTTTGTTGGACAGAGAAGACGGGCATCGTTGGACCCCCGGTGAGGAAAAGGCCCGCTCTGCTCCTGCTCCCTCTTCTACTGTCAAAAGGCCGCTTGGAAACTGAGGACCTGTAAAAGGACACAAAAATATTCCATAGTCCTGCAGGGAAGGCATAATCCACTGCATTTTGCACCCAAATAATGCAAAACCGACCAACTGCCCTACTGGTCCAGGAGAGTGGCTCACCTGCACTGGCCCCATCGGGGCTGGACACCGCACCATTAAGGCCGGATGCAGGGCTGCCGGCCGGCACTGCTCGAGGGGGCCGCTTGCCAGGAACCTTCACTGTCACTCGCAGCAAGTCAATCTCCTTGCCGTGGATGTTCTGCATATAGTCCTATAAGGTCAGGAGTCAAAGTCACACTTAAGGATGTTTGTTCAGTATATAATGGCAAAATGGTAAAAAGTTATGTTATTAGTAGAAGAAGGTTGATCATGCCAGTTAGTTATAAACAAATTCCCACAAATGATACATAGAAATTTCAGAGTAACAGGACACTAATCATGTGACTTACATTGATACTGGAATGGTAGGACAAAATACCATTGCTGGACAGTGTGACCAACTTCTTCTTCCAATCCTTGTTCAGTGTGTTGCCACTGCGCTTCAATAAGATGCCCTGCAGGGATGGAGAAAGGGGTACAGTAAAAGGGGGAAGCAAGGAGAGGCATTTCGAAAAGTGGGAAGCAGGGAGGAAATGGGGGAAGCAGGGAGAGGCACAGGCCAATGGGGGAAGCAGGGAGAGGCAAAGGGAAAAGGGGGAAGCAGGTAGAGACACAGGGAAAAAGGGGGAAGCAGGTAGAGGCATGTTGAAAAGTGGGAAGCAGGGAGAACCATGGGGAAAGGGGGAAGCAGGAAGAGGCACAGGGAAAAGGGGGAAGCAGGTAGAGGCACAGGGAAAAGAGGGAAAGCAGGGAGAGGCACAGGCAAAAGGGGGAAGCAGGTAGAGGCACAAGGAAAAGGGGGAAGCAGGTAGAGGCACGGGGAAACAGACAAGAATGTGAGACACAATGCAGACCTTCAGCAGTGAGCAACAGGTTGTAAGGCCTTTCAGACCATCCCACAGTGGTGCTAACCTGTTTAACTGGGATTGACCGGCCACTCCCCACATCGCCCCTGCTTTCAGCACTCTTCTTTTCTGCATCACTGCTGTGCTGTGAGACATCAAGAATTCAAGAACGGTGGCAACAAAATGAGATTAGCAAGTGAGACTAAACGGCAAGGCAGAAACATTACCGTTGAACACAATTCAGTCGGGGGGTTTAAATACCGAAAATCATATTCCTAGTAAATGGAATAAAAAGAACAGACTCGGGGGGCACAGAGACAGACTAAAATCATGTCTCTGAATGGGGGGTGACCAACTGACTGGGAAGCGGCGACGCCGAGGAGTGCTGCCCTGCGTCCCCGGGGGGGCACTCCCCCCTCCGTCCGCTGAGACCATTCCACGGAGGTCCTTACGGCTGCCGACGGGGGTGGAGGGCAAGGAGGAGGAGTAATCACTGCTCTGACCTCCATTACTGGCCTGAAGGAGGAGTGGAGATTGGGGGGGAGGCAGGAAGAGTAGGGAGTGGAAGGGAAAGGAGTAGGGGGGTGGGACAAGTGGGGTACAAGGAGTAAAACACATTAAAATAATGCAAAAGTAAATAGCACTTTAATAAACATAGCTGGCCAAATCACATCTAATTTCTGTGCCACAACAACACAGGTTTTTTCCTGTCTTTTAATGCCTAGGGATTATGGGTAAACAGGAGGCTTTTTTCAATTTCAGGAGACTGTTACCTGTCCTGGAAAGGCACCAGACACCGGAGTCGAGTCCCCTGAGTGACTGGGGGTGTTAGGCAGTGATCTGCAGGCGGCTTGTAAAGAGGCCTGTCTCTTTATGGCTGCTATCTTCTGGGCAGCTGTGAGGGAGCAGACGGACAGCAAGTCAGCAGGGACAAACTTAGTTACAAGAAAGCAAAATCAATTTGCCTCCTTTCGGTATTTCCACTTGTATCACTTTACCATAATTCCATCAGTAATTCCAAAGATCTTGTTGCATAAAACAAGTTCACAACCAGGGAATTATTTACAAATGAGTTTACAAATGAGGTGACTCAGAATTCACAGCTGTGCACTGGCACTGTGCATAAGGTGCATCACATTCATTTAGCAGATGCTTTCTTTGAGAGAGAGAAAGAAATGGGGGTTAAGGGTCTTCCTCAAGGGCCCAATGATGAAGTTATTCCACTAACCCCAGGTTTTGAACTGATGACCTGCTGATCACTGGCACAGCGTCCTAACCTGCTGAGTCACACACTCCCCCCCAAGAGCTCAAGAGTTAAGCTAAGTTAGAGTGGACAAAAGGAAAGGGTCATCACCCTCGGTGAAGACGCGATTGACGTTCAGCCCGTAGGTGGCGCATGTCTCGTAGTACGTGCAGCGGCGGAGGTCGGAGCAGAGCTGGCGGGCTCTCGCATCCTCAATCACCCGTGGGTTGGAGCTGCTGATCTTGTCTGGGTGGGGTGAGGGGGGGTGGTTAGATCACACCTCAGATTACGCGTCTCCCACCTATTTCCCTTTTTAAAGCTGAAAACCAAGCGAGGTTAGTCTCTCAGCATGAGAGACATGTTATCAAAGGGAAAGTACTAACAGTTTAGAAAGGAATGTTATATTTATATTGGTAATTCAGGGTTTCCATGTTGTTCATAGAATATATACCTCATAGTATGGGTACTACGTTTAAAACATTTCTTCATTTCTTGTAAATAATTTCCTTATACATACAATGAAGCCTGAATTGGTCTGTTAATGAGCATAGAATCCCACAATTTACTATGGATCTTACCCTGCGTCGCCACCACAATCAACGGGATCTCAGCTATATTGCGATGGGTGTTCAGCTGGCTGTAGTTCCGATAAACCTCCTGGAAACTGTTCTCGTTCTCCAGGCTGAACACTAGGATGACTCCATCCACCCAGCTGCAGAACTGCAGGTCCAGGTGGGGAACAGGGGAGGAGAGGAGGAGAGCAAGCATCATGGAGATGTGTGAGATGCCACCATTGGCCCATCTAATGTCGAGCTGGAGCACAAGTTCGCTGAGGGACACACCTGTGCGTCGGGTGGCCCCGCCTCCTCCCTGATCAGCAGCAGCTGGCTCTGCCCCTCAACCAGGACCTCCTTCTTATACCGTCCCCCTGTCAAGTGAGCAGAAGGCTCATCAGCGCGGGGCTGCCCCTGGGCTGGGCCTGTTGGGGCCTGCCGGGTACGTACCATCAAGGGATTCCACGGCCAGATAGGAACCCGTCATGTACCAGTGCACCAGCGCTGACTTGCCACTGCGCAGACTGCCAAGCACCCCCTGCATGGATGTAGACTCATGAGCCCAGCCCCCCTGGCACAAGGGAGGGGGACGAGAGGACACACCCCACAGGCAAGGCCTCCATGCTCCTCCCAATACATTTAATTAGCTTTGAAACTGTTCTTACTCATTTTTGGGAAATACTTTCAACATGACAATACCAAAATTATCCACAAGCTTAATTTATGTATATGGGGAGAGGGAGGGGGGGCACTGTCACACAGTCACACTAAATTATACACTTATTGTGCAGCCTGCAAATTATCTTATCTGCTACTAAATTCAATTACATTCAGTTCCATGTATTTATATATAGTTCCTTTTCCAGTGTGGTGGCCCCAAACACTGGCATTTACTGTACAGATACACCCCAGTTTAGCGTGCCAACTGAACGGGCAGTGAATGGGCACTGGATAGATGGTTGACCCTGCATTTTGGACCCGAAGCTTTGCTATCGTGTGTGTGTGTCTTTAAAACCGGAGAACAAGATGGGATATGGGAAAACTAGCACATTCTCTATTCTCATGCTTGTGCAAATCGCAAATAAAGCTTAACCTCATTTAATTTCAAATAAAAGGCTAAATATGAAAGGAGAGGAAATATAACTACATAGTCTCAAAGGAGACAAAACCTCTGTGGGGTCCCAGGTCAGCCCTCCATCCAGCCCCTTGTGTGAACGCTATCGATAAAGAGGCCAGAAAGCGGCATGTCTTTTTGTGTAGCGCTGCCTTCTGTCACGCCGTCTGTGGGTCTCTCTTTAGCCTAAATCCCTAGTAATTCAGGGAAGCGCATGAAGCCAATGGGGCCGCCGCTCACCAAACGAAGCTCTTGGATGGAGCGGCTCAGGGTCCATTCCTGACTGTTGGTGCAGGCCGCTGGAAAAAGGACAGGCAGTCAGTGAGCGAGGGCCTGAGTGTGCCGGGGTCTCCGCAAGTGCATAGCATTCATTACTCTGAGGAGAACATCACCCTTTGCATTTACACAACAGATGCTTCTACAAACCATTTTAGAGACGTCTGAAATGCAAAAATGAAATTTATAATTGTTATGCTTTAGATTAGTGTGGAAAATAATTAGTTAGAAAGTGTGGAAAATAATATTTATATTTAAAATATGTTTCCATGTATCCATCCATCCATCAAGCGGAAGCCACTCAATGTTTACCTGAGGGTCACTAATAAAATAGCCCATGCATTCATTATTACAAACCATTGTATTTAACTCAAATTTTTGATATAATAGGCTTTATGGCAGTCAGTTCATATGTATGAGTTGTCTGTAGGGTGGACGTTCTTGACCTGAGGACTGCCTGTACATGTGCACACACACAGATCACAGCATCAGTCCGTCACAGGACACACTCGCAAAGCAATTTCAATAACTTTTCGGGGGGAGGGGGAGGCAGAGTACGCAGAAGAAGGTGGAGTAAACATGAGAACATGCTACCTCCATGCATACATCCGGGGTACAGGCGTCAAAGCCACAGCCCTGAGGATGTGAGACATCGCGCTGCTCACATGCCACCCTTAGCGTACATGCATAAATGCCAACCTAAGCACAACAGGAAGGTCTGCAGTTCGGAATTCCATCAGACAGAAGGTCACATAGCTAGAGAAAGGTATTCAACAGCCACCTGCTAACAGCTAATTACAAATGCGAGCCCACAGACACAGCTGGCCCTTATGGCAGGAAAAAAAAACAAAAGTCTTTCAAAGTCACAGTGTGTTTATGGGCACTTTCCTCCCATGCAGAATGGCGCTTGGCTTTGGCAGTGACGTGAATCGCCCCATATGAGTCCTCTCACAGACCCAGATGGCTCTCAGCGGGGGCCCAAGGAGAAGCAGGGGGGAAGGTAAACGACAGCGGAGGAAGAAGAGGGCCGAGGAGGCGCAGATTAATTGCACGGACTCTGTGGGGCAGCAGCCGCGAGACCCAGGTTCATTAGCAGCTCTGTGCCTGGACTGTGGGGCACCGTGGCGCGGTTTTGCCCCCGTGATCGTACACGTACAGCAGTGCGAGAAAATGGCCAGAAAAAAAAATGCACAGGGAGCACTGCGGTTTCTGTTCGGACGTTTACATCCTGCGCAGCTGACGGCTGGGGAAGTTCACCTGAACCGTGTCGACCTCCCTCTACAACAGCCTGTCCCAGTCCTGCGAGAAGCAGGGAGATGGCCTGAAGCCGACCGGGGCTGCACTCTGCTGTCACGTGCGGGATCACAACATGGGAGACACGTCCACAGGTGTCGGCGGCCTCTTGCGTTGCATCTGGCCTTTTAGATGCCACTCGTAGCATAATCCCCATTAGCCCAGGGGTCTGGATACTGACAGAGATGCAAAATTAACTTATATACCACATTCACAGAAAATCAGGGGCGAGTGGCTGAACCCCAGCCGCTGTCTCCCAGGATCCCTGCCTCATGCATCAGGGGGTGTACAGGTAGCTGTTGCCAAACAACAGCCACATGTACATAATTTCCCTTACTGCAGAGGTATTCACACTGTGGGGCGGAAACAAATTTTGGGGGGGCAGGGGCAGGTTAAGAGAAAGAAAAACAGAGAACTGTGTGGGGTTTGAGGTGGGGGGAGCTCTATTTCAAAATTACAACCTTCAGAAATGTAAAAGATATGAGCTCATTATATGCCTGCTCACATTATATAATGCTAAGAAATAAAAAATAATGGCAGGCACCAAGTCAGTG
>JAODLD010000094.1:1756892-1773620 GCA_026781065.1 Mormyrops boulengeri
ATGAATGCCTATGAATAACAAAGCAAAAAATAGATAGCACTTTAAGAACTGGATAGGCGTGTGTGTGCATGTGTGCGCGCGCATGTGTGTGCATGTGTGTGTGTGCATGTGTACGCGCGCGTGTGTGTGTGTGCGTGTGTGCGTGTGCGCGTGTGTGTGTGTGTCATGCACACCGAGGATGGTTTTTATTTTATTTACAGAGAATGGGAGCAGCTCCAACACACAGCCCTGCATGCCATGCCCTTCATCTAGAGGGTGGTCACCCCTTTTACCAACATGCCTGCCCCCTCCTCCATCCCCCCTTTCACTCCCGGCCCAGTCTACTTCTGCTGTCCCTTGAGCTGATGTTTTCTGGCCCAAGATAAACACACCTCCTGTGATTCAGAACTGGGTCTGACCCCCTCATGGCCATCACATCTTGTTTATTTATCTCTGCACCTTTTTTTTGTTATTTATACCCAAGGGGGAGGGCACAACCACCCTCTGTCACTGAAGCTGCACTCTTATAGCCATCCAACATGATAGCCACAATGTTTTGTAGAATAGTAATTCTCGCTATTTAGCATGTTACTATTCATTTGTGTATATTCTATTGTTAAACTGTGTCTTTATACATTTTTGCGACACTGATAAATAGCTTTAAATATATTGTTTGATGGCCTAAGATTTTGCACAGTACAATATGTGTATATAAATATTTATTAGACAGACAGACAGGCAGAATTTTAATATCATTCCTTTTTAATTCTCCCATCTTGTTTATTTGTTATTAATAGCACATTGCAAAATAATGCATTGCGCACTAAGAAATAGGCAAGTCTGTCATATTCAGTGAGACTTTCATCAGAAATGGAGAAGGAGAGATTGCATAAATGCAAAATACACACAGCTCCACATGGTGGGTGTATGGGGGGGGGGGGGCCTCCGGGTCACTCCTCCTAGGTCTTGTGCCTCCTTAGAGCGTGCAAATGAAATAAACCAAGACAGCTCAGATCTGTAGTGAATTATATGCTTCTCCCACAGCATGCTCACTTGCATCAAAACGGTCAATAAGTCATATATGTGTGTGGCTACAGTTCAGCAGCACTGGTGATGTCACACCTGGCTTCCCCACCCGATGGTTCACATGCAGGAGTAACCGGGGCGTCTGAGAGTCAGAGACATTCTGAGAGGCGGCCATGTTTTAAAGAGTGTCCTCATTCGGAGGGAGGTACAGGGGAGAGAACTTTGAATCTTCCATATCCCATCCACATCCCCAGCATCTAGGTCAGGGGTCTCTAACTCCAGTTCTGGAGAGCCTGGGCCCTGCACATTTTACATACCTGAGGTTTGGTGGAACAGGGAAAGAACTAAGCTTTGCTGGGCTGGGGCTCTTTGGGACTGGAGCTGTAGACCCTTGATCTAAGCAGTACAGAAATGCCAGGTAATATGATACAATAATATCATGTTGTTTATTATAACCCTGCACCTTGGACTGGGTCTGAGAGTGAGTCACAACTGCAGTTAGCCCTCGCACAGTACCAGTGACAGGTTGGGATTTCCATCCTCCATTAAGAACCGGGCTAGGGGTTAGATGTTTACAGGCAAAGGATGAGCACTTCATCCTCTACCAGCTACAGCCCAAATGCCAGACCTCTGAGGTCAGACTGGGTTTGCTCTGGGCCATACTGAGTCTATAAACATACAATCTAAGGAAGATGGGTTCAGGTTTAGAGGGGTGGACCACAAGAGCATAGCTAGCTGGGAGAACCGAAAAAGTCAGTCTGCATGGAGACTGCTACTGTGTGCTAGAGACTGATCTCTGCTCCGTATAACATGCTACATGCTCCTTTCCTGCAAAATGGTGGGGCCCGGCTGCTAGCTGGTACATTTAACATTTACACTTATTTAGCAGGTGCTCTTTTTCAGAGCAATGCACATTTTTGAGAAACGCTGTCCCAGGAGCAACTGGGAGTCAAGGGCCCAGTGGTAATATCACTCTGCTGACCCTGGAATCTGAACCAGTGACTGACCATGTAGCGACTTGAGCTAAGCTCACAGCAGGGCATTGCTTTGAGCTGACTACGGTCAACTACGAGCAGGTGATTGGCCACAAGATGATGGAGACCACCTGGGGTGGGGGGGCAGGGCTGCTGTGTGCGAAGTGTGGGGGTTATAGGAAGAGAAGCTGGAGGATGACAGCTGAATCGGAGGTGACGGTTTGGCCAATAAACAGGGAGAATGCTGCAGCAGGAACTGGATGGTAATGTGGTAACAAGGCCTACAGTGTTAAGCCCCTCTTCATGCAGGGGGGGCAGAGACGGATTGGCCCACCCAGTCACAGGCTTGGCTCACTCCAAAGCTAGGCAAATGCCAACCAATCAAAATTTGAGTTTTTAATGATTGTAAATAGGAAGGAAGCCAGACAAAAAAAATAAGAATCCTGTGGCCCAACCTACATCTTTGAACTAGAGCAGAGGCGATTCTAGGGACTCTGGAGGCTCTGGGCAAAAAGAAAAATCCATGGGGCCCCCAACTCACCCTCACCCTCCCCCTACATAGTAAAATTGATTACCATTATTTTAAAGTGAAATCTAAATTAATAATATCAACAAAGTGAATTAAAGTAATGCAAGTCCTTTATTTTCACTTTTGCGAAAAATTAAATAGACAAATAAAGCAGATGAGTTGTTGAAATGCACTATGTAATCAGCCACCCTAGAGGGCCCCCTCCCAGCTGGGGGGCCCAAGGCCATTGCATTCCTTGTCTGTCCTGTCAATAAACCTAAGAAGTAGATCACAGGTTTAAGGTCAGCTGGTGAATGCAGCTGTGCTATTGCTTCTGGCCCAGATCTGCTATGAATAAATTAATATAAAGATATAACTTGACTGAAATACACTTCCTGTAAATCAACTGCGTGTTCAGTCCTCAGAAGTAAGACTGTAGCAGAGAGACAGAGAACTGAGTAGGAAAACATACAAGCAAGTGAATGGTGACCACTGAGAGGGACCCTAGAAAAAGGGATTAGCAGATATAAAAAAAAATGCACAGAAGGGTTGGTCAGAGAAAACCATGGAGAAGCGGTGCAAAATATAGGGCAGCACTATCTTGCACAGGGAGGAAGTGGGTTTAAAAACTGTTGAAGAGTAGGCAGGAAATAAGTCAAAATTTAGCAGGTCCTACTGTCATCAGCGTAGGCAGCCTACCCTTTCACTCTGGCAACACATAATTACACCAAATAAACACGCTAAATCAAAATAAGCAGTGACTTCATGGAAATATCCAGTGCTCTGTGATAAGGGATCATCAAATAAGTCCTGCAGAAAGAAGTCTGCACTGCTCTGTTATTAATGCTATTGCAGTTCAAAGAGAATTCCATATCAAAAGCATCTCAAAGCAGGTTCACGTTATGCAATTTGTAGCATTCAGTTACAGTAGGGTTTGTGACCGCCATGATTGGACACCATAAAGTGTATGTCAAAATACAGACATTTTTTTATATACCAGCATACCATTAATCATAAGGTGGTCCATCTGAAAATACCAGGACAATTTACTGTAGCGCAAACCTACAAATGCCAGTAATATTATGGACTTGAAAGATGGGGTGAAGCTTCACTTTCACATAAGGTAAGACTCAAGTACACTTTAAAATCAGATTCAGAAATCCCAGATCATGAATGTAATTAAAACAATCTAAGTATTACTATTAAAAACAAAAGACAAGCATCCACATTCTGCTCTCCTTTTGCTGCAGGCAGGAAGTCAGATATCTGAAAATACTGCGGTAAAGGTCGCGTGTTTTTATTTGCCTCATACGTATATCACTTAGGCTCTGGGCTCAGGATATTTAACGTCCTTCATGCTATTTTAATCATTTATTTCCGATATGAAGCTTTGCTTCAGTTCACACCACCGGGTGTCTGATGAATAGGCCTACTTCAATCTTTGATGCATATCTGAAAATAAGAGTTTCACCTCTTAAAAAATAAAATGTCTGTAAACTGGTAAATGTCAAATGAACAAAAAAAGAAGCATTCCATGGAGGTGCATCTTTGGCTCTCTTTTCGTGCAAAAACACTTTAATGGTCCTGTTAACTGTGGTCCCACATAAAGTGACCAGCAGCCAGGTTAAGTGCTCTGTCGATAGCTGCCCTCCAGTTAGCAAGTGCTCTCAGTCACACAGCATCTTAGTCGTTCGGGCACACATTAAATGGCATTTCCTGTTCAAGCAGTATCGCTCATGGCATTTATCTATAAATTAATGTGTCAATTAATGATTTTCGTTACTGAATAATTGCTGAGCACTATCTGTGGCCCGTACAAACTTAACGGTGCATTGACCCCAAAGACCCACTAGTACGAAAAGTATCCCCGACAAAAGTTATTTTTATTGCAAAAACAAAAGAACTGACATCTCCATATCACCCACTTACTTCACGAGGAAACTCTCTGAGCTAATGCATCAGTTTAAACAATAATGTATTTTAGCCAAAGATATTAAAATTAAACCTGAACGTGTGCAAATACAAGGTTACAATTGCTGAGCCACTAAGTTATGCGTCTCAATCCGCTGGTAAACACGCGGCGGAGATCCATGACACTATGTTGTATTTTGTCACATATCCCGGGGCACAATGGTTATAAGATTACGAATGAGGACCTCGTGACACGGGCGCGTTCTCACCTTGGACGCAGTGCAGGTGTAATTTTAGAGTACTGCGAAGCTCTTGATCGCCAATTCGCTCCAACTGCTTGAAAATTTTCTTGATGGTAGTTTTGACACTTTCGTGGCGTTTCACCTCCGCACGAATGGCACTCGAATGTACTAATTTCATGCTATTCATCTTGACTCCAGGACGGAACCAAAAAATCCACCTGCGCCCACCAAAAACCCGGCAGACGGTCCCACAAACAGCATCAATCAAAGTATTAAACAACAGCAATTATAATAACGGTTAAAGGATTCTTGATCCTGACGACAGTATCGGTGAGCGCACTTCCTGATTGTAACGAGCATTCCGATTTGTGCGAGTGACTTTCTTCACTTTCTTTTGAAGGGCACATGAAACTGTGCGGATGCTTATATAGGCATACCTTCTCTAAAGGACGGAAAACGAACAGATTTCTAACTTTGGTGCGGGGGTATTTGCAGTAATAAACTAAAGCTATTATGTGTCGTAGTATGCCAAAGTATTATTTGATTATCATGATGGATTGATATTATTGCTTACTGATCGATATTTTCTCCCTCTTTTTCATTTAACACTCCTTTACATAAAGTAAGGGCAATTCGAGGTCTCTAACCAGTGCGATCATCATTTCATTTTATGAAAATGAAATATTATTTTTTCCTAGATTGACAATATAGGCCTACACTATGATATTTATCAGATCTAATGTAAAGTGATATTAGACTTTAAAAAAACCTTCAGATGCACCCCTGAAAATATTGGCCTGCTTCATATTTTATATATAGAAAAACAAAGTTTTACTCTGTAACTGGTGACAAAACAGGTTAAGAATACTAATTTAACCCTGAAAAGTAGATCACTATATGTTGTTTAAATAAGTTGCATACTGTCACCACCTTCTGGAAAGTAATAATAACTACTACTGCGTACAAGATTAAATTGACCGTGACAGGTGAAAAAGAGTGTCCGTATATTTTGCACTTACCTCCGTGTGTTTGTTCTAATATTATTATGACATGGAAATCTAACCATAACTGCATTTTTGTTCAAGCTGAACGGATCCGTCCATCCTTAATTAGCACGTTATTTTTTTGCAATGTGATACCCGTAAAAATTGCCCGAGGAAAGACGGCAGTTAGAACTATCGAGCAATGTGTCTGTTAAAACGGGGATTTTATTCATTAAGCAGGATGAAAAATCCGAAAATCCGTATGCAACTAAACGGGCGCCCGACGGGCGTTTTTCAGACTATATACGGGATTATCAGTGGCGAGAGAAAACAAAACGCAAACTTTCATAAAAACCAACACAAGAGAGGCGAACGGAATGAGTTCACTCCTCACATGCCTTCACCCCGCCCAAGACTTCCACACCCCCACATGCTCGCAATATTAGAGTGTTTGAGTGTTAGTACACATACTCACCGTCATTAATACATCAACCAGCGATACTCTTCTTGTCATTTCAACCCACTAAGTAAACTCTACCTTTATAAGGCTTGGCTTCAGCTGTGGACCAACCAGTATTTGTTTTCTTGACAGACTTGGCTAGAGTACGAGATATTCTTCAGACCATCGTGTTGTTGCTGTTTTGGGGTCCATTGACATTGTGTTTTAAAAAAGTATCAAAAAATATTTTTTTCATGCATGACTTTCTGTTTTTTAGTTTTAATTTGATTAGTTTCAAGTTGTCATGGGTGCTCCTTAAAAGGGTCACCTTCAGTCTATGAGTAAATTAAGGCACATATACTGCATGTTGATTTACATACACGCCATTAAAACTGTAATTACACTGTCACACGACCGCACATGCCACCTCAAACTCCTGTTCAGCATCTGCTTGATTTCACATAGTGGCTGTGAAAATCTTGCTTGTTCAATTTTTATGTTAATTGCTGGGAAGGTCAACCTGTGTGTGTCCCTGGGAAGGCTCATCAGTGTCCATGCCAAAGTGTTTCAACTGAGAAAAAAGTAATAAGGTAACATTTTAAAAAACTATAGCTATGGTACAAATTGCATGTTGATCAAAATGTCTATCACAATTCAACATGGTGTTGACCCCTGGTTAAATGTGATGTTCCCTGTTTAGTTTAAATCCTTTACCATCTTGCTTTTAGGTTTAAATAAATCAATGAAAAAAATGACACTGAACTACTAACATTTTCTGTAATGTGCCATTTTCAGGGAAAATTTGCATGGATATCATAATAGTATATAGAAAATTAAGAGACTCCCAAAGTCAAAAGATGGACTCTTCATGTCTCCTATAAATTGTCACATCCCACATGCACAGGCAATGCAACTAGCCAACTAATTAATGAATATACCTACACCTTGCCTCGTTAAATCGACCTACCTGAGCATTCAGTGTGAGGTATTGTTTGTGACACGCAGCATGTGGAGTGCTACTTCTCTGCCATGCATCTTGCCCTCACCTTCCGCTCCTCTCCAATTCCTGATCTGCTCGGCCCAAGCCTTGAAATTTTCAACTAGGAACTCAGAATTTCCAAGTTCAAATGGCACGCAGCGTAACCTTTTTAACCTTCTTACTTTGTGTGTTTGTAGGACTAATTTCCCGGGTATCTGACTGCACTGCCGTTGTGACCCTGTCCAAGAACCCTGTCTGCTTTTGCTAGTTTCTCAAAATAAACCCTTGCTCTCTGCATTTGGGTCCCCAAGTTTCTGTTCTGATATGCTGTGTTCCGTTTGAACTTGGAAGTCAGAATTCCAAGTTCCAGAAGTTCCTGGAAAAGTCTGCAACCTCTGCAACCTCAATCTCAGAATTCAAGATGGCTGAGCCTTTCAGCAACAGAAGTTAACAAGCTATACAGTAGTTATATACTGTTTATTCGCACTTACGGCTTACGTGTGGCTCATTAAATCAGTACTGTCCAATCACTATCTGTGGACATGTTGCTGTGGTGTTTTTATATGCAAAATACCACGTAATGTGTTGTTGTGTTTCAGAAGGCAAGATTTCTTGCTTAGCCGAATAACTTGTCAGATATAAGGTAGCCTGCGCTAAATCTAAGTGAATGAGGATAAAGCCCATTGCAAGTAGGGTACCTTAAATCTGACACGTTATCCTTATCAAAAAATCTTGCTTTTTGAAACAGGTCCCTTGTACTGCTAAATCGGTTTCTGACTTCTTTTACTGGAATGCGGTAACTCAAGTGTGACATCATTCCCAGGTCCAACTTCCGACCTCTGAGATTAATGTAACACATCCATAAAATACCTCATCAGGAGAAGATGGACCTAGCGGAGCTATGGCAACAACTGCAGAATGCAATTAGTCAGATCGGCCACATCAACACCATGGTTGCTCAGCTGTAACATGGGCACACCGCTGCTGTTCTACTAGTGCTGGGTGAAATATCAAATTATTATCCTATAGTACAGATCGAGCAGTGCCAGAAAAAGTAACACAATGTCCAGCAGAAGTGCATGTTTTATGTTGACCAGTTGGAAAACGTTCATGTGAATAAATAAAACCATAATTAATTCTGACTTTCTGTCCAGACTTTTCAAAAGTATTTTACTTCCTGACCCAGGTCTCTTCCACACCTTGTTTCCTGTATCCCCATCACCATGCCTAAAAAGTATGATGGAATCCCAAACAATGCCGGGATTTTCTCATGTGGTGTGGTCAATATTTTGATCACCACCTCAATCTGATTCAGGGTAATGCAGACCGGGTGCATTTCGTGTTCTCCCTCCTCCTCACGGGACAAGTATCACAAGTGGGCAACTGCCCTCTGACTGAGAAAAGCCACATCCTTGACTCATCTGTTTTCTTTCAGACAGCTCTTGTGAAGTGTTTGATCACCCAGTTGTTGGACACAGCTGAGGGGATAGGCTGTGCAAACTCAAGCAAGGGAATCAATTAGCTACAGACTTCTCCCTTGAGTTCTGGACTCTCTTTGCAGGACTGGGTTGGCCGTCATTGTGCTTGCAAGTCCTTTATAGACGAGGACAGAATCCCGAGGTCCTGGCTCAGATCACTTGTCGAGAAAAAGCTAAGTTGTTTGAAGAATATGTAAAGTTGTCGATAGCTTTGGATAACTTCATTCAAGAGCGACACCAATCTGAACGCAGGACCAAACCACCCTGGACCAGTCCATTACCAGCAAGCCTTGAGTCAGAGCTGATGCAGTTAGGAAGAACGTCGCTTACCCTGAAGGAGAAACAGCAACAACAACAACTGTGTATGTATTGTGGAGTAGCTGGTCACCACATTCACGCCTGCCCAGAGCCACTATCATGAATCTCCAAGCGAGACATAAAGGTAGGAGCCTCTTCCTGGTTGAACATCATACAGAAGTGGGTAGTAGCTCTGGGCAAATGGATGTGAGTGATGTGTCACTGTTCTACTCTGGAGTCGCTGATAACTTTGTCAGTGTTAAGATTGTAGAGAAATTTGCTGTCTCTCTAGTAGGTTGCCCGGCCTCTTAGAGTCCACATGTGTCTGAATGTACGAAGCTCCCTTGCAGAGTCTCCTCAATTTAAAGTCCTCTGCCTGAAAGTTACTCCTCAATTCCCCCACAATATGGAGATTATGCAGACGTGTTCAGCAAAGCTGAGGCATTCAGGCTGCCTCCCCGTAGAAGCTTGCCCTGCACTATCAACCTACTTGAGGGGGCAACACTTCCCGAGGGATGTCTCTTCTCTTTATCCAGACCGAAAAAGGAAACCACGGACACCTATATCAAAGAAGCAAGGTATATTCATACCTTCTACATCATGAGTGCTCATTCCTGCTCCTGGGGATCTCCCACCCTGCAGAGCTTAGGTGTAGTCCTAATTTAACACACCTGATATTGATAATCAGGCTCATCGGCAGCATAGCTGACTCTAATACTGAGATGCTACTGAAGGACCTGAGTATCTGTATCAGATGTGAAATTCTGCCATAGACATTGTGGTAGGTAACCAAGTAAAAGGGATTAAGCAACATTTTGGAAAACTGGTCAACGACTAGTACACCCCTGTGATGGGGACAGGTCAGTTATGAAATCCACATTGATGTATGAAACATTGTCTTTGTGGCACTGCAAAGACTCAAAGGTCCCGGGTGGCATTAACATCGGGGTCTTCACTTGGACGCATGCATGGCATGCAAGCACATAATCCCGGACATCTACCAATGAGGGCCACAAAACTTGCGGTTGATGAGGTTCAAAGTCTGGGTTATTTCCAGGTGACCAGAACAGAAGGAAGTGTGAACCCAGATCATCAATGTAACTTATCGGGAACTGAAAATGCCACAGAACACTTTGTTAATGAATGATTGAAAAATGACTGCCGCATTATGTAATCCATAAGGCATCACCAGGTACTCATAGTGCCCCCTAGTGGTTATGAACACAGTTTTCAGTCATCCCCTTCTCTTATATGGATGAGATTGTAGGCACTTCCCAAGTCCAATTTGATGAAAATGGTGGCCTCTCCAATTTGCTCCAGATCTGTAGGGATCAGTGATAATGGATATCTAAACTTTACAGTAATATTATTCAAGACTCAATCATCTATGCAAGGACGCAGACCCCCATCCTTCTCAACAAAGAACCTTGAGGCTGCTAGAGAGTTAGAGGGCCTGATTATGCCTATAGTGAGGGGATCATGTTTCTACAGCCAGGGAAGTCCTAATATCACAGGGTCACAAGGAGAAGGTAACTGGATGTTTTCGCAATGGAGGACTGCAGAATACATGATGATGGGTTGTGTCTGGTGAGGAACCAGGCTGTCCCCTAATGGCTTGCCATCAAACCCCCGGACAGATAGAGGTTTGGTTAATCAGGGCTAAGGGGACCTCTAGCTTGCAGGCCCAGACAGGGTCCGCAAAGTTGCAGACCTGGAGTCAGTTAACTGATGAACAGAAAAAAAACATTTCCGTTGGATAATTCAACCCGAATAGTTAATTGATGTTGGCATACAATGGTTATTGAGGATATTCTCACCCAAGTAGATCATGGGCTGAAGCCTGGTGGTGGGGATGGTCAGCTCCTCCACAGTATAGGCAAAGCTGCTGCTATATCCGTCATTGTCATTCCTCTGGGCTCAGGGATTGCCTGCCAAGCTGCATGGGTTCCAGTCTTTCCTCTTCAGGGCTTGGCATCCAAACTCCAGCCAGGGCAGAAGCTTGGACAGGTCTCTGCTATTCCCATTCATCCCCCCCTGCAGGCAAACTTGGTTTGTACATGAGAATTTAGCCCCATATGGTAAGCACTGAGCAAGACAAACTCATTTCAACCACTTCCAGTGGCCATGCTACCTAACACTAAGGCAGAATTGGAAGTGAGGCAATTACCTTGTCTTATCCAGTACCAGCATTCACTGGCAACCTTCCCTAGGAGGGGTGATTGAACACCTGCTTTAGAGCCTCTATGAACCTGGTGTCAGAGTGAAATACAGGGTTATTTTGATGCGACCATTTCCAAAGGTAAGAGAGACATAATGAATTGCACCTTTTGTTACATAATTTGTATGTTATCAGAATAGTGATCCAAATACAGAGCACATTGCATCAAAAAGCCATCACAGCAATCAGGGTGTCCATCAAACTTATCGGGTAAAGGGACAAGAGTTAATGGAGAGGTAGAAGACAGAGTAGCTGCCATGGTGGCTTGGCTTGATGCAGGAAGGTGGGGTGTACCCTCACTTAGTAAATCAACCATATCATTTAGATGTTCCTCTTGCTGTGTCAGCCTTCTTTCCACCTCTGCTGAATCCATGAAGAAGGCAAGGTATTCTGTAATGAATACACAGAGAGGATCCAAGTGCAGAGTGGAAGGTAGGTTAATTAGAAGACAGGAATTGTGGTTGAGCACAAGCTCAAAGATCTCGAACGTTCCAATAGCACGATCCAAGGAGCAAAATGGAGGGACAGGCTCAACGTCAGTATACAAAGGCAATCCATGAGGCAAGCAGAACCAGAGAGACATAAAGGCAAGAATCAAAAATGCAGAATGTGGAGACTATAGGTCATACACAAGAATACAAGCACAGTCATCCAAAAGACTGTATGGTACAAATCACTCAATACTTTGCAATGAGTGCATGGAACAGCTGGCTTGGGTATGGGATAAAGCATGACGAGGTGTGTGGTTATGCAAAAATAATGAAGGACAATTTGGTGAAGTGCAGCCAAACACAAACCAAATTGGAGTCGATGATTTTCATATAACCGCACACCTTAAAATGGCTTATTCTGCTTATGCCATGGCCAATGAACTAAAAATATTAGAATGACGTAGTCACAGTGTATTTATATATATACTGTATATATTTCAATTAGCATTTAATAATGTTCCAATGTTGCAATCCGCACATAAAAATATAGTCCCTATAAGGATTGAACATCTGGTCAGACTGTTCACTGGAAGCGGCAAGTCTATTAGGTTACCATAGAAGCCATCAACAGACACTTGTATTATGAAAACCAAGGAGAATTATGCTGATAAGAATGACTGCATAGTTATGATTTAAAAAGCACATGTTATTATATTAACATATTTTATAAGACATTAAAACACCATAATTTAGAACTGCTATTACGCTGCAGGATCATTCCTGTGCAGTAGCAGGAAAATGATCAACACCTACATGACATCTCTGGATGAATAAGAAAGCAGTATGTACCAAAGCCGAGGTTAATGTGAATGTAGTAATTGGGCAGGATCACTCGTGGCTGTTCATAACTCCGGGAAGACAATCAGTAGAGGCAGGGTTGTTCAGGAGAAGCTGGGTGTGGTTGCAGTTGATCTGGTGTGGGCGCGACACCTCATTTATGTTCATCTTCTTGGGACAAATTAAATCATCTTTCCAACATCATTAAAATTATCAGCATGAAAAATATAAAATGAAAAAGCATGGACCTGCAAGCACTGAAGTCACTTAGACAATTACAATAGAACTGAATTAACTTTTCCTTCACTTACTAAGGACTTTTATTTTATCTGTATTGTACATTCAGACAGGGGTACCCCTAGAGCAGGAATGACCAATCTTATCCGCAAAGGACCAGTGTGTGTACAGGTTATTGGTATAGCCTTTAGGCCAGCTGTTAAAATCCAGGTGTGAGAACTCTTCAATCCATCAGTTGACTAATTAGTAATCTAATTAGGGAGATGCAGAGCAAACCCATATACACAGCAGCCTTTTCTGGATAAGCTTAGCCACCCCTGCCTTAGAGATTTTGGCCACCATGCATTGAAGGCTCTACACCATTTCACCTGAGGGGCCAGACTGGGGCAAGTTGTTCTGTTGGGGGGGGCAGGTGTATTTGACCTTAATGTCCTCCAAGTATTCCTTAAGCTAGATTGCCAGCATTAAGAGGCAAAAGTCAATTTTGAAAACTGATGGGTTATTTATGCAATACTTTGCTGTTACATTTTACAGTTTTTACAGGTATGTAACTCACTCCGATTTCTTTAGATTGTCTTGCTTCCACCAGTTAATTATTTTTTTCTGTCATTATCTTCTGTTTTCACTAGCTGAAGCCACCCAGCCCAGCCGGGCTTACATTTGTGTTTCGCCTGTTCCCGACGCACATATATAAATGTAAACAATAATAATGGTAATAATAGTAATACATTTATTTCGGACCCAAGTACAATACGTTTTTAGGGGGACCTCAGGGGGGAGCATGTATGTTGTCACAGGGGCACTGATCCCCAACCCCCCAGAACCACCCATGCTGCCGTGAATGCATGGAGCCCCGAACCCAAACCAATCCAATTATGTCCCACATTTTAGGGTCCCATTTTAGTCCTTGAAATCATCCAAACGGCTACTGCGGACCGTTCACCTGCCATCGAGGGCTTCCCACCTGCCAGCTGTGAGGAGCCACAGCATGACTCCAGCAGCGACTGCGATCGACCGACAGAGGCAGCAGGCTCGGTTGCGGAGCCTTAACAGCAGTTTGTTCTATGATCCCGTTATCTGCTGTCGTTCATTGGCTCGTATTAATTAATGGACAATGCATACATAATAGAGCTGTCACGATTACTCGAATTAAATTGACCATATGTGGGACTGAGTGTGCACCCTGCAATGTGTGGTTGGTTCCTGCCTTGCGCAAAGTGCAACATTATTATATTATATTATATTATATTATATTATATTATATTATATTTATTATAAAGCAAAAGTACAACAACGCGAGAGTTAAGAATGCAGTGTTGAACAATCACAGAAAAATACCTACAAATAATGTAATGCAAACCGATAAGACTTTATTAATGAATTGTATCCGTATTTTTTTAATTAAAAAAATGTGGGTTTTAGGTGAGGCGAATAATATTAGTTACTGTACGAGTGTTGCGATTTGATATCTACCAATCAACTGTACTTTTAGACTTCATATTTAATGCTGCGTCATATTGGCTGCATTAGCTAAACCTCAACATACATCGCGAGGCAAAAAAAGAGTATCGTGAGGCTAGCAGGCTTCGACAATTTAGGAAAAAAAAAGAATAGGCAGAAGGTTATATCTGAGTTTTTCAAAACCGACAAGTAAAAGAGATCCGTCAAAACACTTAACTGATACAGGAATGTGATTGTGTATGTTTTGGAGGGAGGGGACTATCCCAAACAGCACAGGTTATATACCCTTGATGAGATACTAGCCACAGTCACAAATCATGTAAAATTGTCAAATACCAGTTCGCATAACTGCATATTTTTGGACTATGGGAGGAAACAGGCAAAACATGAGAAGGACATGCATACTCTACACTCAGGGTGGAGTTCATCCCGTAACCCCGGAGGTGTAAGATGACAAGTGCTACCCAGTGGCACCCATAATTATAATAAAATGGTATGCATTTTATTTTAACCAAATTAAAAATTAATCTTAAAGCAAATTCAGCAAATATGCTCAGGATAGTAGTCAAATTCATCCATGCATCCACCACAAAACATCGTATAAAGAGTAGTATTGTGATGCCATTTAATTCAAAATGTATTTGAAATCAAATACGCTTACGACGTCCCTCATTAAAATAATACGCATTTTACTTAAGTATTATTATTTGGGCTGGATGAAAATGGTTGACGATATGAAGATTGGGTTGGACACAAAATATAACTTAGATGTTTGATGACAACGGGCCTTAAAAGAGGCGTGTGATCAAATACGTTTTTTGTGATGTATTATGTACTTGCCTTGCACTGCGCATTGGAAAACAAAGCTTCAGCAAATAAATATAAAATCATGTAAAAATTTCTTTGCGCAATAAACGAGATAACCGCTGCGAACACGCGACGCGCTGAATGGGCTGAGCGCAGAGGGCGGGGCCTGGGTCTCCGGCTACCCCGGACGAGCTGGGTGGCGGAAGTTGGTGATCACTCGGCCGGTGGTGCTAGTGAGGGAGCTGGGCTCTGACAAAGCGCCGGGCTTTTCCTTTCTCTTTACAGTTGTCAAGTGGACGCGAACAGTTTAGAAGCTTCGGCCGCCGGCCGTGGAAGCCGACCGGGTGCAAAATGGCGTGTGGCGGCTTTACGTGCTCGAAAAACGCCCTTTGTTCCCTCAACGTGGTTTACATGGTGAGTGAAAGCCGGAGCCCCGTTAGCTGCCTCGGCCCGGTGAATATGGGTCGTTCATCTGGGGCCGAGCCGGGGGATAAGCTGAGTACTTGCGCTTAGTCACCCGCTTAGCTTAGCCTGCTAGCAAGCTGCTCTGTACTGATTTTCCGAGGTAAACTTGAATGTATTTATGAGATGTTTTTTATCGTATGTTACAATATGTCAGCTTTATTTGGACGAAAAGTTGGTTCGTCCGGTACCGTATACACTCCATTAGGCTAATGTGGATAATCGCGACCACAGTGCGTATCGTCTGGCGGGCGAGCCGTGTTACGGACTTGCCGGCACTGCTGGCCGGCTGGCCGCGTCTTTTGTTGTATTTAATTCACTTTCTGTTGATCTTTGGTCGCCTTTTTTATTGGGCCGCGTGACTTTGAGGAAGCAGAAGCCCGGAGGTGATGCGGGCGCCCAGGCCTCCGGCGGGCGCCGCGCTCTTTTCGTTTCTGTGCGTCTATTTAATGCGATTAATTAAGTCACACAACAATGCAAGATTGTACAGTGCTGCTGATTTCGTGCTGACTTATTTCTCCACCATTAAAAAAATGTGACCCCTTTTGGCTGTCAGTAGGTAAATAGAAAAGAATTCCAGCGACTGTTTTCTTGCTAAGAGGGCGGGGGGCAATGTGCCGTTATGTTTATTTCAGCGCTTTGATAAAGTTGCCCTCAGTTGACATTTGTCAGAGTATTTGGACAGCTGGACTGGTCTAGTGTTACCAGTAGATCTGCTGCTGGTACTGTAACAGATAGTTATTGGGCGAGTACTGTGAAAAATAAGTCGCATCAGGTAGACGTTTGGCTTCAGCTCTCCTGGAGTTTGGAAAGAACAAAGAAGAACCGGGTCATTTTTAAAAACAGGATATTTAATGCGAGGCTTGTTTTGCATGAGGTTGTTAATCTTATGCCTTGCCCATCTCTCAGTAATAAATGATTTACTGGTGATAATGTGTATATAAACCCAGCGCCGAAATCTCAAGCCAAAGATGTATCGTCAAAGGGGCAGCTGCAGCATCCTTGGCTGAAGAACGAGTACTGGATGCTGTTATTAGTTTGGTTTGTTAGCTGCTCGCCACCATCATTAAAGTGACCAGGAATATATACTGCTTTCCGTTACTAAGCAAAAGAAACTCCCGCTAATATATTGCCTCTATATCCAGGTGTGATTAAATCTGGATTCATTAGGGATGCTGCATGTGATGGTGATGTTCCAGTCTGTTTGGCAGTCATTTGCTTTGATAGAGAATGTGCCTAGTACAGGTGCTCCAGTTTTGGCTTCATTTATCAGAGTATGCTTGTTTGAGGGCAATACCTTCTCAGGTATTTTATTTAATAGATACTCAGTGTACCTCTTATTCTGTCTCTTCCCTGAGTAATATCTGTTATATTCATTGAAGATGGCCATAAGTGGAAATTAGTGGGAGAACATTTTAAAATGAACTTGAGGAAGCACTTCTTCACACAGCGTGTAGTT